>SRMA01026473.1:393902-736836 GCA_007224835.1 Danionella cerebrum
AACCTATCTTCATTTTGATACCAAGATTTGCAGTTTAGGCCTTGTAAAAGCTGAGAAATGCCTTAAAAAGTAAAAGTATAGGATTTTCGGAAAATAGGCCTCAGGGCTTAAGAGGTTAAGGTTTCTACCAGCAGTTCTAGTTCTAGACATGCTATGCTGGCTTAGATTTTTGACTATTAATTTGGGATAGTAATATTGAAGTACTGAATATTTCCATTTGCCTGAAATGTATTCATGGGCCAAGCAAAATGAAGCGAATACCATCAGTATCCTATAGTGGTATTTTTCATAAATGAAGGCACGTTTTGGTCGCAGGTATAAGCGTGAGTCTTTGGAACTGAACCAGTGGCTGCAAGAGGCTCTGAAGCAACTGGAGTTCTGGAACACACAGTTTGAGACTGGGCCAAAGGAACTGGACTCTATTAAAGATCAGTTGTCAGCTTTTCTGGTAATCCAAATTTTTAAATGGTTTTTGCTTTTTGTTTCTTGTTTTTCAGATTTTTGTTTAGATTAATGCAGTTTAATCATGTCCTGTATTTGGGTCTGTTTTAGTTACATTTGTTTTATTTTTAGATATCTTTTGTAATTTTATTCTCTGTTTTTGTTGTTTTGCTTTAGTTTTTGCTTTAATTAGTTTTTTTTTCACAAGCAAGAATGCTTATTTTAATTACGTGATATATATAGGGCTATAATAGTTACCGGTAACTATAATAGGGTTTATATAAAGTATTATATATTGCCATTCATAATTTATTAAACCTGTAGCTGCAGCCAGTCTCATGTATTTTTATTTTTTTTTTGCACAGGACTTCAGTAAGGAAGTGGAGGCTCACTCTAGTCTCAAAGCATCAGTCCTGAATGAAGGAAACCTACTGCTGAGACTAAAGAAGACAGACACAGCGCTTCTTCGGACAGAACTCACCCGTCTGGACTCTCAGTGGTCAGAACTGCTTGCACGTATTCCAGTAGTTCAGGAGAAACTCCACCAGGTACTGATCAGTAATTCTACACACTGAATCTTACTTTATAAACAGATTATCCTGTCCAACAAATAGGATTAGTTCTCAGTTCTTGTCTGATCTTTAAAAGTGTTTGTCTAGTAAAGGATTGTTCCTTGGTTTTAGTCGCAGATGGATAAGCTGGCTTCCCGTCATGCCATCACTGAGCTCGTGAACTGGATTTCATTGATGGAGAGGGTGATAGAAGAGGATGAAGAGAATCTGAAAGGAGCTGTTGGATCAAAGGTCATACACGAATACCTACAGAGATATAAGGTGATTTGATTTTAATTTTTAAGGATGAAAATCAATATTTCTCATTTGTTTTTTTTTTCTTATGTGTTCTCCTAAAAACTTCTTAAACTTTTAACACTGAATGCAAAGTGTAAACTGCAAATAAAACACCTATATGTACGCCGAATAACTGAGAACAGGTTGAGATGTGGGGATAATATTTGTGACTTGGAGGATCCAAATATTAATATTATAACACTTTAGAATTCTAGAAATGTGTGTTCTCCGCAGCTTGCCATAGAATGTGCAGCAGCTAAAGTTTTTGTAAAGTAAAACTGTGTTTGTCTTTCTCTCTGCTGTTATCCTGCAGGGCTTCAGGGTGGATTTAAACTGTAAGCAGCTCACGGTGGACTTTGTGAATCAGTCAGTGCTTCAGATCAGTGGCGCAGATGTCGAGAGCAAGCGCAGTGATAAGACAGATTATGCCGAAAAACTGGGTGCCATGAACTGCCGCTGGCAAATTCTACAGACTTGCATCACGGAGAAGGTTCGAAACAACTTTTGCATGTTTTTAAAAATAGGTTTTGCTACTCTTGACTATACTCACATCATTTGTATTAGGATTCCTATTATACTTATGAGGAAGTATTTTACATTAGTTTAAAATCCTTTTTTCACTGCTTTGTGGATGAAAACTGACTCCAAGCCTGAGGTACTTCTCATTCAAGAATACCGAACAGAGAATATTGGTGGAAAGTAAAACCCCAAAAATGTATGATTCTTCTTTTTATTTTGTGGTTGTTACTGTGTGATGGAATTTGATGAAAATCTTCACTGAATGAAGCTTCAATCTGTTTCTTCCAAACTGTTAAAGTGTAAAAAGGTTCCTGAACCTAAAGCAGGCCTCTCACCACGGCCCGAAGAAGCCCCTGTAACACATTAGCCCCTGTAGCCCCTGTCTCCATTATTTTGCCCCCCCCCCATCTCTATTTAAGAGTATTTTCCTGTGGGGGTTTGTGTCTTTTGGTGCATTCTTTTGTCGACCTTAAATGACCCAGTACAAGCAGCTTCAGACTGATCTTGTTCAAACACAATGAAACCACACTTATATGATTTTTTTCAAAGCTTTGATTTAAAGCAGCTATTATGTTTACTGATATCCGCACCAACCATATAATTACCATAGTTTTTCTATAACTGATGGAGACTGAATTAGCTAACATTTTCCTTTTAATACCGTTAAGTAACTGTACAGAAGCCTGATTTCTTGAAGAGAAATTGTGAATCATCTAAACTCTTGTTTGGACTTCTCATTTTAAAATTCTAGTATAGACTATGTAACATATATCTAATATTTACTGGTACTAAAATATACTGCTTAAGTTGGATTCTTTGTATTATATTGTCCTGTTTCTCTGTTAGGTGCAGTACCTAGAAGGCTTATTGGTATCCTGGGTTGAGTATGAGAGTAAAGTTCAGGCTCTTCAGACGTGGCTGAATACTCAAGAAGAAAGACTCAAGAGAAAACACAGGATCGAGAACTTATCATCCGTGCAGAACGCACTCAAAGACTGCCAGGTTTCACCAGCAATCCCTTTTTTGTTTTCTGCATTGTGTTTGTGATGTTTCATATTCTTTATGTTGTATCTAACTTCAGGAGATGGAGGTAATGGTTAAGGAGAAGGAGCGAGAGCTGGAGAGGGTGGAGGAGCAAGCTTGTGCTCTTGTCCAGAACAAGACAGATGAGGCTTGTGCTGTGGTCATGGAGTCTCTGCAAGCCCTCAATAGCACATGGGCCAATTTGGACCACTTGGTACACTATTTATTCCTTTGATGCTGTTTTATGAGTTTCTAAAAACATGAAAATGTTGGGTTTTTGAACAAAAATAAAATCTATAAAAAAAATAGACATCTCATCACTGCCACCTACCATTGGGTCATTTATGATTGAACTGAGTGGTCTCACTCTCTCAAAAGTGAACTTGGGTGTTGCTGTGAAATCACTCAGAACTCACGTGGCTATGCCTCGATTGTTTTGAGATCATGTCACCATTAGCAGCCTATAGACTTCCACATTTTTGTGGAGTTTGCCTTATATGTAAATTCACTGCGTCACCATGTCTGACGACAAAAAAGGACAGAGCTTTAGCTTTAGCCACAGCTGCTGTGAATGATTGTTTTGTATGTTTTTCAGAAAGATAATTCACAAGGAAGTGTATTACTTCTTGAGTAAATCACGACCTGCATTGTCTTGCCCCTCGTTCACAAAACAGACTGCACTGAAATAATCATCACCAACATACAACCGTTTGGAAATTGTTGCCACATGAACATTAGACAATGAAGGTTCTTTTGTTGAAATTTACATTCTGAAATGGTGCAAGAGTGTTACTCTTTAAATGTTGATTTTTCGTTATAGGTACCATTTGATGTCTCTTGATAATGAATGTTTAAGATTTATTCACCTTGATGTTTTGCAAAGCATAAAGCTAATCTTACTATATCTCAGATTGGGCAGCTCAAAATCAGCCTGAAGTCCGTCCAGGATCAGTGGAATCAATACAAACAAGCCTCTGAAGAGATCAATGGTTTCCTGACAGAGGGCCGCTACTCTGTGTCCCGTTACCGTCTGCTCACAGGATCTCTGGAGGCTTCTCGACTACAGGTGGAGAGTTTGCAGGTAAAGTGCTTTCCTGCTCAGCTGCAAATTATTGGGGAGAACTAGCTAAACTGAATCCTGTTCTTCCCCGTGTCATCTTTAGAGACTTCTAGAGGAGCTGGAGAAACAGGAGAGCAGTCTGAGAAGGTTTGGATCAGTCACACATCAGCTCCTGGAGGAGTGTCACCCGTCTGTGTCCGACACACTTAATAATACACTGAAAGACATCAGTGTGAGGTACATTATGTTAAGCACAACCTCTCTTACCATTGTGTGTTAAAAAAACAATAATCATAATACTGTGGCTCAGACAGGATTCGAAAAAGTGAACAGAGAAATGCTCCAGAATGGAGACTTCATGCTCTGTTCTGGATTGAATTCATGTTCAACTGTATTGTGGTTTTCAGGTGGATGGGTCTCCAGGAGGAGATCATGGAGCGTCTAAAGAGCAGCAAGGCTCTCCTGCAGCTCTGGCAGAGCTATAAAGACCTTTATGGACAGAATGACATGAGCATTCAAGCACTTGAGGAGAAATCAAACCAAATGCTGAAGACAGCAAGCTGTAAAGATATTTCAGAGGAGGAAGTGTCTGTCTGGATTCAAGACTGTGCTGTGAGTCTATGAACACTGGTTCATGAACCGGTTAATTAACATTTACATGCTTTTTTTTTTAATCTATCCTACTGACACGACCTTGTTCTAGTAATAAATGAAATCTATTTTATGAGTACTACTTGTGTCCATTAACTGTTCAGAGAAACTTCTTGCTACTTTATATAGTGTCCGCTAAATCTAAAAATTCGCGTAATGTAACATGTAAATAAAAAGCCTCATTGTGCTTGTGGTTAAAAATGGTTGAAGTTCTACTTCCTGTACATGTACTCGCAGGAGCTGCTACGCTCCCAGGCTCCTGTCCAGGCCTCTCTGCAGGTGTTGATGGAGCTGGGAGAGCAACTCAAACAGCAGGTGGACACATCGGCCATCGCCTCCATCCAGTCTGAGCAGCTGAGTCTCAGTCAGCGTCTCGCCACTGTTGAACAGAATCTGAGCCGGCAACAGGTGGCGCTGCAGGTCTGTAAATCTGATCATTCACTTCTTTAAGAGAACTATATGTCATTTTCCAGCCTTAATTCTCCCTCCCAAGAAGTCTCTTCCTGTCACCAATTGGTACGGCCTGTTCGTAATGGAGCCAAAATGCAAATAATTGCCTTAAAAAAGAAACTATATATTCAATTTTAATCCTTACCGTAGGCTATTTTCTAAGGATCTACTGACTGTATGGGAAGATCTCAGAAAAATCACATTCAACAACTTGTTTTACCAACTTTTAGTTATTATGACTGTTGCTTATTTTTTTTTTTACATTATTATGTTACTCTCAATGAAGCTCCCCATGAAATGACCCTATACATCTCATTGTCAAAGAACAACAGTCAAAATTGTTTCTTAACCAGGCTGGGGTTCGGGACTATGAGACATTCAATGAGCAGCTGGACTCTCTGTCTCGCTGGATTGTTGAGTCTGAAGAGGTTCTGAAAGCTCTGGATCCCAACGGTTCCTCAGACCAGTCTCTGATACGGGACCGCATGGACGAGCTAAAGGTATGGAACCCCTGTATGGATAAACATCCCTCTCTTCTGTCTTTCACTTTTTGTTTATTGTAAAATATGATTTGAGCTACGAAACTAAAGAGTTCATAAATAAATATGAAACCAATAAAGATATATACTTTTATTTGTTCTAGTTCTAGAAAAAAATTAATAAAAAGAAATGCTTTGTGGTGTAAAAAGTAAGTTGTTTTAGCTCCGCCCTTTTAGTAATAAATAAAATAACTGGCTGCTTAATGCTCATTACTTTTTTGCCTGGAGCTTTTGCTTCAGACTTTAATACAAAGACCGGTCACAGGCCGAATGAAGCTAAATCAGAAATATTACTCAACCATTGGGAACCAAATCCTAGACACTGCAAAAAATATTTCAGGGTAGAATCAGGAGATGTTCAGTGCAGGCTGTGGACATACTCAATCACTAAATTCTTCAAAACTAATATGAAGAAAGAGTGGATATAGTTTTCAAGCCTTGAAGAAGAAAACCATTTGCTGTATTCATTTTACAGCAGATTATCTTACAAAAACTCTGAAGCTGGATTTTGTTAGAGGCTGCTCAGCTCTGCCCATGATTCACTAATGCTGTGTCAATTTTTCATGGAAAATTATCAGTGAACGTGTGGTAATTGAAGTTTCTTTACAGAAATATATAGAAAAAAAGTCACACAAGTTCTACTCGAACCTATCGGTCCAAAGAAGGATATGTATACTGTACAGAGCTTATAAAATCTTTAACATGCTAACCTACTGTTCTTGCAGTATTTTTCTTAAATCATAACTGTGTGTTTTAGTTTGTTTTTTGTAATTGTTGATACAGAAACAAATGCTGAAGTTCAGCAGTATGGCTCCGGATCTGGAGAGGATGAATGATCTTGGTTACAAACTCCCTCTGAATGACTCTGAGATCAAGCGCATGCAGAACCTCAATCGAAGCTGGTCCTGCACCTCAGCCCAGACCACAGAGAGATTCTGGTGAGCCCTAGCTCTTTTTTGACATTCTGTCTGATAAGAGTCTTTTCCCTGTGAAGCCATTGGTATTATATTGACTTATAAAAGTTCACATATTGTTATTCGTCCAAAAATTCTAAACAATCCTCTTCCCAGATCATTTAAACTATAGCCACCAAACTTTGCCAAGACGTCTGGGAAATTTCTGAGAATGCTGCGAAAGACATTGACCTAACATGGGGTCAAATTTTGTGAGGAGCACTAAAAACTTTCAAGCAGACCACAATAGTGGAGGGTACCAGTTTGTGCACGAACATACTAAACACTGTACAAATGTTTTTAAACCCCATCCTCTAGAGGGGTTTAATATTTACCATTGAATTACAATGGCCAAACCATAGCAACCAAACTGTTTACCCTAGCAACCAATTTTCTGAGCTCTATCTCAGCTTTGGTATATGATGGAGACATGGATTTGTTTGAATGTCATATAGCAACATTATATTATGTCACTGACCCTGTAAATTATGTCTGATTTGACTATTTAATTTCAAAATAGAATTTTCATTAACCCCTCCATAGCAGCCAAACCCTTTACCCTAGAAACCAATTTTTCTCAAATCTATCTTAGCTTTGCAAAATGATGTATATAAAACATGGATTGGTTAAAATAACGTACAGTGACAAAGGCAACATTATATTATGTCACCTCCATTGCAACCAGACTATTTACCATAGCAACCAATTTGGCATATCTCTATCTCAGCTAAGGAAAATTATTGAGAAGTGTCTTTAAACAACACTTTTATAATCCAACATCAAAGTTTGTGTAGCCATCTGGTTATATTTAAAATACAAAAGTCAAATAATAAAGGGTTTCTTGTACTTGTATTTGTAATTGATAAGATGGAGCAGAGATATACCGATACCATAAAGGGAACAGAAAGAAGATCAGCTCAATGGTCTCAATTTATGACCTCATTATCTGACAACAAATTCTGATTCTAAAAGAAGTTTAAATGCTCTTTGCAGTAAACTTCAGGCCTTGCTACTCCAGCAGCAGACATTCCTGGAGAAGTGTGAGACATGGATGGAGTTCCTGGTGCAAACGGAAGAGAAACTGGCTGTAGAGATTTCTGGAAACTTCCAAAGCCTGATGGAGCAGCAGAGAGCTCATGAGGTGAGTGAAACTAAAGCTAAATAACAGACTGATTTTCTAAATAACAAACACAAGCAAGCTACAATTGTTTTACAGCTGTTTCAGGCTGAGATGTTCAGCAGCCAGCAGATTCTTCACTCCATCATCAGTGATGGACAGCACATGCTGGAGCAGGGACAGGTGGACGATAGGTGGGGAGAAAAGATTCATAATCAACTATTCGTTTTTACTCCTTTTTTGAAGTTACTTTGGTGCAAAGACTGTTGTATAATGTCACAGCAGTATAATTTTAACTCTTGAACTGTTCACACTTCCAGTGTAACTGGAATATTGCAACAGACAGAATTGTTCAGCGCTTACATGTAAATCTGCTTCTGATCCACAGGGATGAGTTCAAGCTGAAGCTGGCCTTGCTTAGTAACCAGTGGCAGGGGGTTGTGAGGCGGGCACAGCAGCGTAGAGGGATCATCGACAGCCTCATGCACCAGTGGCAGCGCTACAAAGAGATGCTGGAGAAGCTGAGGAAGTGGCTGCTGGAGGTTTCCCATCAAGCCGGGAGCCTGCAGGCAGGTGCTCCGGTGCCTTTGCAGCAGGCCCGAGCCATGATGGATGCCCTGCAGGTGATTACTCTGGCTCCACTTGTTGTAGCTTAAAACTAATTTGTTGTTCTTTATAATAGTGCATATAGTTTCCTTATTAGTCTTTGGACAAATAAATCAAAACACCTGATTTTAGTTCTTTTCAATCTTCCAAAACTTTTTTGGCTGGTGTTTCAGTTTTATTGTCAAATCCCTGTCCTGAACAGCACATTGTCCCGTTTTATTTTTTATGACTTTATTGTAGTTTTTTTTGTTATCCCTTGTTATTCTGTATAGGTTTTTGTAATTGGGTTTATATCCAGTAATGTGTGATGCTCTGTTCATGCAGCTGAGGGAGAAGGTCATGCAGCGGCAACAGGGCAGTTTCATTCTGACAGTGGAGGCTGGTAAGCAGCTGCTACTTTCTGCGGATTCACGAGCCGAAGCTGTCCTTCAAGCTGAGCTGATGGATATCCAGGAACGCTGGAGGAATGCAAACCTGCGTCTGGAGGAGCAGAAGAAAGTGCTGGCCATCTTGCTAAGGGTATTACGCACTTCTCAATTCTTGCAAGGAGTCCAGAGAACAGGCTGATGTTGTTTGCAGTGAACCCATCCACCCCCCACCCCCAGCTTATGTAGGCATTAACAGTCCCCTTGAGAAAGGGGGTGAGGTGGAGGACGAATAGCTTGAAAATGTCAAACTCAGGTCCTGTCCACACCTACCTGTTTTTTTTTAAATCCTGGCCAAGGTGAATCATATTTGATATGGTTCGCACCACGGGTCTGTGTGTAAAAGGATAAGCGGAGTATTGTTGCCCGGGGGGTGGAGCAAGGACTATCTTGCTTTTTATTCCGCCATTTTGGCTTAGAGCGTTTTATTTGCACCTGTTTACTATTTGATCACTGAGCAGAGGCGCTATGTTTTGTAAACTTCAATGTTAAATACTTGTTTTATAAATGCTATGAATCTACTGCCACCTGTTGGTTTTATAGAGTCTTTACAGCATTTCAGGGATGTTTGGGTGTCTGTGGGGGTGTTTGATTGTCTGTTAAACAGGCACAACATGTGTGGATATGGCATCAGTCTTGTTTTGTTCCAAAACTTTGTTATATCAACCCATTATTGGTTTTCCTAAAAACAAAACCTTTTTTAAGTGTGTTATATTAACAAAATCATATTGTTTTAAAAGTTCTAGTAGTGTCTCTATTGTGGTAAACACGGCCATGATACCATCCCATTTTCATGCAGTTTGTTGTCGAGCTGCATTAGATATGCTGTAGTATTGTTAAAGATGTTTAAAGAGCACTCCTTGAGGATGTCAATGTTTAGATCTACACTGACCTCAGTTCAAACTCTATGTAGGACTGGGACAAATGTGAGAAAGGAATCGGAGGATCTCTGGAGAAACTTCGAGCTTTCAAGCGCCAGCTCTCCCAGACGTTGCCAGATCGTCATGAGGAACTGCAGGCAGAACAGATGCGCTGCAAAGTAGGCACAGATTTAATCCAGTCTGTAAAACTAAGCACCAGCAAAGTGCTTAATACACATCTCTTTCAGGATCTGGAGAGTACTTTTGATAGCTGGAAGGAGGATCTGGCCCACCTGATGGCATTGAGAGAGTCTCTGAGCAGTTGCATATGTTCTGAGGATCTCCGTATGCTGCAGGAAAGGATTGAGCTTCTGAGCTGTCAATGGGAAGAGATTTCACATCAGGTACACATCTTAGAGTGGACATTAGCTCCTGCTTTTTTACTTGAGCTTTTGGTAAAGACAAGCTTTTGAATCATTCATGATCACACAGGCACATTGATACATAGATGCAAAGGGATAGACAGTAGTGCAAACCGCCAGTGCTCGAATCTTGGTTACAAAGAATCTTGCATATTTTTTGTGGCATCCGGGGTGAGAAGCACCACAGGAAGTGAGCAAAAGCCTGATGTTTCAGACTTTAATTTGACTGTAGTTTCAGTCTCTGTCTCTTCAATTTTGATGAATAGATTTTTCTGCTCTGGTAAGCATGTTGTCTCTATTTATGATATGCTTTATGTATTGTGTTTGAAAGTGGGCATCCAAATGCATCTATTTATTTACAAAACACATAAATTCTTTTACAGGTTTACTCAAAGTACATTTTTATACAAAATAAATTGGCAAAAGTTATGAGTTAAAAGTGAGGTTTTGACCCCAAAGCCCTCAGTTCTTAAATGCTATTCGAAAGACAAGAGTTATGTGATTGTAGCGAACAAATCTTCAAAAAAAAATGTTGAACTGACAGTTTCACAGCTGCCAAATCCACATTGCACAAGAACTGCACAAGTGTCTAAATTGATTTTACCAAATCACTCTTTTAACCAGTGATTTTATTGTTAGGATATTAATACTTTTTAATTGCACTGCACAGTACATTTCCACTGATGTTGACAGATTGTTCATTTTAAACCAAAGATATTTGTACTGTATTCGAAACTGTGTTCCAAACCTTGAGAAATTGTATGCTAATAAAAAGAATTAAGTAGTTAATTTTTTTTTTTTTTAATTAAACTTCTAGACCTTTTTTTGGGCGAATCTTAGTGGTTTAAAGTCATAACAAATTTGAAAAGCTGTTTTATTATTTATCATTTCCATTATTTATTTATTTTTTTATGAAAGTCAATGTATATAGTGGAACTGTAACATTCTTGCAACATGTTTTAGTTCAAGGATTTGTATTTACTTTTTTATTATGTCTTTGCTGGTATAGGGTGGGGGAGATTGATAACTACTGTAATGTGAAAAACTAAAAAAAATATATAAAAACAAAAAATCTTACTGTGGAATGGTGTGCTATTACATTTTGCTCTATATATATTTATATGTTTTTATATATTATAGTTTTTTTTTTAAAGCAAACATTTCTTAACTTTCACAAGCTTCTAATGTTGATATCCTTGCAGCTAGACACCCTTTTAACTCTAAAACATCTTAAATCTGTGAGAAATAGTGCAAATCACTGTTATGATTTTTAATGGCGGTCGAAGCAATTGTGCTACGCTAACAGCTGATGACCTAAGTTCGCATTTTATCAGTAAAAAGACATTTTTAAAACAGCTTTTAAATGAAAAATGCAGGAAATGACTGATAGCATGCAAATGTTTAGTTTAAAGATGTTGAGACGTATCATCTTGATTACTGATTTATAACCTTTGTTTTTAAAGTTCTTTACACACGGTGCCACAGCCACCAAGAAAAAAAAGACATGCAGAAACTGTCTGACATCATGTGAAAAGGGTCTATTACACAATTATCATTTTGTGTGACACCTCGGCACACATGATCAAGATACAGAAATACATTTTATGTATACTGTAAAAGTGTACTTTGCCAATGATAGCTTAGTGGTGAAGAGCCATGACACAGGGTTCAATTCCACTCCATGATCTCTGATTCTCCACCCTTCTCTTCCATTCTAGACTTCTCTGTCAAAATCTCTATATCTTTATAAAAGATCAAAAATAAATGTTTAAAATGTACAACTTTTGTTTCTTTGATTTGTGTGTAGTTGGGTGTACGCAGACAGCAGGTGAGCGAGAAGCTGAACGAGTGGCTGGTCTTCAGCGAGAGGTATAAGGAGCTGTGTGAATGGCTGACACAAATGGAGAGCAAAGTGTCCCAGAATGGAGACGTCAGCATCGAAGAGATGATTGAGAAACTGCGCAAGGTATTGAGAGAAAATCTGTGGACTTGGCAATACTGCTTCAAACACACGCACACGCACACGCACACCATCAAATGTGCAAATAAAACTTCTCTTTTAGTGAAAAAACTGTTGCAGACCGAGTACAATTCAAATTTTCTGTTCTGGGTCTGTCTGTTTTTCAGGATTATCAAGAGGAAGTGTCTGCTGCAGAGGAGCACAAACATGAGCTCCAGCATCTTGGCGAGCGCTTGGTTCGAGCCAGTCATGATAGTAAAGCCTCTGAGATTGAACACAAGCTTGGCAAAGTCAGTGAACGCTGGCAGCATCTGCTCGACCTTATAGGAGCCAGGTGAGATTACCAGTTTCAAGATTTATCTTATAAGATTACACACTCTGTTTGATCTTTGGTATTGGTAAGGCTGTGGTAGTGCCGGTTAATAATGTAATGTGTATGAAATGGCATTTCTCGTGTATTTGCTTCAGGGTGAAGAAGCTGCGAGAGACTTTAGTGGCCGTTCAGCAGCTGGATAAGAACATGAACAGTCTCCGCTCATGGCTCGCTCACATTGAAACTGAACTATCCCGACCCATCGTCTATGATACCTGCGACTATCAGGAGATACAGAGAAAGCTGGATCTACAACAGGTACAGAGGAATCCTGCAAACATGCCATCATTTCCAGATTATTGAGCGAACCTGAAAACAAAAAAATTAATCATTCATTTTAGATAAGAATGTGTACATACAAAAGCTACACTTGATTATAAGCCACAAATGTTCACATTTGTTCAAGATGTATGCAAATTAAATAAATGGTACTTTTTAAATGTTAATTTTTTATTCGCATTTTCAACATTTACATGAATCTTGGCACCTCTATCTAGGGTTTTTTATGCAATATTCCAAAATGTGCAGAAAAATAGGCGATATGTTTTTTACACCATCATTTTTCGTGGTACTGGGTCCTTGTAGTATAACAATAGTACTATGGGAAAAGCAATGTGAGTAAAACACCATTTTGATCTCAGGAGCTTCAGAGGGACGTCGAGAAGCACAGCACTGGTGTGGCATCAGTGCTCAACCTGTGTGAAGTTTTACTCCACGACTGTGACGCCTGTGCTACAGATGCGGAGTGTGACTCCATACAGCATGCTACTCGCACCCTTGACCGCCGCTGGAGGAGCATCTGTGCACTCTCTATGGAGAGGAGGCTCAAGTATGACTAGGGCATACACAGCTGATCATGTGAAAATAGCATTTAAATTATCAAATTTCCAGGGTGACCCAGTCATATTTACAGTTTAGTATATTTAATAAAAGTAGTAAGAAATTAAATTGTTATACAAGCTGATACCCACTTTTTGATCTCACTTCGATAAGTGTCTTCAGAGAATAAATGAAGACTAAATAGAAGGGGTTCCAAAATTGAGCCCTGAGGGACTCCACATATGTGGAGTTTGGCCAAAGAAATATGATCCTATGAACATTCTGGCACCATTTGTATATGTCTCACTGTAAATAGTTGTATAGCATTGACAACAATTGAGGGAATGTCTGTAATAAGCATCTTCTGAATGGACGAGCAGGTCTGAGTTGAAATTGTGCTTGTTTGTCAGGATTGAGGAGACCTGGCGCCTCTGGCAGAAGTATCTGGATGATTTCTCTCATTTCGACGAGTGGCTCATGGTGTCTGAGAAAACAGCTTCTCTCTCTAACTCTTCAGGGGTCTTGTACACCGTTGCCAAAGAAGAGCTCAAGAAATTTGATGTCAGACTTCTTGACATTTAATAAACAAGTATCTTATTTTGTACAGATTTAGGATGTTGAGCATTTTTACTTTTCAGATTTTCCAGCGGCAGGTTCATGAGAGTTTGACTCAACTGGAGCTAATCAATAAACAGTATCAACGATTAGCTCGTGAGAACCGCACTGATGCCGCCTGTAGCCTGAGGGAAATGAACCACGATGCCAACCAGCGATGGGAAAACCTGCAGAGAAGAGTCTCATCCATCCTACGCAGACTCAAGGTGCACATACTACCTATGACTCTTCTCTACAATGCTAAAACTTAACCGATGTCTAAGAAATAAATATATTTTCAAATATTATACAGATTTGAAAACATTTTTGTTGTTAATAAAATGTAAAAAAATGACAGACAAAGTTAATGAATTCATCAAGTTTATAAAGTACAAGCACAAACCAATGAGCAAAAGGATGTGCAGGTGTGTGTGTGTGTGTGAGAGAGAGAGAGAAAGAAACAGCTGAAAAAGACCATAGAAGAGCGAGAAACCCCCTGCCCGATATACACACCAGATAATGCAGATATGTGTTTTAAGACAGTCTGATCATTTATGTTTTATTCAAATGATTGACAACTTGTTTTACAAATTATAGTCCAGGCATAGTCTTTTTCCCAAAATGCATCACAACTTAAGTAGCACTAGTTTTACGAGGTAAAAGGTTTTGAATGTAACCTTTATTGTTGATGCAATGTCAGCTTTTGATACTGTACTTTGGTGTGCATGTGACATAGTTACAAAATAGAGCCAAAAACTACAAATAAAATTCATACAAAAACACTTGGAAAAACGGGTACAAGCTCAATAAAAGGCAGGTTAAACATCAGGATACGGTTCCATATAAGATTATATTTAAGCTAGTTGAAAAGGGGCAGCGCTTCTTATAAGGAATTTCGGGAAATGCGGAATTGGGAAATGCGCAAAATTTTTTTTAATGTTCATAAGTTTCTCATAGACAGTGCCAAAATATATTTTTATTGTGAAATCTTTTCCAGTTTGAGTATGAAACTTTGTGATCGCTGATTTTCTTGCTTGTTGCTATGACAGCACTTCATCAGTCAGCGGGAGGAGTTTGAGACATCGCGGGACTGTCTGCTAGTCTGGTTGACTGAGATGGACCTGCAGCTAACCAACATCGAGCATTTCTCAGAGTGTGACGTTCAGGCCAAAATAAAACAGCTAAGGGTACTTACAGAGTCTTTTATATAGTGTTCTTTTTAGCCATGTCCCAATTCTATTAAACTTTAATCACAAAACTTCTTGTAATCATTTTTACAAGCTTTTTTAGGTTCTGTAAATTGTTCAAATGTGTTTGTGTGTTTATTCTGACTGATGTTAAAGAGATTATTAACTTTTATTTTACTTTGTGGTTTGAATCAATCATGGAAAGACTTAAATGAATGTCACCATTTTATTTGGTAAAAAAAACATTATATTTGGTAATTATGACCAATCTTGAATTAGGCGGCAAGCTTGAACTTCAGAAACTTCTTGATCTTCTTTTTCTGTGGTTCTGTGATTCACATGTGAATTCCATCGGAGTTATTGGAGTTGACCCCCAAACCACCCATCCTAAATCCCCCAATGTTCAAAACAAACTTACGCAATTGTTACTAGTATGAAACAGAACACAGCAAAAATTTTCTGGTTTATACGCAGAATAAAACCACAACTCGTTTTCATGATTAAAATATATCATTACTTTGTTTTCTGCCGTTCAGGCCTTCCAGCAGGAGATCACACTGAACACAGGGAAGGTAGAGCTGATCTTCCAGCAGGGTGAAGCTCTTCTGGAGAAGAGTGAACCCATTGATGCTGCGGTGATCGAGGAGGAGCTGGAGGAGCTCCAGCGCTACTGTCAGGAAGTGTTTGGGCGTGTGGAGCGCTACTACAAGAAACTTATTCGATTGCCGGTACTGCAGATTATGAATGTTTACCATTTTTTATAGTGCCTTTAATTTATTAAATTGACTTTTAATTGACTAAATTGATTAATATATTATTATTGACTCATTAGCAGCATTGAAATAAACTGTATTTTCACTAGTTTATAATAAAACCAAATATCAAAGCAATGAATTTGGAACACTGGAGACAAATCTATTCATATTTAAGATCACAATCAGATTAAGTTTGCAGATTAAATTACAACTGAAACAAAAACAAAAAAATCAGTCATTACTTGTATTTTGTTTTTGATCATTAGTTTTCTTTTAAAGTAATGTCTCTAGATTTGATTTCGTGTCACTCATTCTCTTTCAGTTGCCCATTCTGCAAAACCTCTGTATCTGACTTTGTCCATCTCTTTTTTGCAGCTCATAGACGATGAGCAGTCATTCTCATTCTCGGACCGTGAGTTTGATCTGGATGAATCTGCAGATGTGTCCAGCTTCCACTGGAGTGAGCGCGAGCGCATGGCTGAGGGGTTCCTGTCTCCCCTGCCCTCCTCAAGTCGCTCAACATCATGTGCACCTCTGCGGGCCGAACGCTCAGGACGAGACACCCCGGCCAGTGTGGAATCCATCCCGCTGGAGTGGGACCATGATTATGACCTGATCCGAGGCCTGGAGAGTGCCAGCAGAGCCCTGGAGGCTGCTGAGCCAGATGAGCAGGGGGCGGACGGGGACCTGCAGGGATCAGCCTCTGCCCTCTCAGGTCAGAAACAGTTTTGTTACATGCACTTTGAGAAGTTTTATAGCATACTTTGAGAAAAAATTGTTTTAGATTTTACAACCAAGGCCTCAACAGGTCTTTACGCCTCACATGGATGAGGTGGAAGGGATGTGGTGTATGTACAAAAAGTGTGGGTAGCGCTAATCTCATATATTCTAAAGAATCAAGACATACAATAACTAAAAATGTATTTACTAAACTATTTCAATTACTGCCTTTTAGTGTTAATCAACATGCACTGTTCATTCAGTACAGTATACATAAACAAAGCATTCAATATAAAGCACTTTTTTCACAATTTCAAGTATGGAAAGGGTGAAGACTAAATAAATAAAGTGTAAAATAATGCATTAAACAAACATAAATATAAAAATGTAAAAAAAAAGAAAGAAAAAAAAACAGAATGTAAAAAAACTGTTTGCTTGTTTGTGTTTTTTTTTAAGAATAATATTTTTCAGTGTAGATATAGAATTTTTATTATAATACCTAATGCCTACATTGAAACACATCCCCGCAACACGATTCTTCCACTCCCATGCTTCACTGTAGGTATGGTATTAGGAATTAGCAGCTATGACATAAAAACATTTATCAACAGAAAAACCACAGCTTTTTAAAATTGTTTTATAACTGTTTTGCAACTGAGTTCATTCTTAAATTAAAGTTCACTCATAAGCAGTCCCTAGCTTCCTCCAAACATGATGACTTGTGTTCGCACCAGAGTTCAATCATCGTCTCAACAGACCTGAAAATTTGGCAACTTCTGGTGGTCTTCCATCTGGTCTCCACTGCTGGTGTGCTGCAGAGATGCAACACTGGAGTTCATTGGTTATTGCTTATTGGTGGTCATTGGGTTCTTTATCACCTCCCAGAATAAGGTCCCACTTTTCAATTGCTTTGTTATAGATGGACAAGCATCTCTTAGTAGAGTTCCAAACATTTACAGGCCACTTTTTTCATTGGGATGTGCAAAAGCTTTATAATTCTTCTACATTATATAGATGCTCAATGCACAGATGTATTGTGAAAGTAAACCATGTGGTATCGACCTGAAACTGCAGCTTAGATCTTCAGTAAGTCACGTTTGCACTGTATACATGTCTGTTTCTTTCAGATGTAGTGATTCCAGAGAGTCCTGAGGATTTTCTAAAACTAACTGTGCAAACTCTGAGAAGCAGTGCTGGTAGGCAACAGAATCCTGGGACTCACTGACTAGTCTGTTGCCTGATCTGTAGTTTCTACTCACAAACTGAATCAGAGCACTGACTGATGTGCTCTGGTCACTCGCTGTGTTTCTAACCTTCTCTGTTGGTTTGTGCTGCTTCATTCACTCGGTCGGATCCGTTTGCATGTTGTGCAACACACAGGTTGATTGTTCTCTTTGGGGTTTCTTCATCTATAGCATTTTACAATCAGAGCAAACTCTGGAATACAAGCAGTACAACTATATTTACAATATTTATTTGAAATGGTTTACGATCTTAAGAGGCATTAATGTTTCTCTTCTTATATTTTAAAAATGCCCATACACCCCATTTTCACTTTCACCCTTTTCAAGTTTCTAGACTTGAAAAATGTTATTTTTTTAGGTTTTAGTTTTAATTTTTCTAAATTAAAAGGAAAATTGTTTTCATGAAAAGATGCTACACTGAATTTTCCTGTTCTGTTTAGAATAATTGATGATATTTATGCAAAGTGAGGTTTCGTCTCATGTTGTTTGTGACCCCACCATCTGCAGATGTCAATAATTTTGTGTAAAATTACCATGTTTTCTTTTGCCATGAAAATGTACCAAATAAAATCAGTATTTTTACAGCAAATAGTCTTTAATCATCTGTCGCCCTTACTCATTTAGATTCAAAATATCAACCTCCTATTTGTATCAGCACGGGGCATTACTGTGAAAATGAAAACAATCTAACAATAACAAACTTTATTGCGAAAAAAGAGCAATAACTGAATTACACAGTTGCATTCATTACACAGCTCTGATTGTAAACTGCTTAGACTAATGATTAATTGAATTAGAAGCACTAATGAGAATCTTGTGAAGTCCATCTCTTAACCATGACCTGCATTAGGCACAGTTCCACTATCCTCATGTTCAGCTCAGAGCATGTTCCTGTGGTTCCTCCAATGATAACTGTTCTGTTGTTTCTCCACAGGTGACTCTGGTTCTCTGGAGACTCACATCCGACAGCTGGATAAAGCTCTGAACACCAGCTGCTTCCATCTGCAGCAGACAGAGAACATCATCCGTAGCCGAACGCCCACGGGTCCTGAACTAGATGCCACATATATGGGCTATGTGAGTCTAAAAGACTAAAAGATAATATTACTAGTTTAAAAACACATTGAGGGAAAGTCTTTTTTTAAAAAAAAGGAAACTTGTATGTTATATTTGTTCATATAAAAAATGACATGTGTAAAGCCTTAATGATTCGACATAAACACGAAACCAGTATTTCACAAAATGTGAAAACAGGAAATCACCCCAAGGACTCTGCAGAACCTCAGAGCAAATATGGGGCCAACAATTCGACAGGAAACTTCACTGTCCGTTTTAAATATTAGTTCGAAACTCAGGATTTTTTAGTCTATAATATTGTTTTACATAACATTTAATTAGTGTTTTGAATAGAAATAAAATTGGCTAGGCTAATGAACTGGGTTAAACTACACTAAAGTAGCATAATGTTGTTAGCACTTTGTATTTTAGAAACCTGTGTTAAGCTTGTGCTACAGTCTTGTAAAAGATTAGCTGTTTCTTGTTTTCTCAGATGCGTTTGCTTGAGGAATGCCGGGGAAGTATAGATGCTGTAAAGCGAGTGGGATTTGAGCTGAAAGATGAGGATGATAAGGTTCCAGGCTTTGTCAACCCCAACAGCTCAGAGTCTCAAACATCAGGTATTAGACCAATTAAATTTGTTGTAGATGTTAGAATTTTAATGACGATTTCTATAACCATGTGTTTTTTTCTTACTTTCATATCAATGTACAGTAAATGATTGCTGTCTCCTGAAATGTTAGTTGTGAGTTTGAAATTGCTCACTCTTAGAACATACACTTAAAAATTGCTTTTGGTGTTTTATGCCCCTAGTCTCTAAGTTGCTTTTAATAGAAAAAAGGAAGTCACTTCACAACAGGAAGTTGCAAGCTCTCTCTTTTACTCTCAAGATTCTGAGGGAGGCACATAGCTGGTCCCCCCTTTCCCCCTCCCCTGATCTTCTTTGTTCTCAATGCAGCATGTATTTAGCTAAGAGCAACTCAAATGTTTAAGCTAAATAAAGCCACAGTTTCTGTTAAATCATCTTAAATCTTGCATTTGGAAGCTTCCTTTCTTGGGGTTTTAGTTTATAATCAATAACATGCTTTAGATTAAATGATAAATGCATAAATATAAATTTAACAGAACAATTGGTTCTTACAGACTGTTTTATTCCTTTTCTCAGTAACCCAACATTAAGTGAAGATTAATTTGAAGAGACAAACAGAATGCTAAAAAAATAATTAATAACAAACATTAATCACCAAAAAATTGTTTATTTGAACTCATCTGTCATTTCGCTTCCAAACAGATGAATAAATCGAGAGAAACAAGAGTGTGAAAGAGCATTGAGAATTGATCAAAGTATACTTCGATAAATACTTTACTGTTCCAGCAGGTAATGTCTCTGTTTTACCAAATCAGTATTTTGTTCTTTTGCCAGAAGCATCAAGAGTCCTCCAGAATGCCACTCACCACTTTTTTTGTTATTGTTTTGAACTATGTAACACAACTGAAAGCATGTACTTTGTGTGGTGCAGGAGTGATCGAGCGCTGGGAGCTTCTGCAGGCTCAAGCTCTTAGTAAAGAGATGCGGATGAAACAGAACCTGCAGCAGTGGCAGCAGTTCAACTCTGACTTGAAGAGCATCTGCTGCTGGTTGGACCAGAGTGAGGAAGAGCTGGAGCAGCAGAGAGGTCTAGAGCTCGGCACGGACATAGACACCATCCAGCAGCGCATCAAGAAACTTAAGGTAAAAACCACTGAATTCTTTTAAAAGTTCTTCTAAAATATAACAATGTGTGTGTTTTACTGGTTACAGGAGTTGCAGAAGGCTCTGGACAAGCGCAAGGCCATCGTTCTTTCCATCAACCTCTGCAGTGCTGAGTTTGTGCATGCAGACAGTGAGGAGGCCGGAGAGCTGCGAGGGCGACTGAAAGAGATGAACGACCGCTGGGAGAAACTCAGCAGCTCTCTTGACCAGTGGAGGAGTGAGCTCCAGCAAGCGCTCATGCAATGCCAGGCACGAAACATCTCCATTTAAAAAGAACACGCTACTAAAACACCTAAACTCATAAATCTGTTTTTCCCTCATGCTCAGGACTTTCATGAGATGAGTCATGGCCTGCTTCTTTGGCTGGAGAACATCGATCGCAGGCGGAACGAGATTATCCCAATCGACTTCACTCAAGACAGTGATACACTACAAGAACTTCATAAAACCCTAATGGTACAAGTTCTCTTTGATGGGTCCACAGTATTTCCTTAAAACGACTATCATGGCTCCTCGTTATGCTTCTCTTCACTAAGTTAAGGTTGTGGACTTATTTTGAATCCGTTCCACTCATGTTTTGACATAGCATGGATTTATTTTTCAGCAAATCCGCCGTGAGCTACTGGAGACACAGGGGAAGGTGGCGTCCCTGCAGGATCTGGCTCTCCAGTTATTGGTGCACTCGCAAGGCAGCGACTGTCTGGAGGCCACTGAGAAGGTGCATGTGATCAATAACCGCCTTAAGGTGCTGTTGAAAGAGGTGACCCGTGACCTCAGAGAGCTGCAGAAGAGCGTGGATGTCAGCAGCAGCCAGCAGGTCTGTCACTGTCACACTTAATATGTGAGGGACGGACAGATAAAAACTTTGTAAAATTATGTTGTTTTGTGTTTAAAACACTCTTAGAATAATACATACCCATGCACTTGATGTTTCTGTAGGATTTGTCTTCGTGGTCGTCTGCTGATGAACTAGATACTTCTGGATCCCTAAGTCCCGTGTCTGGACGCAGCACGCCCAGTCGCCAACGACCGGTAACACACTCACAGATCACCACAGTGTGCCTGAAAGCCCAAACACACAGCAGATTCCTGTAGTAGATTCATTAGAGATCCTGGAAAGCTCTGGACCCTTCCCAGCATGCTCTCTTCCAATGCAAGAGTCAGACAGATTAGGGTTGGAGAAGTGATTTGTTGGTGTTGTGTTTCCACGCCCTGTTGACTGATCAGGAATGTGTTTTATACCCTTTATATGAATGCCCACTCCTGTGTCTTGGCTTGAATAGTTCCTCCTATGTTCACGTTTATTCAAGATTTCAATACTGTAGTCCTCAAGGAAAACTGGTTCTATGATCAAATAAATCCTTTTTTTTTAAGTACAAACTCAAATGTCCAGATTCAAATGATTTATCCAGCATTTGGTCTTAAAATATAAAATAATAAATTAGTCATGACCACAATCAAACTTTTTGAATTTCAAATGTATTCGTAGTCTATCACATTTTAACAAATGACAATACTCTGATGGAAGATGAACTAATGTAATTTTGAATTGGTTTTCATTGTTTTATATTTTTTCAAATATTATGTACACTTTTGTAACATTTTATTTTCTAAAATTACACCTTTTAAAGGTGTAACACCTTTTTTTTCATAGGTTCATCTTTTTCTCATTAGCAATGGATTCACCAACACCTGGAGATTAGCAGCAACGTTTCTTTTGGGGTTAATCTGGCTTTACACTGTTTTTTATTCCAGAGATAACTCAAATAAAGCTGTTTTTGGAGTTCTGAAATATTCATAGTTTGTTCAGTGTTCAATCGACTCCTATATAAGATTAAGCTTGAGTTCATGACCCCATTAATGAACAGACTTTGCCCACCATTTATCAAGTAAAAATTGCTGCTGAGAATCACAAAGAACCAGTTTCTTTGTCCCCGTAGAATTGCTGTCCCCCCCACTCATTTGATTTTGTTGGTGATCTTACTTTTTCAGTTCTTTCATCAATAGCTTTGACTTTATTTGCCTGGACTGAAACATTCTTTCTTTCTTTTACCCCCCTGTTCATTGCAAACAGCCACGGGGCAAAAGTAGTGTGTCACAGCCTGGAGCCTGTGTGAGCAGTCGACTTCACAGGTACCTCTCTCCTGGTTTCTAGAACGCTGCAAAGATAATGGAACTCAACCCATGACCTGAGTGCAAAGGCGCCTTGCCACTTCGGAACGGGTACCAACGTTTATAGATAGATCCAAAAGGGGTCAAAATTATTTCCAATGACTACTTACTTGCCCCAGTTCAGAAGTTTGAATGCTAAAAAATTGGTCCCTAAATTGTTAGCATCAAAATATTACAGGATAAAACTGGATCCAAATGAGTTAGATTTTGGATCAGTTGACTTAGAACAGGGCCATGTGGAATTTGCTGACAATGCGTTCCAACAGGAAGGAATGGGTATCAAGTAGAAATTAGCATGGTCCGTCTTGAGTTCCATGGCTCTAAATTTGAGCAAAATATCAGAATTGGCCAAAACCGTAAGGAATGATTCACTGTGGGAATTATTTTTCATTCCAATTGGTAAAAAAAAAGTTCCCAATAGATTTAAATGGGTACAAAGGAGTTAAAATCATTCAAAAGGGCTAGAAAGAGTCCCAAATGAAACCAATTTGAAATGAGGGTTCATATATTGGTCCTAATAATTGCAGTGGATTAAAATAAAAAGAGATCGTTTGGTACAAATTAAACGGAATACATCAGTGTTGGGGGAAAAATGGGACCCATTATTGAAATAAATGAAGAAAATTCGGTCAAAGTGGGTACAGGTGGGTGGGAATGGGCTCAAATCTGGTTGAAATATGTTCCAATGGCTACTTACTGTACATGCTCAGTTTGAGTCGGAATGGGGGAACAGAAAAAGCAAACCATTGTTTTAAACAGGTTTGAATACGGAGTAATAGTTAAAGTCGGTGAGTATGCTTAGAAATCGGACCGGATCTTAATCAGGAACAGTCTGAAGGGGTCTGAATTGAAGCATTGGTCAGCATTGGTCCCATTCCGCTCCATGGCTCAAAATTGGCATAATGAGAGCGATTGAGAATTTAAACTATTAGATCTGAACTGGTGAAAAAATGAGATCCGAAATCGACTTGAATTGGTGCAAATGTGTCAAAATATGTTGAGTTGTGTTTGTATGGGCAAGGAGGAAAAAGTTAACAAAGGGGGTCAGAAAGAATCTAAAATCAGCCACTGGGTTGTTCTAGATTGGTACAAAAGAAAAAAAATTGTTAGAAATTGCACAGTGACCAACAAATTCATCCCGTTGGGCCAGAAGTTGGTTGGCAGTAGCAAGAATAGGCTGAAATGGTTTAAGAGTTTCCATTGTACCCAAATCAGTAGGACAGGGTCTCAATCCATATTGGACTAATATGGGTGGCAATTGAAAACAAAGGGTCAGAATGGTTTCAGACAGGTCCCAGTCCAATCCAAGTGGTGAACCCTCACAGTGGTGCAACATATCAAGTATGATACACCCACAGGTTCATGCGTATGACTTCCATAATCTTCTGTGATTCTAGACACTGTTCAGGTTAGGGAGCTGACATAGACACTACAAATGGAGCTGAAGTCGTGCAATTTTACCTGTTTTCAGTATTTGTCGCCTGAATTCTGGCTGTAAAGATGGATATTCTTGGCTGTTTGCTGCTGGGCTGTTTTTCTTGTCTGTTCAGCAAGCATCTGCAATGAACAATCTGGCAGCGGCTTCTCTTTCTCGTCCTCTTCTTTTCTGCTCTTTCACCAACTAATCAATCATCTCTCCCTCCTCCAATCTGCCATCCGTTCCATTTGATGACATGCTAGCAAAGACTACCGTACATCACATATAACATTTCAGTGATTCTCAATTAAGGGAAATATTTTGGGGAAATCTGCATTGATGGACATTTTTAATTTTGAAATTAAAAAAATGGGTCCATTTTAATTTGAAACTATTACACTGCAAATGGATATTGAAAGCGAGGTAAAATGCTTCAAAACATTTTTATTTTTATGTTTTTGAATCGTCTGTGTGTTTATTTAAACAGCGATCACACAGAGATGGTGAACACACTTTTCCTTTATAACTACATTTCTGTGCTGTTTTCTGTTAACCTGCTTTCTGTTTAACACTTTGATGAAAAGGCACATTACTAAAGTCAACAATGCACTTTTGCTTTCAATGCTGATGATAAAGTTTCAACTAACTTGTATGTGTCAGGTTTCCAAACTAATAGTGTATTTTCCTAAAAATATGAAATAGTAAATGCTGTATGTGTTGTTATATGTACCAGGTAAAAATGAAGGTTTGCAATCAGACGACAATGATTAAGATTTTACAATGCAATTTAAAATCTAAATGTTGTCTGAAAGTGATGCAGTGAACAGTTCATGTAAGGGGCACTTTTAAAATCATTTTATTTGGGACACCACATCTGGACTCATGAAATTGCTCATAAATTTTAAAAATAATCTGCATTAAAAAAATCCAGAAAACTGATTAGGATATCTGTTTTTCAGATAAGAAAACATGCATATAAACTATGATGGAAACACATTTACTGAATAAATCCCAGCACAAAGTCAATGCACAATGGCAATGCATTATTCTGTTAGAACTGGGGCTAAACAACAGACGAATTTTATTGCACAATAACTGCATAAAATTCTTTCACCAAAGTCTTTCATCAAAGTGATTCGCGATTATCACCTCCCAGAACTGTCCTGACTGGCTACGTTCCCAAAGGGCAGTCCCCTGCCTCCAAAAGCAAGATATCATGTATGCGCATATTGCACTTCATCTACGTGTAAGATGCAAATAAATTATTAAATACGAAAAACTGCCTTTTCCAAACTCGCAAACATCCATTTTGTTTTTATATTTGGCGCGGGTTTATCAGAAAGTGTTGCTTTTATTTTGATTGGATGGGAATTGGTGCTTTATTCGAAAATATTTTATGCAATATTCCAGTCTTGGGCATAAAGTTTAATTTGCATCTTTGGATGGAAACATGGCTATTGGAGATTTTTCATATCGAGTAAAATCACTATTCAGTTATGATGAACTGTTGTACTCAAATGGCTATAATTCAATCACAATAAACTGGTTCACATTTCGACCAATTGCGGATGAATAAAACCACAAAATGAGCTTTCTGAATGTCATAACAGGGGACACATTTAGTACATGCCACATTATTACATCTAGTGGAGTTTTAGCAAACTCTATAGTGGACTAAATAATTGGCAAGGGAAATAAGAGGTCGCCGAAATCCTTAAACTATTTTGTTATTTGTTCTTTAACAATGAATTATGAGAACAAACTGTCTCTGTTTGCTGGCAGCAGGTGGCAGTGCATTTCCTGGATAAAACTTGTCCACTGTGTCCTCGACGGTTGAGCTGATGGAGAAGCCTTGGTTGCTCATGAGCTATGGTTGATTACTACTTAGTCAGCACAATACTAAAACTTAAATATCTTACGGGCTCATGATATTGTTATTATCATTTTTTGTAAATGTGATCCCTATAAGTGGACATCATTGAATACAGGACCCCTTTAAAGTGCAGGAAGATGGAGTCGATCAGATGTTTGTTCTCTTACTTAAAGGGATAGTACACCATATTTATGTTCTGTCCTCAGTTACTCTCTTCCAACCCTGTTGTCCCATTATGTCCTATGATCAGTGGAGCATCTTCCAATATAAAAATCACAAATCAGAGAGAAATAATTAGACACAATTTTAGATGGAATTGTCCCTTAAACCTATTGCTTTAACACCTCAGCTTCCCCCCCTCTCCCTTCGCAGCAAGCCTCTCAGCGACGCTGGATCCGCTTCCTGCCGTTCTGAAGATAAAGAGCAGGCATCATGGTGCGGAAGCTTCCTGAAGCGTGTTGTGTGGGCGGCTCTGCCCATTCAGTTGGTTCTCCTGCTGCTGTTGCTGCTGCTCTGTCTCATGCCTGCATCTGACGATGACTACAGCTGCGCCCAACTCAACAACTTCGCCCGTTCCTTTCATCCGATGCTCAGCTACACCAACGGTCCTCCCCCAATATGACAAGTGCCACTTTTCATGCTAAAATGTGCACCACATTGGTGGTCGATGCTTGGTTCACTCTGGAATGACAAGTGCTTTATAGGAGGTTGGCACAGAGTGAAAGATTATTGTGTCCTTGTTTAGCTGGTAATACAGGATGGTGCACAAAAAATATTTTTAAATATCTATATTTACAAAATATAGCTCATTTGAGCAAAAAAAAACTTTTTAATGACGCAGCTATTTCCACCTGGAGTTTAAACTGTCCATGTGTTAAACGATGTGGAGACTTTCCTTTGATTATGTTAACCCTTAGAAGTCTCTGGGTGCATGTGCCAATCAAACCGGCTGTTTTGAATTAAATAAAAATGAAGCGACCCGCCTTTTGTTTAATTTTGATTTCAAATATAAAGTGTAAGTTTCAAAATGGTTATTAGTTTTTATATGTTTGGTTATAAATGAACATTACAAGAGTTATAACACATAAATTGCATGGTGATTCAAATTTAAATGTGAGTGTCATATCTGCGATATGGCTTGTGTTTTTTAAAGTTCTGGTGCAAAAAAAAAAGCTCAATGCCACAAAAAGTGCTTGAAACAGTGTTTAAGGTTTGGGAGGTTTCAAAGGTAATTAATAAGAGCTAGTTATAAAATTAGCTCTAGTATTTATTAAAAACTGCTTTATTGTGTGTACAACAGCCACGACAAAAAATTATGAATGTACATTTGTTTTTTTTCCTCCTTAAAACAGTTATTAATATTAATTCAATGTGTTTAACACACATTTAGACATTTCTTCACAATCCATCCAGCCATCGTTCCTTCATTTGACTTATATCTATATCCGTGCCTCAATCGCCCCAATACAAATACCTTCTGTACCCTTCAGTGGCTGATTTGTCAATCCAAATCCTGTTCATTTTGTTATAACACATCTATCTGACTATGGCATGATATCAGATTACCACTCTGGAATTCACTGAGCTCCTGAGAGCAGCCTGCACCCAGCTACTTGATTTTATGTCCTTGGAAGGTCTATTTGCATTTGTAAGTGTGTATAGATATCTTACGTCAAATATATTTATTATAAGCCTAAAGTACCACCTTGGTACTTTGCTGAGTGAACAGCACTGCAAGTCACCCCCTGGTGCCCTTCCTCGGACCTAGTTGGCCTACTATACAGACACAATTCTACATGGTGAAAACTCCATATCAAAAAGTTTTTAGTCACTTTTTATTCCACAGCTCATTAGTTTTCTCATCCCTAGAGTCTCTGGCTTGGATGGATTCATTCTCTTCTGACCTTTCTCTATGATCGAAGAAAACAAATATCCACCACTCCGCTCCACATCTCAATCTGTTGTAGTTTTTTATCGACATGAAGAAAGGACAACAAAAATGGCAGATATTTAAAACACACTGAGACTTTATTTGTTTACTGTCTGCTTTGTCTCGGGGATCCAGGGCAGCGTTTAGTTTGAGTTTTAATTATACCTGTGCTAAAATATGATTATTCAGAAGCTTCTTGAATATGAAAATATTTCTTTTGCACCCTCCTGTTAACCAGCAGATCACTACGCCTCGGATAGATTTTAGAACCAAGTCTATTGCACTGAAAACAACTGTGTTAGTGCTACTGATGTTCTTCCAGGTTTGTTATGGAGGAGGGAACTAGATGACATTTATGGGACAGTTCACCCAAAAACTCCCTCTTGAACTAGAGGTTTTCATACCATCTCATTTTTTTTGAGTTTAGGTTCAACCACAAAACTACTGAGACCGGGGTTGGACTATAAATCTTCTTTAATTTCTTCTGCTGAAGAAATATCTTGGAATATCTTGATTATTTCTGGCTGAACTATCCTTAGAACCGATGTCACCCATGTTTATCTCATCAGAGAATCTGACAAATGCTTGTAAAAAAGAGAAAAACTTATAAACTTAATATTGCAGTTATTTTTTTATATGTATTTTTGGCATGTGGTCATCCTTTGATTGTAAATCGATCATCGTTTTTTTTTTATATATATATTTGATCTTAACTAACTGCTGTAATATTCTGTTAAAATATCTCTGGAATATAGTTGCGTACAATATTGATTTAAAGAAAAGAATATTTATGTATGTACAGTGTGCTAAGGTCTGAGAAACCTGTGCAATGAAAATACACATATATGATGTAACCTGAGGATTAATATTTTTCTTTATAATTAAAGACTGAATGACTATAAATGACTACTTACTGTTTTTAGCTAGATTCAGAGGTCAGCGTGTTTTAATCAAATAAAACACTTTATTAGGATAAAGGCAATAAGCTGTGGAACCCCTGTCAGACGTTCCTTCTTAAGTCTTTCTGCCTCGCTAAAAGATTTATGTGAACTTGTTTGAGTGGAAAGTACAGTTCAAAACCTTTGTCTCTTATTATTTAACCTCTTTACACTGAAAAAATGTAAATCTAGCAAAAGGGAAAAAATATTGTTTCGGGAAGTGTTTTATTTCTTGCCATCTATTTTTTTTTATTGTTTAATAAAAGTAATGAATCAGCCCCAAATTATTTTTTATCTCTCATTTAAAGTATGGGGAAAAGGTTTTATGAAACATGTATTTTTAGAAACTTGAATTAACGACTTAAGGCATTTTTAATTTTAAAACTATAAAAATATTAATATAAGAAGATATTCCTGTTTTCATGCATTTCATATAAATGTTTATTCCAAATAAAATGAGAAAATATCTTAATTTTAACCTTACGTTTGACTAGGTTTAAGAACAAGAGTGTGTTTTAAGTTAAAATAAGCTCATTTGAAATGAAACATCTTCTAAATTGCATTAAAAGAGATTTTGTCGATCACTGTTTTTTTACATTGACTAGCAATTTATTTTACTATTAGAGAGTCAACTCATCCCATTGGCAGATCTTTGCTTAATTTTTTTATCTACATTAAACCTTTGACGTAATATCAGCACTCATCTTCTGGAACATATCAAAGAATGCGAGTGTATTGTAGATTATAAATGCAAATAATCTTACGCACTGTACAACAACTGTGTACATGGCTTTCAAAGGAATCGGCTGGAAGATCTTGAGCTGTATTTCCATAGGCCGACTGAAGTTTAAGGAGTTTCCAGGCTGTGGGGCCGACGAGATGGACAGAGACGTTGATGTGACCCAATCAAATTCTCCAAGCACCGGAGAACCTCACAGTTTGGGGCACAGCTGGTGCATTCAATGGCCAGCACCTGAGACACTGCTGTGTAGAAGTCCAAAAACTGCAAGGTACATTTGCACATTCATTTGAGAAATGTGTAAAATTCCCATTTGGAAGTTAATTCTTCTTTCAAGACAGTTAACCTTGATGTATCATAGTAATCCTTTCTTTTAAGCTACTTGAATACTTTTGAGTGGTTGGAAAAGCTCCTTACTTGTTTCTCTGAGTGAGCAAGGTCTGCGATGGCTCCTGACTGAGTTTGCAGGAGTCTCTGAGTTTGATGACTCTCCTCTTTTGCTTTGACCTCCTGCTGTTTCAGCTCAGACTCTACACTGCTCAGTTTCTTCTCAGTTTTCACTTTGCTCTTCACAAGCTTTCGCAGATCCTTACTCTGCTCAAGCACTTTGATCTTGTCGCACCAAACACAGGAAAAACCGAGGATTCAGAGGATTCATTAAACACTAGTGCACAGAACCTCTTCAGAAGCTCTTGGTGTCTTTTTTGAAAAGGAGAGGACATGCTGAAACATGTCCAGTATTGTTAAACTGGAGAGAAAGGACATTGAAGATGAGTTGTGGGAAGTCATATTTGGCGTGGCATGAGGTTGATGAGGTTAAATTGTGCGTTTAAATCGAACAGAAACCTCTCACTTTTCCTCAGGTTGGGTAATAGGAAGTAACTGAAGATGCAATTCATAAATCGACCACTGGTGTCAGTAGTTAACAAATTCCAAATGACATCAGTAAGGAAGTGCTAACCATGTATAAACCGATACTGTGGTACTCTCTGATAGTCAGTCTGGTTCTAAAAGGTGGATTGTCATTTTGGGGAGTGGAAATTTCTAAGGTGAGACTTCAAGCAACTTCTGTTCACACTGAGGTGGTTTGTGTCAATCAAAACTCATCAAATGTTTTAAAGGAACTCCACCTCTTTGTTATGGTTGCACGCCGGATGTCTGTGGACCTTGTCTTGATACTATTAATCAGTGAATCACTTTTGCTGTTTATCTCTTTAGTTTAAGTTATATTAAGCTAAACTTATCATCCACTCTGGCATCTTTTAAGTCCTGCCACTGTGCATTCGCTACCGAATAAATTACAATTACCACTTAGAGATGCACTTTCTTGACTGCTTGCACCCAATTGGAGTCAATATATATTAGTGTGGGGTAGTGGCTACAAGGAAGACAGCCAGGTAAAGAAGTATCAGAGCCTCCCACAGTCCATATTTGCATATATGTGAGTGAAAAAAGTATTTGAACCCTTCATAAAACATGACCTTGTGCCGCATTTGCTCCCATCTCAGGAGGGATTTTATCTTTTCTAACACAAACACTCAGCGTTATGTACAGATTTTCTGTAGTATTATGGTCTAGAGACTGACTAAAGAAATTTTAAATTTTGAAAATTTTTGAGCCACTCTTTGCTGTTGAGGAAACCTTGGCTGAGGAAAGGAAGACTCCAACACATAATGTTTCCTCCATCATGCTAAACGTCTAGAGAGGCTCTTAGGCTAGCTCACTTATGGTGATTTGATTACTTGATTTGACCTTTACTTTTTTAAATTTATATCTTTTATCAAACCCGTTTTACCAAACCCATTAAACACAGCCTTTCCTGTTTAAATAAACCGACTATCAAATGTATGCACCAATCATTGTCTGTTGGAAAAAGTTTCAAAGAGGCTCTAAAGAGGTGATGCAAGAAGAACTTTTTTGACGTGCTTCCATTATCTCAGAGTAGTGACTTTCAGCTACCCCTGCCGAGAGAAAGGTGGTGCTGTCGGTAAGGTGCTGCCCAATTAGCCAGTCATCACACTATTGACTACTAACCTCCTAAATTAGTAATTGTAAAGTGCTTTTTGATGTGTGGTTCATGCAGAGAGAGCTCTGTCTGGCGCGGGTCGGTGGCGCAGTGCTCGTCCCTGTACCTTCAGCTCATGAGTGTCAGCGAGCTGCGCTTTCAGCTGTGTGTTGGAGAAGCGCAGTGTGCTGAGCTCAGCCTGCGCTCGATCCAGCCGCTTTTGGAGCTTCTGAGTCATCTTCTGAGTCTCCTCATCATCTTTCTCCCGAGCCAGGGACTTCTGCTTGTGCTCCTCCAGATGCTGCAGCTTCCTCCTCAGCAAATCCAGGTGAAGATCTCGGCTCTCCAGACCAGCCTTTTGCTCCCTCAGCTGGAGACATGAGGGATTACATGTCATCAGTGAGCTGCTTTTTACATGCTGTTTGTGAGCTTGGAATAGACTCCAGCAGAACCTTGTGATGCTGGGTCCTTTACAGATGCTGGTAAAGAAGATAACTGAGTGATATTTTATGAAAGGAAAATAATACGGTCAAGATCTTCCTACTTATGAAGATCCAGAGATGCAGGCAGTGCAACACTTTCATAACCCAACAGACCTTGGTCTGCGAAATTTGGCTACCCCTATGCGGTGACTTCTACCCTGTACTCAACAACCCGGCCCAAGGTACTTTGTTGTTGCTCTCCTTCTCACTGATCCACACGTACTTGCTTCTGTTCTACTCTGTCCTGACTAATAAAGAGAAAAAATTAATCTTTCAAAAATAAAACAATTAATCTCCTCTCCATGCTTTTAAATTATTGCCTCATGCATCAGCATACATTGACAAAAGTTATTCATACGTTTATGTTTGAATAAATGAGTGTTGACCTTTCTCTGCAAGCTGTAGACCTGTGTCCTGTTCTCCAGCAGAGCCTTGTTCTCCTGTCTGCAAAGCTGTTGAGCTCGAGTCAGCATTGCGTGGAGCCTCAGATCAAACCCCAGATCAGGAGCTACAACGTCCAGCTTCAGTGTCTCCCACAACTGATCCAGGAACAGCTGGTACTTCATTGAGAAAATGGTAATTAGTTCACTGCACAGGTATTAACTAAGCAGCAACTTCCATCTTCACTCATGTTGCATAACAGGGAGTGACTGAAACCGCAGTTCATCGATTGACCACTTGAGACTGGTGTTAGAAGTGAGCAGATACTAAGATTCAAAACTTGTCTTTTTTTTTTATTCAAATAATTGCTTTAGTTTATTACATTTTGATTTATACACAATGCAATATGTGTACAAATCAAAATGGTAAAGTGTAAACATAAGTGAGTAACTGGTCATTGCTAAATAAAGCTAAGAAGGCAGGGTATAGTTTGATTTGATTTAAATGTTAGTGTTACATCATCCGCCCGCTAGGGGGCAGTACTAATTTTTGTGCTTTAGAGCATGCAACATTAAAGAAGAAGAAGAATCTTGTACTCTTACTGAGAGAGCAGTTCTTTCAAGTATTCGAACGTGATCTAATCGATTATATTTTTTCTTCATCTATTATTTAAATGCGTGTCTAACCTAAAAGCATGTATAATGATACAAAGTATTTGTGTAGTCTTAACCCTCACAGTACTTGAAATACCCATTGGAGAAATCCTGGTTCTGGGGTTATTATAATGATATTATCTTCATAAAATATAAATGTCTATGGAGTTATGATTAGTAGATCTGTCTTAGAAAGGGTTAAATAAAGTCTTAAAGGCCTCGAAACACACTTGCTGTTTATGTAGTTTCATCCTGTCACTAGAGACTTCAGCGTTCAGCAGCTCTTCCTCCACACTTTGAATTTTCTTCTGAAGTTCTTGATTTCTCTCCTCTGAGATGTTCTGGTGCCCCTTGAGGCTGGAAACCTGCTCAGTCATCTCTAACAGTTTGGCCTCCATCTCCACCAAAGACTGGGACAGAGAGAAGCTTCCAGTATTTATTTATGTGTGAAGAATGAAATCAGTTTCATAAAAGTTCAGTACCTTCTCTTTCCTTTGATACTCTTTGCAGAGCGCCGTCAATGCCCTCAGGATGTCATGGTCAGTGTGTGGGACAGAAAGCGACTGATCATCTAGCAGGTCTTCCAGGTTCCTCATGAAGGCCTTGTGTAAATCTAGAGACGCCTGAGCTTCACTCTGGCAGACCTCGAGCCGCTTCTCCAGATCTTGAGAGAGGTTCTCCAGGTGTCGACAGCGCTGCAATGCAGAACCCAGGGCAGCTTCAGTTTCCTGCAGAGAGCTTTTAAAACTCTGGTTCTCCCTCTCCAAACTCAGCTTCTTCAGTGAAATCATGTCAAATTCCTGAGAAGATACAACTACAAGTTAGGTCACTTATACTCCTGTAGTGCTTAATTTAAAGTAAACGGCGCAGTAGAGTGATCACCAAAAGGTCACCAGAAGAAGATCACCAAATGGTACATATAAAAGTAAAACACATGTTTATCATGCACAGATTCCCAGTGTTTAATCAACTCTACTGGTGCCAACCTTCTCAAATAGTGTTATAACAGAGCATATTTATTCAACACACATAGTTTTACAGTAACACCGAACAGTGTTTATTCAACTTACATAGTGTTACATTTACACAGAACAGTATTTATTCAACTCACAATGTGTTACAGTAACACTGAGTAGTGTTTATTCAACTCACTTCATATTACATTAACAGCGAGCCGTGTTTATTCAACCTACATTGTGTTACAGTAACACTGAGCAGTGTTTATTCAACTCACTTCATATTACATTAACAGCGAGCCGTGTTTATTCAACCTACATTGTGTTACAGTAACACTGAGCAGTGTTTATTCAGCTCACTTCATATTACATTAACAGCGAGCCGTGTTTATTCAACCTACATTGTGTTACAGTAACACTGAGCAGTGTTTGTTCAACTCACTTCATATTACATTAACAGCGAGCCGTGTTTATTCAACCTACATTGTGTTACAGTAACACTGAGCAGTGTTTGTTCAACTCACAAAGTGTTACATTAACACTGAGCAATGTTTATTCAACTCAAGGGCTACCTATCTAAAAGAGGCCGGTGATTGGATGTTAGACATTTAATGTTATGTAAGAGTAAGAAAAACACATTTTCAATGCAGAGGGCATTAAATCTCTCTCGTAATGCAGTCACAAATCTGTGTGCAGATCTTACAAATGCCTGAACTGAGCTGTCAATCGTCCACAGGAATTAAAATGACATCATAATCCAATGGTTTCCTCAGGATGATGGCATGCTCCACATCCAAATAAGGGAGTGAAAATGTATAGGATTGTTTTTTTCGATGAGAAACTTGCAGTGATAAAACTTGAGTTATGGAAATGATTGTTCCCTGAACTCTTAGTGTTAAGCTAAACGAAACTTTTCTAAGTAGGTTCTTAATAACTTAAAGTAAATTCTATTTAGGTTTTTAATGGGTCAGTACCTGTCTGCTGGACTTCAGCTCATTAGTTCTGGAAGTTGAAAGTGTTTGTTCCTGATCCAGATCCATTGCTAGTCTCTTCAGAGTTTCTCTGCTGGCTTTACACTCCACCTCGTAGAGCTTCACAGTCTCCTCCAGGGCAGAAACACTCTGGTGTAGCTGCACTCGCTCCTTGCACCATTCCTCCACCTGTTATTATTGAGAGCTTGCTAATGTTAAAGCATATACAACTGAAGGCAACAGCATGTGCACTCACCTCAACCAGAACGTTATCCATGAGGTCTGCTTTTACTGATGCATTCACAGAGAATTTGCTGGCTAACGCTGATAAAAATTCCTCTGATTTTCTTTGGGTTTTAGCGCTTTCTTCTTTTGCTTTGTTATATTCTGCAAAATATTGCCTAAACATGGCAAAGAACATCTTCATTTTTTAATACATTTAGTACACTTAGTCTACTTTATTTTTCTTTAATTATGTAGTATATATTTTTTTCAGCTAAGCAGATAGATGAATAGATGGTATCATCTTATCCTTGAATCTCTAATAAGTATTTATCCGTGACTGAAATCCTCACTTTGCTTTAACATCAAGTTCCATGATTTTTTCCTTGATTTCCTGGTTCTCCTGTGAAAGTGTGTGTATCCTCATCTCCATGGTGCTTTTGGAGACACTGATGGAGATCATCTCTTGCTCTGTGTTGATATTGCGCTCTCTGAGCGAGCTGATGAGAGATTCCTGCCTCGCCTCCCTCTCTTTATGGCGATCTATCACCTCCTTCATGTTCTTCAGAATCTCTTCCTGAGATGCAACTTTCGTCTGGCTTTCCAGGAGCTAATAAAATAAAAAAAATGTTAATCATATTCATCCAAAATACCAGAAAGAAAAATGATTCTCTGCACCTGAGATTGTAGGCTGGTAAATTTGGCTTGTAGAGCTGCTAGCTCTTCACGGGCTGTTTCTGTAGCCTGTTTATAGTGTGAGAGGTGCTGCTGGATTACACACTCCTCCATTGATGGAGCTGTCAATCAAACCTAAATGCCGGCACAGCACATAGCAACAGAAAAATCTCAATATTACTGTTCCTGTGGAGTTCATTCAAGTTTGATATTATTTAAAAAGAATAGTAATAGTACAAATTGTAATAGTAAAATTGTATGAATTAATTGTGTAAATTAATGATATGACAGCTACTGCAAACTTTTTAAATTTTAAAGTATTTTAGTCCGTTTGTGAGGAATAATATAGATATTTATATTGATAGAATCCAAATGATTGCTGTAAAACAATATAAATATAAATAACAACAGTACGTGACTTTAGGGTACAACGTTTAAAACTCACTTGTGTCTGTTGTTGCCCGTGTTCGTAGAATTAAACTAAGTATCTCTCAGATACACACTCCTCTGTTCGTAGTTTAACATGAAGTATCCAAGCAACATGACAACAGCTCAACATTTAATATCCTCGCCACTAGAGTGCGCCAAACTTTACATCTTCTATAGTTCACGATGAGGGTGTTTTGATACATGTCTTTGGATGCATATATTTCACATAGTTTTTGAACCACTGGTTGTTGAATTTATTCCCTAAATGAAAGCGATACTTTATTTAGGATATAGGTTATAAATTATGGCTGTGTATGAGTACTTTTGTGCAAAGTGTCGATTATCTATATACAGTATATTCGATATGAGTATTGAATATTTTGTTTTATTGTTGTTACTAAATAAATTGAATGAATTAAAATTAAATACAACAGGCTATTAATGATAAAAGATGATGTTTTGTAAGTAGAGAAACCTTTAATTTGTATTTGTGACGTCAATGCAACACAGGAAGCGTGTTTTGCGAACTGTGAATTTGTCGATTAATCCAACAATTTAATGGAACACGTGACTTTTTTCTGTATTTGGATACTCTGTTAATATTCTACAACTTGCTCGCAACAGGTAAACTGAACATAAATATCGATAACGCTATCTGAATTATTGTGTGCGATTCACATAACCATATTTTATTTTCTGCAGTCAACGTGTTAACATCCTTGTCATTCAAGGTCAGTAAAGGGCTCAAGAGCTATTATTTAGAGTAGCATTATTTGTATGTATTTACAGTGGTTTCCTGCTTTGATACATACATTATTAAATGCATTTTGATGCAGAAAATTTCTTTCATGCAGGTATGTCTCTGAATATCTTATGGAGGTTGCACCAGCCATTGCTAAGTGGATTTTCTTACAGGAAGTTATTTGGGGAGACAAGTGCCATCAACAGGGTCAACTGCTCAACATGGGCATCTAGAGCAGCAGGATGGTACTTTCAGAGGAACTGTCAAAATGTTTTGCATGAAAACAACTATGTATTCCAAAGAAGAGGATTTCAGAGACAGTATGAAGTGCTAGGACCTTCACAAATAACATTTAAAACATGGAGTTTACAAAGAAGATTGCAATCGTCCAAAACCGCCACCAAATCAGTGCTGAAACATGGTGGGATCCTGGGGAAGAGGATGTTTAAAGGACCAAGAACCAAACAGCCATCGCGTTCAAGTCCATCTAATCTGGAGGATGTGTGTGGCCTTGTTTGACTAATACCATGCTCTGTTGGCTTTCTGTTGATCACTGGATTTATTGATGTCTTTCAGGACGTGATGCAGTGCATTGCATATGCAACAGCTGATCAGTATCATTTACCAACACTCTGTCATGATCTCGTTGCTCACGGCTTCAGTGAAATCAAAGAGTTTCCCAGAGGTCACAACATGATCCGTCTACAATTCTTTTTGCACATTATTTTTGTAGTAAAGGTCTCTTGTCGGTTTCAGAGGCATCAAATGTTTTGGTGATTGGAACAGAGAATGCTGCAAAGCCCAATGATTGTGGTACAATATTCTTCTTCAGGTAAGATTTACTGTGTAAAATTAACCTTTGAGTTCTGATTTCAGTCAATGGTGATTGTTTTATTTGTCTTCTAGAGAAGGCTCTGTGATATTCTGGAATGTTGATGACAAAACGGTGAGTAAAAGCTATAAAAGGTTGCATTTTTATCAAATCAAATAATATTCAGAAACTTACTGATTTACCAAATCCTTAAAGACTGTACAAGTAAACTGTAAATTATTAATAGTATGGATTCATAACATGTTTAGATAATATGTGATCTAAACATAATTATACATGTTTTTTAACAAGCACCAAATCTCATCAATCTACATAGATTGAATCTGATTGCAGATTTGTTTACATGTGCTCTCACAATTGAATAGAATATTGCAAAACAATAAACCACTTCACAAGTTCATTTCATGCAGTAATGTTTAGACTTATTGCAAAGAGGTGAAATATGTGTGGAATAACCGTCAATCTGCTTTCAACTATTAATATTGCATTTACTTGCTTAAAAAAACCCCCCCAAAAATCTAAAACTTTTATTTAGGCGGAAAAACAAGCAAAGTAGAAAACATTTAATTTATATATCTAGGTTTACTATATTATTCATTTTTCCATTTCATTATCTGAGGGTTAAGGGTTCTGCTGGTATTCCCTGCACATTTCGGGCGAAAGGAGGGGTACACCCTAGACAGTGAGAACATCCAAAACTCTTCCACCACCTTGCCGTCTACAACTGCATAAAACTAACTATTAATTGTACACTGTCATCTTTAAAATGCAAAACATCTGACGAGAAAAAGAAATTGACAGTAAAGTTTCAGAACTTATCAAAAACAGTCATTTAAACATTTTAAAATTTGACAAGTTCAGTTAACAAAACATTTAAAATGTTTGACTCATGAGCTTTTAAAAATATATATTGTTTGTTTAGCCTTGTTTTTTGCTCGTAACTCTTATCATTTTAAGCATATTGGCACCATAGTGTGCCCAGACGACTATTGACACTTTCTACGACTTCTTGCATGAAATAAATCTTATGAATTTTTCTGTCTGTCCGTACAGTCTCTGTATTATTGCTTATATTATGAACAAGGGATACATTTGTACATTGTCTGAATCAAGGTGTTTAATGACTTTAATCTGATTAAACCTTGAGTCCCATGAATCCCAAAGACACAAAATGTCTACTGAGGTGGGAAACTAATAAATAATTACAATAATAAATTCAATTGTTTGATTATTTTTTTGTGAATCAAGAAACCCCTATTTTACACCATAAATCTTGTCAAGTTTAAGTTCTTTTATCATCAATATGATGAGGCCATATCCCCAAACATTGGGGTAACTTAAACTTTAACTTTATGTTCAGGTGAAGACAGCAATGAGGATCCTGGAACGTCATGAGGTTCAGTCTTATGAGATCGCTCTGGTCTACTGGGAAAATGAAGAGATCAGTTATACAGTCGGAGAGTGGGTTGCAATTTCTTCTTTAAACATTTGAAAACATTCCTTCCTTCCTGGGAGCTTCAGATGTTTGTACTTAGAGTAGGATTTCCATGAATCATTCAGTTCTACAATCTATTAATAAGGCCAAATCTCAAAAGTGTTTAAATTCTCAAAACGGACTGGTGCTGTGTCAGAAAGTGCATCTGAAAATTATTCTGTCACAAAGAACAAACTTGGCTCTCCAGTAAATCATTTAAATCATTGGGTCAAGGTGCTCAGTTACCACTTAAAAGCTTTCATTTACACTCTTTAATAAAACATGGTGCTTTCCATGTGAGTTTTCTAACACATAAGGTGAAGCCATTGGTGGCCAGATAACAGTAAAATGCTACAAAACATAGGAAATAAACCAGGGAACAGTGGAGATAATGTGTTTATTTTTTGCTACGTTTCTCTTGTACATTTTGTCATGGTAAATGTTTCAAGTAAAAAAAGAGTTGACCTTCTAAAAACTTCTATTTGTGATCGGAAGATGTGCTTAATGCTATAACGTTCACTTAAAGCCATGTTTTCTCTTTTATTGGTTTCTTAGTTTATTATGGTTTATTTATATCTGCTAATACAACAAAAAACTTGAAATACACAGTAAAAAATTGATGGGGAAAAAATTAAATATGTCTTTGTGTGTTTAGGGGAAACTCAAAGCTCCATCGAGGGATGATCTACTTCAATGGTGAGCTGGATTATGAGCAGGTTGTTTTGGAGAAGTTTGCATTCTCCAATGCCTTGTTTCTGTCAGGTACATTCTTTTTCACATCTTTATAAAACACTGGGAATGTTTGCTTATATTTTAATCTGTAGAATTATGTTGTATTTTTTTGATTACAGTCAAACTAGCAATATGGGAGGTTTCCCTCGACGACTTTGTTGAGTCCATCCAGTCAATTCCTGAGGTAGATCCACTTATTCACTCTTAATAGGTAACCCCAACATTTCCTGTTTTTAATCGACCTTTATGTATAATATGTCTAACATTTAAAAATGGAGGCAAGTATTTATTTTCCTGCGTTCTTATTCCCTTTTGGGGCCACAGGGATCTGTTAGTGCATTTCTCCAGCTCTCATCTACGAGCCTCGAGCTGTCACCTTTTAACTTAAAGGCCACAGTGCGCCCTTTGTAAGCAAGTGTAATATAGTTGTTTGAAATTTTAATAAACATCATTTTGAATATTCAGGACTATGAAACTGAAACAAATGGCTAAGATGGTCTGAATTTAGTCCTTTGGCTCTAGTAGTTTCTTCTGAAGTAGTAACAGATTTAAATAATGATTTACAGGGTATTTGCCGGTCCTTCAAAAGTACTTCCAAATAAGATCTTAAAAAGTATTTTAAAAGTCTTTGTTTTGCCTCAAAATGCTTTTGGCTGCAGGCACTTTATCCTTCACAGCGCTGTCTCTCTCTGGTTCTTTGCAGCAGAAACCATTTGATGTAGTGTAAAACTGCTTAATTTAATTGGCCATATCTGAGAGCAGCTTTAAAAGACATCTTTTAGGGCTTCGATGTCTCAAAAAGTGCTAACAAACCAATTCTGGAATAGTGTTTGTTTGGATAATAGGTGCTGATCTATTATTTCTAACCAAAGTGAGTCTTTGATGCTAACAAGCAAGAGACACCATCTTTTTTATGGACGGCAAAGCTTGAGATTGGTGGCTAGAGATGTCAGTGGTTGACCCTAATGACCCGACAGAATATTATTTTGTCTAGTTAAAAAAAAGGCACACACATCACATTGGAAATCACATTGGTTGTTGATAAACATATTTTCAATTATTGGGTCAAAATACTTTTGATCATTGACTCAATGACCGATGTTGAGTCCATCACTGAAAATGGTTCGGATCATTATGAATTTTGGCTAATGGAACACACTTGCGTCTTCAGACAATAACTCTAATGTATGCAAAAAAAATAAATTTGTACAATATGCAGTGAAATGCTAAAGAAAAGATCTACACTTTTTTTTTTACAGATGTTGAAGTCTGGACAGAGGGTGACACTGTCCAGGGCTGAGGTGATGCAGAAAATCGGCGAGCTCTTTTCTTTGAGGTCAGGGTGGTATCCATCAGGTCATTGAGTGTAAAATAATCTACCAAAGTTTTTAATTTTGACACTCGCTTTTCTGTGTTCAGACACTGCATAAACCTGAGCTCTGATTTACTCATCACTCCTGATTTCTACTGGGACAGAGAAGATCTGGAGCAGCTCTATGACAAGACCTGCCAGTTCCTCAGCATCAACAGAAGGGTGAAGGTCAGGGAGTTTACCCTCCAGGATTTCCTCATAAATGCACCCTGGATTGATCCTGAAACACTTGCTTGTTTTCTAGGTGGTGAATGAGAAGCTACTGCACTGCACTGAACTGACTGACCTGATGAGGAATCATCTGAGTGAGAAACACAGTCTCCGGCTGGAGTGGATGATTGTCGTGCTGATCACGATTGAGGTAAAAAAAAAAAACCTCTTTATTACTTCACTTATTATTCACATAAGTTCATGGTGTTTTTCAAACACCATTTTTGTTTCTATCCACAGGTGATGTTTGAACTTGCCCGTGTGATCTTCTGAGAAGCCACAGATTTAGTCTTATTTTATTGAGACAGTACAACAGTACTTTGAAAATCAAACTTGTCTTGTTTTTTGGTCTTTTTACATTGAAATAACAAATAAATGTATTGTTGAAATATCTAGATTTTGTGGTAAATGGTAGATTTTTTTTTGTCCTCAGGCTCATTTAAATTTCTGAAGACAAATACACCTTTTACAAATTCAGAAAGTGACTGATTTTAATTCATGATTGTCTGCTCCACTGCTGTTGGGGAAAAGAAAACTACTTGAAATTAACACATTTCAGAGCTGGACAAAGGACAATGGCTCAGCTACCAAACCAAAAGATTGCCAACAGATGTGCAAGAACTTGACATTTGTACTACCTTCTTCCATCCAATCCTGATTTGCAGAAGGAGTGGATTAAGTTTTGGATTAAGATGTGTGTCGGGGTGCATAAAAACACACTAGGTCTCATCTCTATTCTACTTCAGATCGGTTTACATACATTAGAAATGAATGCCCATGGTTCTGCTCCCACACACCACGCACCAAGACTCTCGTGGTAAAGCCAATCAGAAGCAGATGAAGGCATGACTTTAGCCCCAGAAAGAGACAGTTAGGAAAACAATCTCTCTGCTAAACTTTAAATTCACTCAACTATATTTGTTTGGTTTACACTGAATAAATGTTACATTTGCACTTTATTTAATTCTATATTATTTCATTTTACTTTCTAGTTCTATGTTCGACCATGCATCGACCTCTTAACACTGTCGTTACAGAAATGTTGATGAGAAATTTCAATTCCCAAACTATCCATCATGTGTTTAGTTAAAAATAGCGAAATTACATGGTAGTTCATATTGCAATTATGCTAATAAGAAGCTAAATCATGTTTGCATTATACTGATTCATCTACTCAAATCGTCATGGTTTATTAGAATATTACCATAAGTGCTTTAGTCAAATGGTTTAGTGGCAAATATCTTTTCATTTTTTTCTACAGATGTGTATTTATTTTTTGGGGACTAAATCATAAACTTTTTGACGTTATCGTGGTCTTTGGAACAGGTGATTGATAGATTAATCAGCCTCGGACGATTGACAAGTGTTCGGTTTGGAGCGCGTTCACGTCATGTGATTCAAACGCTCCGGAAAGCAAACAGCTCAACGGCTAAACTCACGGCGGGGTAAACCGTGAGCAAGTTAACATTAGTTTTCTTCACGTTCAGCTGAGAAACCAAACAGTCTCAAAGACCGAGAAGGTAAGCATCGTTTATAGCTGTTTAATATACACATTGTGTTTTTTTAGGGATGACAACGAACGAATTCACTCATATGTTGGACAAAATGGGAAGTGTGTTGACCGTTTTTTGTTTTAACGTGCCCACTGTTCTTCTTCAATCGGAGATTTTCCTACTCATCCATGTGGATTCATCGTCCATAAACAACGGTAGATGTGTTTTAATTGGTTTTATTTGAACGCATGTTTTCATTCTGTCCACGGAAACGTTTGCTTGCAGCCGGACTCGGAAATCTCCGGAGTGGGTGGGGCTTCGGCACACTCGTATAGAAGAGAATATCTGGGTTTACTTTTTAAACATTTGTCAATTTAGTCTTTTTGTTTTGTACACACTGTGTTGTTTAAATAATTATTAAAGTTACAAATATCACTCTTACAAAGAGAAGTTGGGGTATTTTATACGAAATTAGATAAAATATGCACGTTACCATTTGTGACCCTCCATATAAGTTAGTTTTACACTTTTACTTCCGTTACAGGTGCTCCACACAAATACAACCATTATAAACCATATTGTAAATATATGCAGTACTTGTACAAAATGCTTTTTAACTACAGTAAATGTATTTAATTCCATTGATTAGGTTTTGAGACTAATTTTTAGACATGTTTTATAGACATTTGTACATTTTTCATCATATATAGTATCTACATAATCTGCTATGTAGCTTGTGCAGTGGTTGCAATTCACTAAATAACTACAGAAGTATTGCATGCTTTCATATGCAAAAATAAGTGTTGCTGTATTAAATCTGGTATGCAAATGAAATAGGTAGGAACTATCGTAGGTTTTAAAGGTGTTATTTCAACTTTGCTATTAGATGTCATCTTTCCCTAGAATATATTTTTATATTCTTTCGATTGTCAGAAATGATAATTTTCTGTACACAAATCAAATTCATTATCTGAAAGATATCTGCATTGAAATTAAAAAAATAAATAAATAAAACATTTGCTTGTGTAACCTACAGCTTGCCAACAAAGATGGTGTTGCTAGTCACATAATAGAGATGTTTCTATAAATTGACTACAGTTCTTTTGTAACCCACATGTCTGCATCAACACCAGGAAATAAACTATTTTTTAAGAAGATAAACAGCCAGAAAGCGTAACTTTTTATACCAATTAAACAGGATCTGGGGATAATGTTTAACAATCTAACTGCAGTGATTGTTTAGTTGTTTGTCACTTTTATGTGTAGTTTTTTGTATTATAATTACACTTCTTGTAAATATATGACTGAGTGTGTTGTGTGTGTGTTAAGGTGAAATGGACTTGGCCCATCATGGTCTGGTTCTTTTGAAGCGCCTCAATGCTCAGAGGGAGTTTGGATTCCTCTGTGATTGTACGGTGGCCATTGGAGATGTGCTTTTCAAAGCCCATAAAGCTGTTCTCGCTGCATTCTCAAACTATTTCCGTATGCTCTTCATCCATCAAGAAAGGTACCAATATATTCTTACTTCATAAAGCCTTTTTTTTTAGCTAAATACCTACTGTCGATTGTTGACTTCTCGAACCTAAGTGAAGGGTTTAACACTATAAACAATTTATTCAAATCAACATTTTTTATGTAAATATGGCTATGTAATCTGTGTATTTGGAAAAAAAAACAACGTGGTTCATAGAAGTTCATAGATCCTCCAGATGAGGCACAAATTAGTGCATGAAATTGGGCCACAGAAATCATCTTTTTAATCACTTTATCAGACCTTTATCTTCCTCTTTAATGTAAAAATGCAATCTCACAAATTTGGATCCAAGTCATCCAGGATTTTCAAATTCTGGTGCCATATTTTCCTGCAGTAATTAATTAGCTTCACCATTGATCAAAATAACCAGACTCTACAGCTTGTCTGTTGGAGGCAGGGATCATTTTGATCAAAGTTGTTTAATCTCTGCTGAAGAGTTAAGCAGAATTGTGACTAGAAGATCTGAGTGTGTAAAGCCTGAAAGAACTGAAAACTTTTTCGACATCTGTAAATGTCACATATCTAATCTCATGTAAAATCAGCCCACAGGTTCAGATTGCAACAAATAGCTCACAAACTAAGTCATTTCAAGCTTTAGGAATTTAAATATACCCTTACTGAAAAGATTAAGTTTTTTTCATTGATTTGATTCTTCTGCTCATCTTTTTTAGTGACTGTGTTCGCCTGAAGTCCTCGGATATACAGGCCGATATCTTTAGCTACTTGCTAAACTTAATGTACACTGGAAAATTTACCACCCAACCCATTGACCCAACTCGCCTTGAGCAGGGTGTAAAATTTCTGCATGCGTACCCCTTATTACAGGAGACAAGTCTTCTTCTGAGCTCCGAAACCCAGTACGTACCTTTGACAAACTCCCTGTATGGAATACAGATACCAGATCAGACATACTGCCAGCTGGAGAGCGACTCTGTCTGCAAGGAGGAGGATTGTCTTAAAAACTCTGAACTTATTGGCAGGGAGTGTGTGGAAAATTCAGATGTGGATTATAGATCTACTCAGCCTTTTGCCACAGAGTCACCGGCCAGGAACCATGCAGCCACAATAGTCCACAATTTCACATATGGCACAATGACAAAAAGTACATCCTCCAGAAAGCATTACACCTGCAATTACTGCGGAATCCGTTTCAATCAGAGGTGCAAGCTGAAGGAACATCTGGTTGTCCATTCCACCATGCCACAGGAGGCATCTAATCCAAATGGTTCAGCTGTTAAGCTGGAAACTCAAGAAAAGGAAGAGGACAATTTGCATGCCGACAGTGATGTTATTAGTGACACCGATCAGCAAACATGGATGGAAGACACACCACCACCCTCTGAAATTGCAGATTTAGACAGTTTAGAGGGCAGTGAGATGGATCGTGAAATGAAGCGGCGCAAATACGAGTGTCCGATCTGTGCTCGAAAGTTTATTCAGAGGAGCCACTGGCGCGAGCACATGTACATACACACAGGGAAGCCGTACAAATGCAGCACCTGCAGAAAGAACTTCTGCCGAGCAAATCAAGCTGCTCGACATGTTTGCTTGAACCAAGCCGTGTCGGATGTGAATCCTCACATAATGGTCAACAAGCAGAGTTTGGTGCTGTGCGGTGGAGAAGATAACAGTCAGGTGGAAGCTCTCTTCCAGTTTTCAGAGCGTCCGTATAAATGCAGCATGTGTGGAGAACCATTTTCAATCCCATCAGAAGTTCCCAAACATCAGTGTTTGACCGAGAATGAAGCTGGTGCTCTCGAAAATTCAAATCAGAACAATGATTTGGCCACGACTTCTCAAAACACAACCACTAAGTCTTGAGTTAAAGACATGTTGGTTTATGTCAGTGTCTAATTTAGACTTTTTGTTTGACATTATGAATTTAGTGTTTGTTTTTTTTTGTTTGTTTTTCATTGTGATTTCTGTTTTCATGACTTTTGTGTTAATAAAAGGACCATGCTATTTTCACACCAAGTAAATGTTTTATTTTTTTTTTTCATCAAAGCATCATTCATACAAATATAGAAAACAGAGTTTTGATTTTCCTCAAAGAAATCGATATAGCAGGTTGTACACTGATTTTGAGTAATAAATCATGCCATAAAAATGCTTTATTTAACTAAAGCTTGATATATAATTCATGTTAATTATACACATTAAAATGCAGCATTTGGCATCAATTATGAAATATTTCCTGCATAGTAGAATAGTCACATGCTTACATCAACTTAAGACCAGATGTATTCAAACCTAATCTTAGTAAAGAGGCTTGACTAATAACAATTGTTTGATGATCATACAGGATGCTGTCATCAGAATTTTTACCATCCAAATGAGTTAATTGCTTCTTGAAATAGTAGTTAAGAAAAAATAAACCAAAAACATTTGTTTGTTTGCCGAAAGCTACAAGTTAATGATGTTTCATATTTAAAGTTAAAGAGGATTTGTCAGGTCAAGTGGTGGTCCCCACAACACCTCAAAAGGAAGTAATCACCAAACGTATATTGTACATTTGTGCTATGAACCACAAAATAAAACCTTTAAAAAAAAATCTCTATTATCGCTACATTTATTTTCAGCAGTTTGAAAAAATGTGGTCTGTTCCTGGTGGAGCATAATGTCACTGTCTCCTTTTCTACGTGTTATTTCTAGGTTAGCATAATAGTTCTGATGTGAATTTAAACAGCACAAACCAATCAGTTTGATAAAGTGTGGGGTTACAGCATTACCAAAATATTTTTGGTTTTATTCGAAAAAGAAAATTTAAATATCACTAAAGTCTCAAATACAAAACCAGCATAAGTGTTTTTATGGCAAAAACAAATTGCATAGTTTTGGTGATCATTTCAATTTGTGTGGTGCCAACTTCTCAGGGGTACCCATAGACACAATGCATTCTACCTTTGCATGATTGCCACACTAAAGTAAACATGGAGTTCCCCTGAGTGGTTTTTCAAACTCCGATCTCCTCTACTTTGTATAAACCCCAAATAAACTTCAATACTAGGCTCAATATTTTGTCAGAGTGAATATATGAAGCATAGTTTGCTGTGACTTGTAGCTCAAAAAGTTAAATAATGACATTTAAAATAAATGTAATTAATGTAAATAAATAAACTGTAAATAACAAATTAATAGAATTTTAAGCAAAAATCAATGGTTAACATTTTACCATGGTCATTGTGGCTTTAGTAAAGTGCATGTTAACAACTGATATAGCTAAAGGCATATGCAGAGTCGAAATAAATATATATTTGACTTTTGTATTATTTATTTAGTTGATTAAAATAAGTAATCACTTTAGTACTTTGTCTGTCCTTAAATATGCCAAAGTTTGTAAACTATTGGTTATAACTTATAAAAATAATTCATTCAACAGTTTTCTTTACTTATACTTCATGTTCTTTGTTCAAATGTATATAGCTTTTCCACAACCGATAGCTCAAGCGAATGGAAATGGCAGAGATGTGACCATGTCCTGTTTTGCAATCAAACATCTCGACTGATCTTGTGCCGTCTTCTACAAGTTCTGCAATCTTGTTAAAATCCACCTGTAATGAAAAAGATCAATGTTATTGATAAAACATCTAACAAATGACCTGCATGTGCCAAAAAATAGAACATTGAGGAAATGTCCATTTATTTCTCTAATTTAGTTAATATGCGTTATGTTATGTTTTACTTGTACACACAAAGTTAAATATTTCAATCATTTGTTTGTAAACATTGATTAAATATGAAAGAAATCAAACTAGTAAGTTAACAAATTTAAATGGCAAGTACCAATTTAGTTAATAAAGTAAATAATGGGGAAGACTATTGACTTGATGATTGTTCAGAAGACCATAACTGACCTATAATTAGAAAAAGTCTGCAAAAGAAGCTGAATGCTCACACAGTGCAGTATCGAAGTATATTAACAGGAAGAGGAGGTGACAAATGTGCCTGGAAACGGTGCATAAGTCACTAAGATGACCACAGCCCTAAGAGGGTTGTCAAGCAACTGCGATTATGAACTGGGGACGCTTCATAAGGAGCTCTTAAACCATAAACGTTGAGAAGCAACTGTGCCGGGTAAGGAGAAAAACACTGAGCTGTATAAAGTAAAATGCAAAGTTTTCACAGTCACTGGTTTGGGCCTATGTCATCTGCTGGTATGGGTCCATTGACTTTTATCAAATCCACAGTGACTCTACCCATCAACATAGAAATACACTTCATACTTCCTGAAGTGTGCAAAGTTTTTTGGAGATAATTTTATTTTCTAGCTGGATTTGGCACCTGCCCATAAAGCCAAAACTACCAGTACCTGATTTAATAATCAATAGATAACTACTTGATTGGCCAGCAAACTTGGCTGACTTAAGTTCCATTGAAAACTGTTGGACTATTGTCGAGAAGGATTTCAAAGGATGATTCCCTCCATTCCCCACCACTATTTACACAAAGTTTTAATTTTGAAAGAAATTTTAAATTTAAAATAATGGAATTTCTCTCAATATTCAACATTTTGTCACATATCTGTATAAGGAAGTAGCTTACTGATGAAGAAGGATTGTGTTGCTTTCAAATGAGTACATCTGATGCATGTTTAGGTGTACTTTCTTGGGTTTGGGAATCACAAATATCATCTACAGCATCCTCCCACACATCCTCTTCCAACTCTGACTGAGGTTCTGTTGATGGACATGAAGACTCATGTGGAAAGGAATCTGCTGAACTTGATGTCTTCATCTCTTTTGTGGACCCTGGTGATGGTAAAGCATCCTCAAATACAACCAACGACTCTGTGGTTGCAGCTGAAGACTCTGTGGGCGCAACTACTTGCAGGTTGGCTTTCTTGACTTCTGGTGTTTCAAGTAGTGTAGCTGTGTCTGGTGCCTCAGCAGTTCTAGCCATAGCAAGTTTCAACATCACGGGGGCTTGAGCAGGAGTCTCTGCAATTTGTGCTTGGGGTTGTGCCTTCTCAAGTGAAATTGTAGCATGTGTCTCCACTGTAGAACCAACTGGATTTGTATGGTCTTTGGGAGCTGTCTGAACAACAGTAGCAAAAGTAGGTATATCTAGTACAGGCATTGGTGTTTCAATTGCTACTGCTTTTGGCTGTGCCATTGGAGATTGAGTTTCTTGGCACTTAACGGTTTCTGTTGCAGTGGTCACTGGTTGTGAGCCTACTAGAGATGCTGCCTCTTTTAAGAAAACTGAAACCAGAGCTTGGGTTTGTACTGCTGGGATCAAGATTGGCCTCTCGGTGACTGCAATTGTAGCTGGGGCTGTTGTTTCTACAACTAGGCTCACAACAGACCTTTCTAATATTGGTGCCACAGACCTCATTGCTGAGGTCACAACGGGTGCTTCTGCCACTGGCACGGGTGTTGAAGTCTCTTTTACAGTTACTACAACTTGATTTGGTGTCGGTACAACAGGTGTCTCAAAGACTGGAGCGGGTTTTATAACAGGAGTTTCAACTACAGTGGTGATCACTGGTGTTTCTGCTGCTTCTTTAACTGCTGAAATAATTACTGTATGTGAAGGTTCTTTGACAGTCACTGAAGCTTGGTCTGGTGTCTTTACCACAGTTTTCTCAAACACTGCAACTGGAGGAGATATCGCAGCATGGAACTCTACCTTTGGGTTTATGTTAGGTGTTTCTACCGTTGTTGCATCTGGAATAGCTACTGGAACTTCGGTCTCTTTTACAATAGTTGAAGGGTGACCAGACATCTGTACAATCGGGGTCATGGCTGTTGCCTCAAGAACTGCAACTTGAGTGCTTTGTTCAAGGGGCATTTCTACTGGAGTAATTGCATATGTTTCAACTGTTGCATTTTCACCTAAGTCAACTGCTGGAGGTAAAAATTGATAGGTTTTCTGATCTATTGGGGTCACAACTGGTGCCTCAAGAATGGCAACTTGGTTTGTCAGTACAAGAGGCATTTCTACAACTGGGATCAATGTATTGCTTTTTACTGCTACATCACCCGAGACAACGGCGGGAAGTGAAGTTTCTCTGACTGAACTCTGGCCAGTTGTCTGCTCTACTTGGGTAACAGCTGGTGCTTCAAAAACTTCAATTTGAGTAGTCTGTACAAAAGGCACTTCTACAACTGGGATCAATGCATTAGTTTCGACTGCTACATTTCCATCTGAGAAAACTGTTGTAGGTGAAGTCTCTCCGACTGAAAACTGGCTATTTATCTGCTCAAATAGGGTCACAGCTGGTGCCTCAAAAACCTCAATTTGAGTAGTCTGTACAAGAGGCATTTCTACAACTGGGATCAATGCATTAGTGTCTACTGCTGCAGGAGTGTTTGGGATAAAATTCTGGCCAGGTGTCTGTTCTACTGGTGTCACTAATGGTGCCTCAAACACAGCAACTTGAGTTGTCTGTAAAACAGTAGTTTCTACAACTGGGGTTATTGCTGGTGATTCTACTTTAACTGTGGTCTGGCATAGTGTCTGAACCAGTGGGCTCACAACAGGTCCTTTAACTACTCCAACTTGAGATGTCTTTACAACAGGTGTTTCTATAACCGTTGGTGTTTCTGCTCTTGCTACATGTAAGCTTGGTGCAAGTGAAGTCTCTGTTCTGTCGGAAGGCTTACTAAATGTCTGTTCCACTGGTGGTGCCTCAAGTACTGCAACTTGTGTTGTTTTTACAACAGATGTTTCTATAACTGGGGTCATTGTAGTTGTTTCTGTTGCCACATTTAAACCTGGTAAAACAGTTTGGGAACAAGTCGTTGTTTCTACTGTTGCCGATTCTTGGGAACAAACTGTTGGAAGGGACAATTCTGTACCTCTTACTGAACTCTGAATTGATGTATGTACTACTGGGCTTACGACTGGTGCCTCTAATGCAGAAACTTGAGTTGTTTTTACATCAAATGAATCTATAACCGGGATCCTTGCTTGTATTTCTGATGGCGCAGTTAATGCTGTTTCAACTGTTGGAGACAAAACCTCTTTTTCTTCATCTAATGTCTGGGTTAATGTTGGTGCTACTGGTGTCACAACTGGTGCTTCAAACTCTGCAACTCGAGTTGTCTTTACAAGAGATGTTTCTTCCACTGAAATGTTTGAATCAATCTCTACTGCAGCAGGCATACTTAAAACATCTGGTAGAGGTGATGTGTCTTCCAATCTGACTGAAGTCTGGCCTGGTATTTGTAGTACCGGGCTCAAAACTGGTTCCTTTGATATTGTATTTTCTAGACCTGAAACCAATGCTGGTGTTTCTACTCCTGAATTAACTGGTGGAGGTGAAGGCTCCGCACATGGAGACTGTGCTGCTGGGGTCAAAACTGATCCATCGACAACCTCGATTTGTGTTATCTGTACTACAGGAATAACTGTGCTTATATCTGCAGCTAAAGTCACTTCAGAGAAAACTGCTTGAGTTACCATTTCTGTAACTCTCATTGAATCCTGTTTTAGTGTCTGAAACACTGGGGTCACTTTTGGTTCATCCAATACTTCAACCGGTTTTGTCTCCACAACAGGTTCTTCTAAATGTTGGATGTTTGCTGTTGTTTCTACTACTTGAGGTGATGGTTCTGTTGCTCTGAGTGTACTCTGCTCTGGGGCATCAACTACAGGAGTCACAACTGTTGCTGATATATGTGCAGCTTCAGTTGTCTTAACAGGCATTTCTACACCTTGGATCACTGCACGGTTTTCCATTTCTGCAACTATTTCAGGAGGTGAATTTTCAATTTCTTTAACTGAACTTTGGCCTAAATTCTGTTCTACCGGAGTCACAAATGGTGTTTCAAATACTGCAACCTGAGTTGTGTTTTCAAGAACTGGGAACATTGAAAACGTTTCTTCAGCTGAAACAGTTGTTAGATTTTCAGCCTCCTTCACGGTCACTAGAGTCTGGCATGATGATTGTAACACTGGAGTTATAATTGATGTCTCCACCACTGCATTTGAAACCTGTGTTTCTAAGACTGGGATCAAAGCTGATGCCTCTGCACATGCAGTAACAGGAGTTTCTATCAATGTTACTGAAATCGGAGTTGGTGTTTCTACCACTGGCGTCACAAGTGATGTCTCACTCACTGCTGCTGTGGGTACAACAGAATCTTGCACTACTTTAACAGCAAGTGTTTCGGGTGCTACAGGTGGTGTAACCACAACAGGACAAGCAGTCTCTGTAACTGTTACTGGAACATTAGCCAATGTATCAGCAACTACTGTCTGTGTCACTGCCACAACTGTTGGTTTTACTGGTGTGACTGAAACAATGGGAGTTTCGATTTCTGTGATTAATGTTGTGTCTGCCAAAGGCATCACCTCTTCAAGGATGTCATTAGGCTGAAGAATCTCTTCTACTGAAAAATGTTGACCCTCTAACATAGTTGGTATTGTTAATTCTATTGTTTCTGATCTTAGTTTTGGGATCGTTTCCAATGTGATTTCAATCTCAGGACACACAACTGGTTTCTCTACTAAAGCTGGAATCTCTGCCACATTTGAAGGAGTTAGTTTCTCCAGGCTATCTGTCGTTTCAGCAATGTTGCCCACAACTGCTGCTTCCTCTAGTACTGGAGTAGCTTGCTCCAATACAATCGCTGAGTTCAAACTCATTTTCTCTACCTCTGGAGACACAACAGTCACTGATTCAATCACCTGTGTTTTTACTATTCCTAAAATGCTATGAGTTTCTTCAATGTCCTCTAAAACCGTTGGGATATTGCCATTTACTTGGTCAGGAGATTGTGGCACTACCACAAAAACATTGGGCTGCGCAACAATTTCTTCGGTTATCCCTGTTGTCAAGACGTCAATATTTTGAGTCTCTGATTCTACAGCTGATGTCTGTGCATCAGCTGGCTTTGACACAGATGTTTTTATTGGAGTTTCTACTTCAAGTTCCACAACCACTGCAGTTACAACTGGTCTTTCTACTTCAGTTACTGTAGCTGTATCTACTTCACCATCTGTTACCACTGACATTTCAACCTGTGGATCTGTGATAGGGATCACAGCTCTTGGTTCACTCCCTTGTGCTTCAATCATTTGTACTGTAAATTCTGAGCTCAGTGGTGATTCGTGTTCTGTTAACTGTGATTCTTTCTCTTTAGACTCTTTCACTAATTGTTCAAGAGGTTCATTTGTCTGCCTCATTTCTTCACTTAATTCAATATTCAGTTCTTTCTCATTGCTAGTGTCAATTTGTGTAGTTGTGTTACTTTCTCCCATATCTGCAACTGCTTTATTCACAATCGCCCCATGGTCAAAACTGTCTGGTTCCAGTGTTGGAGCTGCTGGCATGGCATCTTTGTTATCTAATACTAATATTTCTACTTTTTCTATTGCTGCAAATGATGGAATCTTGTCATTGCCAGTGTCTTCTCTAGTTGTTTCAGTTGAATCATTATCTTCATCTATTGCCTTTTGTAGCCCAGATATTGTAGTTATCTGTGGTACTTGCTCTGACTGCTTTGTTGTGTTCTCGATAAAGGCGACCATCTCTAAAACTTTGCCTGACCTAATATTCTCATTTGTTAGTGGAAGTTCATTTGGATCAGATGGATCTGAAGATTTAGTGTCTTGATCTGCTTGAGATGCTAAATTATCTGTTGCTATTGCTTCAGCTTCACCTAAAGTTGATAGAAGTGGTGCCAGTATGATTTTACAATGGGCTTCAGGATCCATTGACATATCAGAATGATCAAATCCATCTTTTGAATTCGCAGGAGTATCAATGTGTTCTTTTATTTCCTGAATCATCTCTCCATCTCCAGCTTCTGCATAGTCCTTTGAGCAAGGAGGTTCAACAGATCTGCATGTATTGACCTCAAGAATATGAATTGCATCACTCTCAGTATCTGATGACTGTTGCTTGTCTTTCATCTCCCATGCTTGGACCTCCACTTTATCATCCACAATTATCTCAGTAATTTTTTTGTCTGCCATTTTTGGCTCCTCTGTTAAATGGTCAGTATGTAATGTCTCATTTAATGACAGCTCTTGGTCCACAGCTGATTGTTTCTGAGATTCTAAAATATCTTCCTCATCTGCCTCTTCAATTAAACATATTTTCTCAATTTCCCACTGTGCAATTTTTCCATCACCATTACCATCTATTTTTGCACTGGTGTCTTCTTTAGATATTGCTGAATCACTTTCGGATAATACTTTATCTATTACATGAACTTCTACTTCACAGAGATCAGAAAGTTCTGACTGGAGTTCATGTAAACTGCCTTCCATTTTCAATGTTGCACCACTGACACAGCCTAAATCTGGGATTACGCTGGTTACATTGGTTTCCAGACACTCAAGTGTTGGGACCATTTCTTCCGTTGGTGAACTTGTGTTTTTGGTAAGATTAGCTTGCTCAAACTCGGTGGCCGACAACTCCTCATCTTGTAGGTTCAACTCTAATTCAGGTTCAGCAGCAGATTGTTCATTAACTATTTCATTGCTCAGATGGAATTGACACTCCATTTCAGGACTATTTTTATAGTCTGGAATAACCTGATCCAGGGCACTTTCATTTTGAATAGTCTCGATCATATCCACCTCTGATTCCCCAACACTAGGTTCTTCCAATAGCGGCATGTCTAGCTCTTTATCTCTTTCACTTTCAACTGCAGCAGCTTCTTTTCTGACTCCTTTTTTTTGATGATGAATTTTCAAATCCGTGATTTCAGCTTCATGAACCTCATCAGTCCAAAGTTCTGCAACTTCAAATTCTGCAGTGAAGTTGTCAGAGACCATTTCAGTTTGAACAGCATCAGTGACTTCAGGGATTCCCTCCAAAATTGGTGTGGGGTGGTATTCTTCAACTGGTTCTATTTCCTCAGACAGCAGACCTGTACATAAAGCTGTTGCCATGGTTGTCTTGTAAGCAACTAATATGTTTGTGTCTTCTGGTGTGGAGGACTGTATGACCAAAGGGGAAACTGACACAGCTAGAGAGGTTTGGCTTTCGTCATCTGTGGTTACTGATAGCAAACTTGGAGTTATGTAAATGGACTGAACAGTTTCATGTAGGAGTGTATCTGATGTTTGCACACCATGTTCTTTCAGTACAGGTGTGACATGTCCAGATGTCTTTGGGGATTCTGTTAACTGTGACAATGCTGAGACCATTTCAGTGGTGTCGTCTCCAAATGATTCTTCACTTTCTGGCTCAGGAGCTGTGACTGCATCAGCTGTCAACTCCACAATGTCCTCTGCTAATGTGTCACCTTGTGTTGTCCACTCAGCTGAAGAAATTGGTGTTTCGATGCTCTCTTCAATGATGCCTTCCTCTGGTATATCACTCAGTTGTTGATGTTTGCTTAAAAAGTCTGTGAGTTCTTCAAAGTCTTCGGATACGGAGTGTATGGTGGCCGGACTAGGTTTACTAGAAACTGTGGCTACAAATTTGAACGTATCATCTTCTAAACTTGTCTCTGGTATCACATGCTCTATTGTGATTTCAACTCTTTGCTCATCAATATCCTTCAACTGTTCAGGCTCAATAACTTCAAACTCAGACAATGGAATGATAGCTGGAGTTTCATCCTCTTCATCGACGGTTTCCTGATCCTTGGCAGTCTCTTCAGAAGTTGTCTGCTCTTGCTTTGCATCTGATTTTCTCTTCTTATGACCAGAAAGAATTTTCTTTATGGAAAACGATTCATCTTTTGTAATTTCACTGTCTGAAGGCATCTGCTCTGGGGTACTGCTTTCACCTGTTCTCACTTTCCTCTTTGGAGTGACCATTCTTTTAAAGGTTTCCCATGTGGACTCTGTCTCTACCTCTGCAAGCCTTCCAGATTGTTCATTAGATGATGTCAGTTGATCATAATCGGCCTCAACAGAACTTCCAAGAGGAGAGTCTGGTTTCTCATGTTCCTTTTCATTGTCTGGTGTTTCATTCTCATTTGTTTTACTAGGCCGTTTTTTAGTTGAACCTCCACAAATCAATGCCTCCCAGGAAACAGTTGGGTCCGATTTCTTTCTTTCTTGAAGATTTACATTAGTAACCAAGACTTCAGCTTTTTGGGCACCAACAGTTGGTTCCTCCTCCATCCCTTGTTCTACAACTTGTGGGGATGGCTTTAGCTGTTCAGAGACTTGTTCCACTGACTCAATCAGTTTTTCTGGGGTTTTGCTTTCTCTCTGCCTTCTTGAGGAAAATTTACTGAAAAGTTTTTTAAGTGGACTTTCTTGAACCTTTTCTTTCTCTAAAGAATTCTGAAGCTCTGCTTCAGGTAACTCCAGTTTGTCCAATGAATCTTTTTTTTCCTCTGTTAAAATATGCGGGATCTCAAGGCACATGCATACACTGTCCTCTTTTTCAGTCTCTTCAACATCCATTTTCTCAGTTACTTTATGTTCATCTTCCTTATAGTCTTTTTGTGATTCCTCATCCTTCTTTTTCTTTTTTAAACTTGCAAAGATTCCTTGTGAAAAGAATTGCTTGATTGGTGACATGGTCTCTTCTGGCTCAACACATAATACTTTTTCCATTTCTTTGACAGGTGTTACCTCCGAATCTTCCACCATCTTGATTCCATGATCAGGTTCTGTTTCATTGCCTCGTTGTTGCGAGGGCTCAAGCTGAACAGACACTTCACTTTCCTGAGTCTCATCAGATGTGTTTTTAATTTCAGACTCATTACTGTCATTTTGGGCATCACATGTATCCTCCGTTGCATCTATTATTACTTCATTATGTTCAGTCACTTCTTGATCATTCACTTCAGACTTCTCAATAGTATCTTTCTTTAGATTGAACTTGAACCCAGGAAATTTGAAGATTTTTTTCAAACCAACTTCATTGATGTCCTTGACTTGAGTTTCCTCATTCAGTGTCACATCTTCATTAACACTCTCTCCACATACATCCTTAGTGTTTGGTTGTAGAGACTCCATGTCCTGAGGGTCTTTGATTGTTTCTGTGCCATCTTTTTTCAGATTGATCAACACTGAACTGACTGGCAAATAAATGAAGAACATTATTTCATTTTACTTTATTTTAATTTTAACACCAATTATTAAACATTAATAGCAATATTATAAATGCACCTACCATCTACTAGTGCTCTCTCCTCAAATTGGCCATTTATTTCATCTCCCAGGTCCTTTGGTTTTACATTCAAAATGGAGATTTGACCATTTTTCTGCAAAAACTAAACAAATTAAAATAGTTAGGAAATGACTATTAAGCAGACATAGACTTACGTATTACTAATTGGAATTGATTAATTAATAGCTTCACATATACCATTAGCTAATTATTATGAATATTTCCAAGCAGGGTACACCCTGGACAGATTGCCAGTTTATCCCAGGGCAATATACACATTCACTCATAAGGGGAATTTAGAGTATTCAATTAACCTGATACATGTTTTCAGTCCTGTGGGGGAAACCGGAGGAAAGCCCTGCAACCACTGCTAACTACTGCAGTGCTACACACTGAGTCACCATGCCAGCCAGTAAGAATTTTAGATTTTAAAAGGACAATAATTGGTCCATTAACATCTGAACATAAACTAGTCGATCTCATGAGAGTACAGATTTGCACCTCAAAAACATGATGAAAAGCCAGCCAACTCCTGCAGCATTCAAATTGTGTGATCAAAATTTGGCATTCAGTAAAAAACAAGATGCACGATATACTGTGCCATCCTCCTTATAATGCAATATATATATTTGCACATCAGTACACAACTCCAACATCCATTACATGAACAAAGGAGAAAGAAAACATTTACAAAAGTTTGCATTAAGGCCAAAGTGATAAAAAAAATATCCAAAATGTGGATATTTTTTACCATCACTGTCTGTCACAGACTCACAATTTTAGACTCATGAAGATTATTGTGCTATATAATCGCACAGAGCACTTTAAGGAATTTATTGCACAAATAAAATTAATGTATTCCTTGTGAAATAACGCTATAAACAGTCTTCTCCATTTGTGGTCCAATCTATTGAATGAAACAACCAATAAAATACTCAAAATGAAAAACATTTTACTGATTAAAACAGACACAACACTGTAAGATTCTAACCTTTCTTTAATGGAATTGAGTAATTCCATTATAACCCACAGAGACACCAGTGGTTAAATCCAAAGTCATTTTCTAATTTAATTTAACATAACTTTTAAAGATTCAAGACGTTCTTTGTCAGCCTTTTTGATTGGATTATCAACAGTGAGTTTTCCTACAAATCACAAGTGCATATAATTGAAGACTAACCAAACATATTCACTGGCAAAACTGACGGTGCATCCCCCATAATTAATACATCTTGTGTAAAATACTTTTTTTTAAAATACATACATTATAAAATGGCTTCAATCATTCATCCATATGGCTGTGAAACTAACTGACAAATTTAGTGATGGTATTTTTATGTACACATTTTAATTTTAAAACAGCTCATAATACAAAGATACAAAGTTCTATACAAAGAAATTTGACTAATAATCTGACTCATAAATGTTTAAATGTACTGTAATGTAAAAGGTTCATCAGCAATGAACCATTCTTTTGCTTTTATCAATTTTAAACTAAACAAATAGTATATAAAGTAAAAAAAATGAGAATTTGTTAAACCTAAAATATTAGTAGTTTTTTTTTTTAGATCACCACATATAAATGTAAAAACTCTTAAGTTACCAAACAATCAGAGCATCCTGGTCCTCTTGTGTGAAAGCTATACCTCAAACATGCTAAGAAGCTACTTCTTTTATTTTGATATCAAGCCCATGTTTAAAGTGAATTGAGGTTGAATTATAGCTCTCTATAAACTTTATAAGCATTTTCCACCGCAAGTATTTAGCTGGCTTTATCATTTCACCTTGTCGTCGACAGCGGCATCCTCTGGAGCATCGCTGGCCGTTGCAGTGAGCTCTTCCGCGGCCACATCTTCCCCTTCTTTGACGGAGGATTCCGTCGCTCCCATCGCCCAAGTCTTTTTTCCTTTTCACCCGATGTTATCACAGAGAATATGGAGCGATATCCAAAAGATGAGAACTGCGCGATGGTCAGCCAAAGAAGTGATGCAGTTTGGCTCGGAGCAAACACTTTTAGGACACATCCTCCCTCCATCACATGAACACACCGGTGCGGCACGCCTCGAGCCGACGCATCATCCAGTCCCGGGATGACCCACCGACCGACAGCTTCCTCAATCATGGCAGGGTTCCAATTTTGTTATTGTGTAGGAATCCCGTGCGGTTCTGTATAAGTAAACGCATTTATAGAATGAAAAATGTCCTGGTTGTCTCCCGGTGCAGGCCCAGGATCAACTGCAACAAAAGGCTAATGAGAACCACTAAGCTCTCCAAAAACGGTGCTCTGTTCTTAGGTTTTTGCTAACTAACATCTTTGAAACGTTTTAAAAGTGTATTTTTAAATGATATTTGGCATCAAAAACATTTTGAATTGTATTTATATTACAAAAGTTTTAACAATGAAAACATCAAGCCACAAATTAAATTCCACATCACATTCATTATTAAGAATGTAATGACCAAGGTTTACTGTAATCAAAATTATAAAGTGATTTACTCCAAAGTGTATGCACACAAGGATTTTTTCATGGTATAGTGATACTCCAGTGCAAACAAAAGTGCACATCAGTTTCAGAGATTTTAACACAAGTAAACAAATCAACAAGTTTTTACAAAAATTATTTCAAATTAAGAGCTTTCGCATTTACCATTGAGATACTATGAAGAGATGTGCAGTGAGGCAGCACCTCACTGAGCACAGTTTTTCATGTTGGTATTAAAATGTACTATATCACTTGTAACCACTTGTACTATATGAGCTTAATTTACATGTTTAGTTGATTTAGTAGTACAGTGTTTTTTCTTTTACATGCAGACAAAATAAACTGTAGGGGTGGCATGCAGTTCTCCTGCCTCATGCTTGGGGATACTGATGATCCCAAGATATTATAAATGTTGCAAATCAAATGGTGAATAAATACTCTGTAGCCGTATTTACTCTGTTTTAATCTTTAATGTGAGAAAAGTGTGAGTATGAAAACATCCACTTCCCACATCGACATGTGTTCACATTTTTCATGTTTGGTTTGCTGCTATTGCTCAGTTAGTTCTATTTACATTACATGTACAACATGTAAAAAACATACATGTTTGTGTGGTGGTGATTGAGTGAGTGGAAATACAGTTCTGACAATTGTATCTGAGTAATTGTAGTATAAAATGGAAAGAAATGCATATTCATTAAATTACATGAGATTACTATGATTTTTCTAAAAAGTATGGGAATTTATCAAGAAATTTCTGATAAAAGAACTATGTTTTCTATATAACGTGTTAATTAATACCCAATTATGTTGTACTTCAAATATTGCCCACATTCCACAGTGAAATAAACCGGCAAATCTGCTTTCCATCAGCGGATTCTGGACATCTTGTTAAAGTGATTGAGCACAGAATGGGAACATATTTAATAGAATTAGTTTTGTGTGAGTGGAGAGAGATGGATATTGTTTTTTAGTAAACACTGGTGTGACTCAAGAACAATAGTGTTTTTCTGATAAGAACAGGCGTAACCCAGAGGAGCTGTGCACAATCAACATGCAGCACTATTTACGGTCATAGTTGCATGATTCTTTAAAATTAGGAAATTAAATAACGATTCAGGAACATCTACAAGACTATTCATTCATTTTCAAACCCGCTTATTTACTTTCGGGTCACGGGGGTCTGCCAGTGTCTATCTTCAGCGCACTTTGGGCGAAAGCCGGGGGTACACCCTGGACAGGTCGCCAGTCCATCGCAGCATCGTGAATCCAGTCAGTGTCCTGAATTTGAGATATGACACACTGTGAAATTCCCAGAGCTATCATATACACAAATATAAATACAAAATAAAATTAAAGTGCTGATTTCCAGCTGAAAGGTGCATCAAAAGGTCTCAAATCTCCAATATTAGAAAGACCCTATTTCGAGGCAGCATGTTCAAATGGACAGTACATTGAATTATTTTGTACATCTTATTCTTTGCTGACATTTGTTTATGTAACAGCAGATAAAAAAAACTCACCGATTTTAAATTAGCACGTGTTGATAATCTGAAATCTTTATTCAGGATGCCCATATTACATAAAAAGACTAAAAAAAAGATTTGCTTGGTAGCCCGTCCCCAAATGAGGCATGGGCTCAAGTTGAATTAAAATCAACTGACTGCTCAAACGTTATTCTGAGCTTTCATCATAATGCAATTTGAGTCCATGTGAACTAAGCATCACGAGTGTGACAAACAAGTCCAGATAAAACACTGCAAAGCTTCTCTTATCTTCTCTCTGAGACGTTGCCAGACTCATCTCTAGCAGTTCGCGATTACAGTAGAACATAGTTAAGAAAACAGAAACAAAATCAAATATAAAAACGGTCAGAAAATGGTCACCAAAAACAATGTCTAATTAGAAAGATGCATTAATGAGCAGATGTACCTAATAAAGTGGCCGCTGAGTGTAAATACATTAGACTTGACACTTTCGAAGTTGCAAAAAGTTGGTTTAACAGGCAATGCACCATTTGTGGCATCAAGCATCTTTAGCAATGACCTTTTTGGCTCACCCACCCCGTGGAAGGTTTTGATGACTGTCTTCTGTAAATCTGCCAGATTTCCCCATGATTATGCACACTACTGAGCATTTTAGGCGTTGCATGAGACACCAGATGGTGTGATTTCCATGTGAGCCAGAGGTGTGGACTTCAGTGATATGACTTGAGATTCGACTTGGACTTGACTCAGACTTGACCTCTTTGACTTGGAAAGACTTCAATAAATCAGTTCACATTTCGCTCTGTGCATTTTATGGCACATAACATTTACATTTATGTAGTTGGTAGATGAACCACAGGAAAGCTATTATCGCTTTGTTTTTTTGTTTTGTTTTGTTTGCTTGACTTGGGACTTGTCTTAACTTGTAAAGAAGTGTCTAGGTCCCACCTCTGCTGTGAGCTCTAATCATGAAAAATCAACTTCCAGAAATTAATCATTATTGCTTTTTAAAAATTTTAATTAATAACATTCATAAAGACATTTTCATTTTTTGAGATGGTTCAGTAACCATCAGTAGGTATAGGAGGTGCTAGACTAAAAGCAACTAAATTGCTTTGAATTAACTGTGCAAACAATAATTAAAATTTTGAAAAGCATATTTGAAAAAAAAAGTGTAAAAAAATTGTTAGATTTTTAAATTGAATCTTTGTTTATTTAAAATTTAGAAGAAGCGAAAAAAGCATATACACATTTAGACGATACCTAAAGACACCAAAATCCAAAACAATTTTTTTTTACCAGAAAAAAAACACTGGATGTTGTGGGAAAATTCTTGATGTTGCTTGAAGTTTCATATTTAATTAGACACACTGATCTCTGTGCTGTTTTAGAGAAACATTTAAATTCTATCTGGTTTCCTTTATCCAGGAAATGGAGCATCAGAGGAACAAGTGTTCACTGAGTCAGGCAAGATCAGTAAACCCATGACAAACATCAAGGTTGATTCAATCAATGGTTGAGACACTGGAGCTGCTGTGGAGGTCCTCATTCCATCTTAAGAGGATCAGCTAATTTGAGTCACAGATCAGATAACCAAAACCAGCTGATGTTTGCTTCAGACGCTATACAGCATGGCTTAAAAACATGAAAATGACTGGATGAGGGAATGAATGGCATTTGTGTCGCTTCTGTAGCCTATGTTTGTTCATAGAGCTTTTAAACATAGTTGATTTAGGGTTTATTTTAATATAATGTACTCTACAATCAACATAAACATAGTACTTCAGGTTACCGGTACTTTATGTTCAATTGTCAAAGAATGAACATTTAAAACAAATCGATCAGAAATACAACCACCGCCCTCCCCGAACAAACCATGGAAGTAGCTATGTGGAGTTGTTATATGGATCCTCAAAGATTATGTTTTAAGTAAAAAATAAATTAAAAAGCGAAATCCACAAATAAGTGATCCACAAAGTCAGAGTTTGGGTGTACTCTAATAACTGACATATAAAATTGGAATTCTCCAATAATAAAATAATAAGTTACCTATGTGTAGACAGTAAGTGAGCAAATGTGCTTTTACACCTAATAATATAACACATATACATATAGCACATACACATTTTGGAGGAAATCGGACCTTCAAAATAAGACCACTTGTTCAGCTTAAAAAGTCTACAAAAAAGCAATAAATGCCAAAGATCAAATATGACACTTGGTTCTCTTGGAACATAAAATCCAGAGATTCCTGTATGTAAATGTGGCTCAGTAAATAAAGGTTCTCTCTCTGTGCATCATAATGTTATTTCAGAAAGAGCTAGCACAGGTCAAATCTCATATGAATACATTGTGTTGCAATCATCAATTTCTCAGTGTTTGTCTCGACCACTGAAGATTTTGAAGACTCCAACCCGTTCATCAGACACATGTTCACATCTCTACATCCATCATTTTCATGGAAGCTTGGGTCTGGAAGTAGTCAAGAGTTTCAATTACCTTTTGTGTTGAAGACATTTTTTAGAGAGCTTACCTGCCTTCACTTGAGATAATTCTTTTTCAATTAAACAATTAATGCAGATCTTTGCATGTTTTTAATTAAAGGGATTAGGAACCAAAATGTTCACGATAATGTTTTTTGAGTTTGGAACAATATTAATATTCTAAAAGCTTCATGAGTCAATTTCTCTAATTGTTTTGAAATCTTCAATGCATCCAGTCTCCAGAAGTTGTTTGATTGCAGCAATGGAAGAGTATAGCTAAAACACAGGAATTTAAGTTTAGCTCAGCTTCATCAGTTTTCTGTCATATATTTTGTCAAAGTTGAGCACGAAATTTCCTAATCCTGGAGGCTGGAGTATCTTCCTCACTGTTTAATATGCAAAATGATCTATAATATATTTCTCAACACAGCCATGATGTGGAAACTTAATATTACATTAAAAATATTACAAATGAGGTTCAATTTAGGATTAATTGATTCATTTTTAAAAATTAAATACAAATATAAAGAAAATATTAATCATTACCCCTTACAACTAGAAGGAGGGAGAAGGAACTCAGGGTGAGTAACTTTGAAGATCTATTTACATGCAAATAACAAGCTGTACAGAAAAATGATGTCCAATAAAGGGAACAAGACTCTCAGCATTGTAAACAGTTGCTCTGAAACAGGGGAGCCAGGAATCCATTGAACACACTTCAGAGATGTCTTCAGAGATGACAACCGGAGTTAAGGTGAATGGAAGGTGAGTCGTGTCTGGAGAAATTTTTCTGGAACCCAGAAAAGACACAACAACTAGCACTGGAAAATCCAAGATGTGTTGTGATCATGGAGAGTCAGGGTGTGTGAACCATAGGTCTGACAACTGAAGAGGTGCATAGATGAGCGTTTTAACAGTAGGAGATGGACTGGAAGTGTGTTCTGGTTGGTGAACTGATTCAGTGGGATGATTGTCTGCAAAAAAGATGGAGGTAATGTGATTGGTTGTTAGCAATTTCTTATCTATGTACACAATAACCCTGACAATAAGAGGTATTAAAATTTATGAAATCCTGTTTTAAGTTACGCTAGGTGGAGGTCACAAGACGGGAAATAATGCAGTGTTTTTCAAGTACTGTACTATTATAAACAAAAATAATGTTTGTCTAAATAAGAGACAATAATTTTACTTAATTTATCTTCTTATAAACATTATTGTCTTATTAACAATACGGTGTACAGTAGTAACTTTAAAGATGTCCCCAGCATCAACAAGCTGCCCAAAGCAAAACGATAAAAAAAAGGAGAAAAAAAAAACTAAAAAAGGTTTCAGTCAGAGTTGGTCAGAGGGTTAATAATGGGTTATGATTGAAGCTCTACTGCCATCATGTGGGTTTCATAGTGACCAAAACAAATACATGTACATTTGAATGTACTGAGAAAATAACAATGATTTTGTCTTAAGTTTCTCTTCTGCTTTTGCAGGATCACGTGACCTCAATTCTGGCCTATTCAAAAGTCAAGTAATTAGTCTAATAAACCTTTTGATTGGCCCCCATAGTTGTTTTAGTTATAAACTCACTGTAAATAACATATCTTTCATATATAACATAACTATTATTTAGATCTCGTTGGTCGAACCTTTAAATCGTTCAATTATCCTCGTGAATTCAAATTATAGTGGTTATCCATTATAATATGCAATATGAAAAGGTGCTGTTTTTTCTGGATTAAACTCATCCAATGATCAATTACGAGTCACCAATCCACCTGATCATATAGTTTTGGTCAGTCCATAGTTTTAGTGTCCATAGTGACCATATGACATTCGTTAACTATAAAAACGCTTAAAACAACGAGTTGTTATAAAAAAAAAAAAAAAAATAAAAACTTTAAGTGGTGTGGTGAATGTTGGCATTTGTAAATTTGAGTAAACAGAAGTTGTGTTTTGACTTGTCGGAAACTCCCACCATCAGTCACACACTCGAGGCGAACGCAACAACGTGATTTCCTGCAGCGACAAGGCAGCCATGAGGCGAGCTGGAAACCGCTAAAACTCATGTTTCTAACGTTTCACTTGATCAAGCGGACATGAAATAAGGTAATGATATTTTACTCAACATGTTTGTTTTGGGCTCATTACAAACGTTTGTCTGGATCTATTCAGCAAAATAAATCAAGCGTCTATCAGAATTAAACAAGGAAGCTCAGCTGTTTCTGATTAATACGTTGTTTATTAAAAAAATGGATGGAGATTTATTTTGATGTAATTAATTGAATATGTTATAATTAGAAGTGTACATTCAGCATTCCTACAATTATACAGTGCTTTTCAGACTTTAAAAATAGCCTTTAAAAAGGGATCGAGAAAGTATATTAACCGGTGAAACTGAAGCTTTCATAATCTAAATATAAATTTGTTTCAGGACTTTAGGTTTAAAAGCGCTTTAAGACTAAAGCAGAGCACTTTAGGGAAGTTACCACCCTTTTTATTTTCTGTATTAGTGGAACCATGGCTATTTTGATATTTAGTTTCCATTTTAAATAGTCATTACAGCAAAACCATACGGGTGGTATCACACTTTTAAGTTGATTTCACACTTTTTTTTTACAGTTTTGTGTGATGTTCACTGTTTTTCTGAATTGAGAACTTTACAGTGTCTTTACATTTTTTTATCACTCACGCTTAGCCCTCTATTTCTTCTAATAGATCTCCAGTGCAATTCAGGGCTATGCCATTTGAATTTTGGGGGAATATGGAACCCCCTCAAAGCCAAGTTCTGCATCAATATAAAGTTCAAACCAATATCTTGCATTCGTAGCCTACATATATCTACCTGCAGTATTGATTAATCTTCTAACCCGCTTTCCAGTTTTGGAGTCACGGGGGTCTGACGGTCCCTATTTCCAGCACACTTTGCGGGTGGGTGGGTGGGGGGGGGGGGGTACACCCTGGACAGGTCGCCAGTCCATTGCAGGGCAACATTCACACCCAAGGGGAATTTCCCGAAGGAAACCCACGCAAGCACGGGGTGAACATTCAAACTCCTTCCAGGAAGGTCACAACCTTTTAACTGGAAAGCCACAGTGGTACCTACTGCGCAATAGTGCCGCCCACCTGCAATATTTGTTCAGAAATTAAAATTCCATTTGTGGATCTGTCTATTATGTGAAAAACTTTGTACTCTGCTGAAGAATGGTTATACAGCTGGTTATGTTTCTGCATTTTTCAATCAATGGTTTATTGATTTGGTCCTTGTTGGTGATTTTGGACATCTTTGTATGATATCATTGACGAAATGCTCTGCATCATATCACTGACCTAATGGTCTATGATTTCATGTAGTTACAATTTTTAGGAGGTGCACATCAGGCTACCCCATAGATGTCTGCGTCTTTGAAAAGGCTACTCTGTAGGTTGTGCGTAGGCCTAATGTATAGGTACCAATTGGGCTTAAAACTTTGGGTCTTCAAATCTACCAAATTATTAACTTCCCCTCTGATTTGATCTTCGTTTGCAGGGAAGATGAGAGACAGGCTGGCTGAACTGGGAGCTGTGATCACCAAAGTGAACAAAGAGGAAGAGCTGGCAGACTGCACAAAGGATGCAGATAACACTGAATTTGAACAGCATGCGGTGGTGTTTGATTGCGAAGGGATCGTGGAAGACACCTTCAAAGAAGCCCAGTCTGTCCAAAAAGAAATCTCTCAGCTCAGGATTGAGGTGAGGAGACTGGGAAAGCAGAACACGCGTTTCCTCACCTCAGTCAGACGAATTAGCAGCATCAAGCGTGACTCCAATACTATTGCACGGAGCATAAAAACCAAAGGGGAAAGCTTGTATGCCCGGATACAGAAGATGGATGCACTTTGCAAAGATTTGGAGGAGAAACAAGGGGCTAATTCTGCACTGGTTAGAATGGTACGAGGTCAGTTCCTCTCCATAACAAGCTCATTTCATGAGGCAATGAATGAGTACAACACTGCTGAGATGGTTCAGAGAGAGAACTGCAAGACTCGTATCCAAAGACAAGCCGAGATCATGGGAAAAGAAGTGACTGGAGATCAGATTGAAGAAATGATCGAAACTGGAAAGTGGAACGTCTTTTCTGATGGTCTGCTCACTGATGGGAGAGCAGCTCGCTCAGCAATGACTGAGATTGAGAATCGTCACAAGGAGCTTTTGGAGTTAGAGAGTCGCATCCGAGACATCCATGAGCTGTTTTTCCAACTTGCTTTGCTGGTAGAGGAGCAAGGAACCATGGTGGACAACATAGAGGCCAACGTATGTTCCACTCAAGACTATGTGGCCAGAGCCACGACTCAAATAAAGAAAGCCGTCAAGTACAAGAAGAAGAATCCGTGTCGACAGCTCTTCTGCTGCTGCTTTCCTTGTTGCAATAAGTAACACTGTTTCCAATTTCCCAGGAGCAAATTTCTCCGCTTTCATATATTTGACCCTTTGGCAGAACTTTCAACACAGCTGAAGATTTGGTTCCCAGCAAGTGTCAGTGGTTCAGTCCATGGAAATACACTGTTTTGATCCAAAAACCCTGCCTATGTATAAGTACACTGAATTATTTTAATCTTTAGTACATTTGTTTACTTTAATGGCAAACAATAGAGATCTCTTTCAGTATGTCTGATCATAAAAAGTCTTCTTTATCAATCTCAAACTCTAGAAGTGGTGTAGCGGTAATTCTTCAAAACTAAATATCTGTTGATGGATTGAATGACAGACTGGTGTTTAGAATAATAGGAGTGGGGGTGATAAATGTAAGACAATAGTATCTATGGCCTTGCTTGTCAATATTCAGATGCCTTACTTGTCAGTGTTAACCATGTCATGTGATTTTTCTCTGAAGAGACCAAGCAATGCCCACTGCAAGTCATGGTGAAAACCACAGAAGCTGAATGCAAATGAGTAGAAGCGATACTTGAACTTCCTCCTCAGGCATTAATTTGATCTGTTAAAGATTGACAAAGTTTTTTTTATGCATTTGTACAGTGTATATCAAAGACGTGTTTTACTGGTAATATTACTGCTTTGTTTTAACATGTTCTTGGGTGTGTGCATAGAATTTAATCTAATAAATATGTTTTATCCTTGGAAGCGTCGTCTGTCGTGAACATTTAAGCTGAACTAAATATTGCATCACTGTGGATTTGAAAGTCAGTCATGCAATATGAATTGCGAAAGATGTGCAAAAAGTTTAAAAAAAAAAAAAAAAAGTAATAACTGATAACTAATCTCAACAGATTTGTGAGATGATGCTACAGGATTCTGGTTTCGTTGAAAAGATTCTGTAGAACTTAAAATCTATCAAGAGTGGTGTTTGTGATCACATGAATGGTTTTTCTTTTTACAACCCTGTATAAATGAAATCTCAATGTTGCTTTATACAAGAGAGATTATTCTTCCTTTTAAATCATTTGTTTATGTTTACCAAAGAATACTTTTATAGATTTTGTCCAGCACCTTCATTCGAGCTTAAGCACAAGCAATTTTATTGTTTGATGTTTATTTAATGCTATAAACGTGAATTTTACACAAAAAAAACGAAATCGAATGTTTGCTATTTTATTTGGGTTTGGCGCCCCCTAAGGGATGTCATTATATTGCGCCTTTACATCGTTGCTTCAAGTCATAAAGCTCTGTACGTACTTACGTTTTTACGAAACGTTTATTTCACAAAAAAGCAACGGATCTACAACGGGAAACATCGCCACTAGTTTGAGCTCTGGCTTTTTTATTTAGTACGTTTACATTTTTCAAGCCAGTATATTCACGTTTTTCTTAGTCCTATGCTCTGTTCTGAAACAGTTAGCATAAACAATAATTTATAGCATAATAATAATAAAATAGCATAATTTCAACTCATAAAGAAAACACATGCTCAGCAACTGCACAAATTTTGTACCAAACATCACAGTTTTGAAAATAAACATTCAAGCTATGCAATGATGTCATGCTTTCTACAGTCAGTGACATCATAGCGTTAATCACAGTTAATCAACTCTCGATATAGAAAACAGTTCCACAACTGAAAAGAAATGGAGAATAATAGTATGATTTCCACATCCTTCCAGGTTTTTGGTGAAGCGCGTGTGTATGGAGAACACACCGACCTGACCCTCAGAGCTCACGAGACGGAATTTCAAGTGCACAAGATCATCATGTGCGCCTGCAGTCCCTATTTCAGGTGAGAAGTAAAGGTTGATCTGCAACTGGTTGCTTTCAGGAAGCCCTTTATGTATGTATTTTTACAATTAATAGAATACATCGCCGTTTTAGGACCAAATAAATACGCGAAGTTGTAAATACATTCATTTATGCGAATTATGCCATTTCGTGCAATCTTTTTTCCTCTAAACCCCGCCCACTAACCAATCAGGAAAGCTTGCACATGCTGAGTAATTTGGTGTGAGAGGAAGAACATTTATTTTGGAAGAACCATGTTTACTTCCGTGGTCTCACTATTTTAGAGGCGTTTAATAAAGGTTATTTTGAATCAGTGTGTACATGAGTTACATATTTTATTTTAATATATTTATTAATATGTATTAAAATGTAATTGTTTACCGTTAATAAACCGGTACCGTTCAGGACACTCGAGACCTTACATTATAAACATATAGAACACTCATGTGAGCATACAGTTAAAAGAATCCCATATGCAACTGTAAAAGGCCGATTTTACAAGCAGAAATACAATCACCTCAAATCCCTTCATACCTGGAATTTTAATAAAATAAAAGAATTGTAAAGAAAAAGAGAATTGATTTATCAAACCCCTACTTGTCTTTCAACAGCATTTGTGAACAAGCCTTCAAAATTATATTTAACAAAAAAATTTTTTAGGATTGAATAAATGACAACTTTTTGAATCAAGGTTAGCGTGCCTATGTATGTAGCCTAACATTTATATCACATCTCAAACAGATGGTTATATTCTTGCACTTCTTTGATCAAGTGCTCAGTGATTTGGTTCATGTTAGGATTTAATGTGTTAATGGCAGAGAAGTTCTGAGATAGACAATGAGTCTACTAGCAAACCAATCACATGCCTTGCAGTTGCTTTGACACTATGCACAGTTACAGTTAATCCTTAAACATTGTATTTTTATCCCCCATAATTCATAAGTCATTGTTGATAAAATCTCCAGTGCCACCATAGATATTACATCTGTAAAAGACAAATGCTCATCACTAACAGTTTTCCCAATCTATGCTCAGGGCTCTTGTCTCCCACAAATGGAACAGCACTGTCAAGCCAACCTACAACATCCAAGGAGTGTCCCCGGACATGTTACATCTCATTATTCAGTACGCTTACACCAGATCTTCTCAGATTACAGAAAGGAACGTGGTGCAGCTCTTGGTAGCAGCAGATCAGTTTTTAATCTCAGGGCTGCTAGGTCTCTGCTGTCAGTTCCTGGAGGTTCGCCTGCACCCAGAGAATTGCATCGGTGTCTGCATACTGACCCGAGACTTTTACTCCTGCTCAGAGCTGCACTACAAGTCCAAGCGCTTTGTTCTAGAACATTTCGAGAAGGTTCTTCAGGTCTCAGAGGAGTTCCTGGAGCTCTCTGTGGAGCAGCTGATTGAGATCATTGAGAAGGATGAGCTGAACGTCACACTGGAGGAGGTGGTGTTTGAGGCCATCCTTCATTGGATCAGCTATGCCCCTGATAGCAGGAAGATACACATGACTGTCCTGCTTCCGAAGGTTTGTATGCATTGTAATGCGATTTTCATATTAATTCGCTTTTTGGTATTAATTGAAAAGGCTCCATTCATGTTCTGTCTAAACAATTCTATTTGAACTAAAACATTTTCACATGTGTTAGATATACAAATGCATTGTTAGGGAAACCAAGTAGAGTTTGAGGCCAAAAATACCAGGAACTGTATGTTGACCTGAAAGCAACTAGGATGAAGGAGGCGGATAATAATAGCCCAATATTTAGGTGGTTATATTTACTGTAGATTGTAAAAAAATACCAATGGCTTGCTCAAAAATTCAGAATTGTTTTTATAGATATATTTCATTGGTTACTATAAACTGGTTTTACAATGGTACTTTAAAAAAGCAAATTCTAAAAAATAAAATAGATCAATTGAGGTAACCAAAAGTGAGCAGATTCTAATCAACTTTCTTGCTTTAGGACTTCTTTCCTTGTTGAAGATTAATGTTTGAATGCGCATTCTTCAGACATTCATGACAACTTTGAGGAACTGAATGCATTTAATAATTATTATTTAAGTTATATCCGGCTTAAACGTTCAGTCACTCAGACATCTTAACTATATAGCTTTAACTAAATACATGCCACACCTTCATTAATCATTTTCATATTATGATAACTTGATAGTTATACACTTCCATGACTGGCTACAACCAATGTAACCCTCTAGCACTTTATCAGAGAACGAGGGGTTCAGTCACGAACACTATGTCCATAGTTTCATGCATTGTATGGTTGTGACATTGTGGAAATTGAGGCCCTGTCCACAGGTAACAGTTACTTTGAATAAACAGGGATTTTTCTGCACAGTTACGCTGTTCATCTGCACAAAAAGGCAGTATTGTTTTCATGTAACCGTGAATTTTTGAAAAAGCTGGCCTGGTGCTTCATTTCGAAAAGGCTCCAAACACAATTTCCTTGTAGACACCGAAAATGAGTGTCCCAAGTTTTGGTTGCCTATGTTTTTGTTAACTCAAAGCTGTATACTCATTTTAAAAATGGCACTAATCCATTTTTTTTGTGGCCAGTGTAAGAAAAAAACAATTAAAACAACATGTTCATGTGGACTTGGACTTAGTCTGCTTCCTGCCCCTGGACATTAACTGTTCTACCTTTATATTTATTGTGTCAAGTACGTATTTCTGGTTGTTCCTACTTCATCTCTGTCTGTTACTTACGGTATGTATCTCGTCATTTTGTTACCTCATACATTAAATGTCCTTTTACTTGAAATACCCCCGCCTCTTGCACAATGTGCGCTGGAGCACCAGCAGACCCCAAAAGGGAAAAGGCAGGCAGGAAAATGAATGGATGTTTATCTTGTCTGAGACTCTGACCTCTCCCTGCACTGTGCTCCAGGTTCGAATGGGTCTACTGTCCCTGGAGTACTTTGTGAATAATGTAAAATACAATCCTCTGGTCCTGGAAAACGAAGCTTGCACCCAGGTGATTCTCAATGCAATGGCAACCTTGTTTGAGTTCAGTCCATCCGTGAGCGCAGAACTTGTACACCAACTGACACGCCCACGTCTGCCTAACGCAATCCTATTGGCTGTCGGAGGATGGATCAGTGGACCCACCAGTGAGATTGAAGCTTATGACATGAGGGCAGATTGCTGGATCACGGTGACTAAGGGGAGAGAGCATCCAAGGGCTTATCTGGGCACAGCTGTCCTGGAGGAGTATCTTTACTGTGTGGGAGGTTACGACACAGTGGAGTACTTCAACTCAGTGAGGAAATTCAACCTTGTTACTCAAACATGGCATGAGGTGAGAATTTTGTTGATCACAATATACTCTATTGGTGTCATTTTAAATGTAAGAAACTTTAGATTTATGCTTGAGCCCTTTCTTAACCAAATTTAGAAACTATTTATGATATGTTCTTTTCTGGTTTTTCGAATATGAAATTTTGGGTTCTTAGAACATTTTTAAGGTTTCTATTTTATTAAAGTTAGAAAGTTCTGAATTTGAAATATATAGCTTTTTTTTTTGCTATACAGAACTTTATTTTTTTTCTTTGAAGGATAATTCAAAGAACACACCTTTTTTGTTCTTTTAACATCCCCCTAACAAAAATGCAAAGCTATCTCTTAACGTTAGAAGAACATTTGCTGTGTATGCTGGGTCCTCTAATGCAGGCCAACAAATATTTGGTCAAAAAGCTTTTCTCATCTTTGTTGAAGGTTTTTAGAAAAATTAAGTTTCTATATCTAAAATTAAGTAACATTTACTTAACAAATTTCAGGAGGAGTAATCAGGACTTGCCACATGTCCTATCAATCAACACACAATCCCTATGCCTTATCGGTACATTTGTACCACTCCTGGCCATGATATAGGCATGTCCAGATGAGAAACTTGTGATTGTAAATCAAGCCAATTTAAAATCTTCTTGAAAAATAAAACGAGACTAGAACCTCCACCAGACACTAGGAAAGGAGAACAGAAAGGAGACACTAGTGAGACATCTTCATCTCAGCTGTTGGAAAAACATTAAATGTTCTCCATTCACATTTTTGAGATTGTGTCACAAGATGAATCCAATATCAGAACAGTTTCAAGTGGTGTGTGTAGCATTGCCAATGGGAGGGGCGGGTCACATGAAACAGATGCACATCTCTCTGAATCACAGTGAGTAGTTGCAATACAGATAGTTCTGTAAACACTAATGAAGATGATATTTCACAGGTGGCACCGATGTATGAGCGCCGATGCTACGTCAGCGTGGCTGTTCTGGATGGCCTCATTTATGCCATCGGTGGCTTAAATGGACATCGACGTCTAAAATCAGCTGAGCGCTACAATCCAAGCACAAACCAGTGGACTCTGGCAGCCAACATGAATGAACGGAGAAGTGATGCCAGCGCCACTTCACTACACGGCAAGGTATGTGATCTCAGTCTAACTTAGGCCCAGTTCCATCTCTAGCCCCTAAGCCCTTTCCTCTTTTCTTTTGGACATTCGTATGAGACAAATGGGTGATGCGCTTTGATTGAAGGGCTGAAAACCCTGCTAGACCAAGCGTAGGTCAAACAAATGTAATTTATTTATTTTGGTGTTACATTGAATGCCATATAACTTCATTTAAAGGTCAACAAAAGTACATTTTTCAAGGGGAGAGAGGAAAAGGTGATTGGGAAGGGCGAAAGTAGTTCTGAGAGAAATGGAACTGGGTGTTATTTATGAATATATGAATATTTAAATGTAAAAGTTAGGGTTTTTTTTCACTTTTACATGGACTTTTTCACATCACCAATAAGCTGTTAATGGACTCTTGAAGTAAATTTAATTTGTGTGTATTTCAGGTTTATGTCTGTGGCGGTTTTACTGGGAATGAGTGTCTCTTCTCTGCAGAGAGTTTTGACCCTCAGACCAACCAGTGGACTCTGATTGCCTCCATGAGCAGCCGGCGCAGTGGGGTTGGTGTTGTCGCTTACAATGATCTGGTTTTTGCTGTGAGTATCAAAACCTGTTCATTTAATATTCTTAGGTAATGTTTATAAAATATAATATATAATAATTTCTTGTATGTTCGTTTAGGAAATATTTCACCACTAATTTGTCAAAACAAACATTTTAAAGTGATAAGAGGAGTGTTAGCCAATGATCGATGGTTTAAATGTTGCATAATTTACATCACAAGTCACATGGCAGATTTTGACCTTTATGTTAGCATTTTTCTTTAACAAAGTATAATTTTTAACGTGGCTCAATCCTCTTTTGAAGGTTGGTGGTTTCGATGGAATCGGTCGTCTGAGGAGCGTAGAAGCCTACGATCCACTGACTAACATCTGGACTGATGTTGCATCCATGCTCAAATCACGCAGCAACTTTGGTATAGAGGTATGATCGGCTGGGACCACTAATCATACTAAATATATTGATTTTATGATTCATAAACATGAAGCAAAAGACCCTGGAGGTGATTTTTACTCTGTTGCAAATAATCCAAATAGGTACAAACATTATGTTTAATTCGCAACACTGTGTTGTTAGCATGATTTTGAGTCACTTTCATTGTTTTCTTCTCCATGCTGCAGGTAGTGGATGATCAGCTGTTTGCTGTCGGAGGCTTTGATGGAACTGGCACCACCTATAGTGTGGAGTGTTACGATGTGCAGACAAACGAATGGTAACATCCCAATTTCAGATTTGACTGTTTTTGACATGAGGGATGGCAAATCCATTTTTAAGCAAAGTTCACTCCTGGGAACTCCTGTGGCACAGCATTAACTTGGATTCCATTGACTCGCACAATGAAAAATCGAACAAAGTGAAACGTCTAAAACCAGGAAGAAAATTAAAGGTCTTGCTTTTAACTTGAATTGGAATCTTCCTTTTGTGAATTTTGTGATGAGTTCAAAATGTTCAAATGTTAATCAACATTTGAGTGATGATACACCAATGTGTTCAAAAATGTTCGTGTCATAATAAAGATAATATCATTAAACATTTATATTTCTTCAAAAGCATGCCTCTAAGAACTTGTTTTTTTCTGTCATTGCTGCAGTCTAGTTGTAATTTAAAGTAAAAGTGTATAACTAGGCTCTGTAAATTTTGCAGTGTCAATTAAACACTTAAAGCATTAAATGTAACACCGCTGAGATTTTATATGGTCCCAATCTATTGGGTGTAAAATGTACACTGGTTGATGTGTTGAATTTAGAGTCCTAAACTACCACTTCAGAGTTCTGAAAAATAACACTTAGGCCATAGGGTGTTACACTTCTACAGGTCTATCCTCGAGACAGCAGTTGTTGTGGGCGGAGTCATGATTTTTGCACCGTTTTATTTAGTAATTTTCCAGTATAAATGTAAAACTGTATAATATTACATCCATAATCTACACGGGCAAAGTGTACTTAGTCTAACACTGGAGATTTTACTGTGCATATTTATTATCTTGCATATTTATTCAAATAGAATGTAACAAATTATGTAATTTTTGTATAATGTCCACCTCTAAGTAAAACAAATACTTTTATTCCCTGTAAAGTGTTGCTCAAAAGCTACTGGATGTTTTATTTCTGATTAAACTATTAAACGCTTCTGTTACGCTCTCAACGCTTCTGTGTTTTCTTCACAGGAGCAAGGCAAAGAGAATGACCTTTTCACGCAGTGCTGTGAGCTGCTGTGTGGTATCAGGGTTGTCTAATGTGGCCCAGTACACGCCCCAGCGGGACGACATCCTGACACAAGAGGATTCTGACAGCTAATGGTCTCAAAAACTGGCCACAAATTCATGTTGTGTTTTAAAAAAAAACAAACAAACAAACACAACAATAAATGCTCAATAAATGCAAGTTCAAATTTTAAGGAGTTTGGTTATGACTTATTTAATTGATTGTACAAGACTAACTATAAGACATGTAAAAGGCGAACTCTGTGACTTTGTATGTTTCTTTGTTTTAAAGTTAGCATAATAATGATAAATTCTGTACATGCAGGTATGTTGTCTCACACTTTTCTAGGGATGTGCAACACTCACTGGTCATGCCACTTATAAAGTGTTTTTTTTTTTTATTAAAGTGGACTTTAAACATATGTAAATTATGAACATTTTAATTTTTTAAAAATGGTTTTATGTTGCAGATTAAAATTGTCTGTTTGCCTCATATCATATCGTCATTTATTGAACCCATATTATGAGCCAAAAAATATGGTACACTTTTGCTTATTACATTATTGTCCATTATTGAAATTCTAATTCTAAATTTTGGGGGGAAATATAATGTTATCCCCTTCAACTGTGAAACAAAATGTGGTTACAATTTTATAGACATAAAAAAACTGGGAAAAAATATGGTTACAATTTTATAGACATAAAAAAATCTGTTACTAGAGGTAACAAGGGTGATTGTATGATATTGATGGGATCAGATTCAAAAGGGAAACAAATATAAAAGTGTGAAATTTCACTTCAGTATTTTGGGGGAATGTATATAAAGTTACATTACTGCTATTAGTGTTTAGGTCTATAAGATGAATGAGTTTATTATTTTTAATTTGATAATTTAGGCTTCTGATTTTATGAGCAATAATTAAAAAATATCTATTTGTCAAAACCCTTAGGTCAAAACCTGTGGTGCACAAAGTTAGATTTAGTTTTACTCTTTTTATTTTTACTATTTTCTACTATAATCATATAAAGAGGGGGTTAAATGTATAAAAGGCGAAGTTTAGGAAGTCAAACAAATATTTGTCAAAAGCAACAAACAGCTGTGAAGCGACATCTTGTGGCTTCCATAGATATGAATAACCTTCACAGCGCTTTTGCTTTGTTTTGTTTCTCTCACAGAAAACGTCACTTCCGCTTATTTAAATATGGCGGACAAGCACAGGACTATACCCTGCAGGTCTTGCAGTTTATAAATCATTTTACGGATTACTTTACCGACATTGATATATCTCATATCGACAAACGGTATGGCTTTGCTTCTGATTAAATGTCTTTTGTTCATGTGTATAACATAGCCGTGAATAATAACTACATATTACTTAAGTGTTGTGCTAACACATATTTAACATATCTGTCCAATATAGTTTGTTTGTACAAATGTGTTTAACGGTTCTGAAGGCATGCCAATATTTTACTACAATTATATTGAAGTAACTGTGTTGATTTGGGGAGTATTTCTAATGAAAAGAAAGGCTATAAAACATTGTCACACACATTGCATCATGAGTGTAGTTTCTTTAAATGAAAGGGTGAATAAATGTGTTTTTTGCCCATAAAAAATAAAAGCAATCTAATATTTAGTGGTGTTAATACATTCTAATTTCTATGTAATGTGCAGCAGATTAATATTATCAGATTTTTATCAGTACAGACTAATTATCCATTATCAGACATCAATATCATTATTGATTAGAAGGTTTCACCAAGATATACAGTGCTCAGCATAAATTAACACATTTTTCAGAAAACCTTTCATTTCTTTTCAGAATCAACATTTTTTGAGATACTATATGTATTACAAATGTGGAACATTGATTACAAACAAGATTTGTTCATTTACACACGCACGCACGCACGCACGCACACAAAAAATGTGATTTCCCTAACAAATGCATCCAAGCACATGTTGTAGAAATAGCAGTCTTAGGAGAAGACTGATTCATTTAAGAGGTGTCCAGTAGACGGGTGACTATAAAAAGGACATTACTTAGCAAAGAAAGGCCCTTCCCTTTTCCTGCTGTCAGCAATTTCTCCCCATGGCAGAGAAATTTCATTAAATCTGAGAAAGGAAATTATTTCTTTACACAAAAAAGGTGAGTGCTACAAGATGTGCAACCATCTCACAAAGACGTCTAGGCCATCCACGATGTTAACATCTCGATATGAGCATCTTCTGATGAGTAGGGTTGAAGAAAATAACCATGCAAGTTCACCTCAGTTAGATAAAACAGTAAAAAGCCAACCTGGAGTGACCTGGCATGCATGGGTATCATCCACGAAGGAAGCCTCTCCTAAAGCCCATGCTAAAAAGATGAAGACTACTGGGACTCTATGCTCTGGAGTGATGAGACAAAGATCACTGTTTTGGAATTATTGGTTTTGAAACTGTATGGCTTTGTAAAGGTGAGGATTTCAAAGAAAAATGCATGGTGCCAACATGAGTGCTGCTGGTGTTGGAGAGCTGCATTTCATTGCTGGCATCAAGAACTCAACAATGTACTGCTCTATACTGATGGAGAAGATGCTGCAGTTTTCCAAAATGACAATGATCCAAAACACACATCAAAAGCTAATGAAGAAGAACAGGGTGACGGTGATTGAATGGCAAGTATGTCTCCTGATCTGAACCCAAACAAACACCTAGATGTCCCAACTGGTTCATTCCATGCCTAGAAAACGCTGTCCTTAAAAGTCACGGAGCTCATACAACAAACTAGATGTAGTGGTTTTTGTTGCGGGGTGTACATATTTTTGCTTCAACCAATTTGAGTAAAACTGAAGATTTTGTAATCTAAGTCAGATAATTTACAATAATTTCATGTTATGTAGTTGAATAAGTTTTCAATGAAACTCAGCCTTGTGAAAAGGTTTGAAATTGTTGTTTTCTTCTTTTGTTCTTTTAAGGGGGTTATACTCATTTATGCTGAGCCCTGTATGTAATATACTTATGCCTTTAAAAAGCAGCTAAGGTGTTGTTTCTGGACAGGTTTCCACTATGAGCAGCAGAAGGAAACGAGCGCCCCCCGTGCGCATGGATGAGGAGTCCAAGCGGAGACTAGAATGGAATATGCATGAAGATAGGAAAAATGAAGGTGGCTGTGAAGACATCCAAGATTTGATCCCAGCACTTTCAGACAGCTCTCAGGGTGTTCAAGTGCTTCAAAGGGATGAACAGTGTTTTATTTTGTCTAAAGGCACTGAGGAAGGTCCATCAGTCGAGCATCCAAGCACCTCCACACGGGATTCACTCCCAGACACAGTCGAACTGAATGTGATGCCTGTTTCTGTTCTGGATCAAGGCTGGAACGCTCTCATTGGAGAGTTTCGTTTGTATCCAAAGACACCTGCTGTGGTTGGAAATGAATCGTTGTGCTTGAAACAAAGGGGTGAAACATTAAGTATGACTGTGAGGACTCTTGAGATGGAAGTTGAGGGTAGTCAAAATGACGCTCTCTGTCCTGTTCTTGTTGACTCCTCGTTTGGTGGGATATTACTGGAGGATCTGGATTGGCTGCAGAAGAGGAAGGTCATTAAATTGTACCATGCATCAGGGGCTGAGTCCATAAAGGTACGTGCTGTAATGATCCGTTTTGTGGCTGTGTATCCAATCCATATAGGGTTTTTTTTTTATTGTCTTGGAACAGCTTAAGGTTTTTCTTCTCGAGTCGGGGTTATGCAGACCAGAATTCCTAAGTGAAGGAAATGGACGTATTAAAAAGGCGAATCAACTTCTACAGAAGTTAATGGAGATGTTCTATGACTTCATCATTCCAGGTGATCTTCAGTTTGGTTTGCTCTCAGTTTGAAGTATAACGTTGTTTTTCACAGTTCTTTTTCTCTTTTTTTTGCTATATTGATTGAGCTCTACTTGTATCTGTCATGAATGAAATGGCTGTGAGAAGTAGCTCTTACAAATGAATGACAAAAGCTAATGACTCTCTCTCTCTCTCTCTCTCTCTCTCTCTCTCTTGTGCTCACAGCTATGAGTTATATGCTATCTGTAATATAAACAATTGATGGTTATAGGAGATGTTTAAGGTGAAAAATGCTAGAAAATATATGTTGAGCACTTAATTTCAACCGGTTTCAGTTCTCTTGTCCCTTACTGAATCAGGTTTTAAAGTGACTCTATAATGGAACTTTACAAAGCAGCATTGCTCTATGTTTATAGAAACAGTTGGAGAATTTTTTGTGAAAGTGCACTGTGTATCTTGTTCTTGCCTTTAAAAATAAGAGTTGACTCAGAGTCATTTAAACAAGATTGCCATTCAAACAAATTTTTAGATGATCTGGAACATTTCCCCACCTCCCGTCACGTGTTTAGACCCGGGAAACATAAACACTGTCAAGGAAACAGCCCCAGTACAATCCCAAGCTTACATTTCAGACAGTGATCTAATCACTGCTCACAGATGTCAACTAAATAAACCATTTTATGTTGGCTTCTAAATGCATAGACTTTTCAAACAAAAGCCACCAACCTTTTCCAAGACATCCAAACTGGTCTTACTTGAGTTGACCACCTGAGAACCTCATAGAATCTTCAAACTGACCAAACTTGTGGAGGTTATCAGTCTATGGAAGAAGATACCAAAGACTGTGCAAAATTAATTGAACCCTTGGTTCTTGAAATGGTTAAATATTTACCAGGGACTTAAAATGGGCATTAAAAACAAATAGGAAAAGGCATCAAAATATCATCAAGATGCAACATCATAGAGTAAAGGGGCTTGTTTATGTTAATCATAGTAATAACTTTATAAATTTTAATAAATTTGTATAACTTAACTCCCTGGCAACCATACTGTTTACACTAGCAAACTAATTTTTGAACTCTTTCTTAGCTTTAGTAAATGATGGAGACATGTGGGTTGGTTTAGGTTACTTGTATTAACATGGGGAACATTATATTATGTCACTGACCCCTCTGTAGCAACTAAACTATAGTGGTTGGTTTATTTCAGCCAAAGTGACATGGGGAACATTATGTGATATCACTGACCCCTTCATAGCAACCAATTTTCTATATCTCAGCTAAGGAAAGTCAGGGGTTCATGTTTGTTACTTGTAACATAATGAACTTTTAAACAGCAATTTAACAAGTCAACATCAAGGTTTGTTTACAATACAGTTGCATATAATGCTTCTTTTATAGATTTCTTTTTCATTTGCAAATAAATAAGTAGTTTTTGTTTTCCTTAAGCATGATCCCTTTAATGAAAAATGGGTTGTGATTCGTTTGATCCCTCGCTAATAGAGGTAATGGAGAATGAAGATGCGGAGTGCGACACTGATCTGGAGCGTCAGAACGTCGAGGAGCTCTACGATCACATCAGGCACCTCCACCAAACTGAAACTGCAGAGCAGAGCTTCGATGTCCAGCACCCAGGTCTGATTCCAGTCCTGAGGCCCTATCAGAGGCAAGCGGTCAACTGGATGCTGAGGAGAGAGAAGTACCAAAGCAACAGCCCTCGAGGTCTTTCAAAAACATTGGAATCATCTTTTTATTGTGTTACAAGCACTCAGGGCTTACAAGATGTGTTTCATGCTTAGAGCCAAGGTTGCATTTTCTTTGGAGGGAAATGGTGACAGTTTGTGGAAAGAAACTCTTTTACAATCCCTACACAGGATGGTACTAATCTTTTCCGATATTTGCTAAAATGTTAAAATATATTTTGATTAGTTGAAGGTAATTTTAATTGTCCTGGGCTCAGTGTGATTAGAGAGTGTCCTCTAGCTGGTGTGGAGTGGCCTGGTGGCATCCTTGCTGATGAGATGGGCCTGGGGAAAACCGTGGAAGTGCTGGCTCTTATTCTGTGTAACACCCGACAAAACCTGGAGCATGGGGCTCTCACTTTACCTGTGGTGAGTGCTTTAGTTCAGATGAAACATTCCTTAACTTCTTGTTATACGACACGGAAACAATATTCCTTATTAAAAAGTTTTATTTTAAGAAAGCTTTTAGTTTTTTCTAGGTGCATTCTATCTAGTAAAAGGGGTATATAATCAGCAAAGCTGATTTATTTCAGAAATTTCTAACATATAATTATAAATTGGGATTTCTATTTAGTTTTAGGGGTGTGTGGAGGTATACAACCTCTGAGGCCACTCCTCTTCTGAAGATCATTTCTGACTGTCATGGCAGCACCCTAATCACACTAATTTCTCTTTCAAATAGCCAAATGGCAGAAGCCAGTGACACTTCATCCATGTTTTATACAGTTTAATGAAAGAATGAAGACATATGATTGATTTTAAAGATAATTTTTTCATTTTGAAATCATTAATAATTTGCTTATCTTTCATAAGTTTAAAGTGTTTTAATGCAGCATTCGTGAAGATACAGGATTTATTTGTGGTGTGATCCTTTTTTTGTCTTGTCTGTGTTTTCCATAGGGACAGTCTGTGAATTACTTTGTTCCTCCTCCACCACTGGAAAAAAAACGAAAGATTAGACATGAGGTGAGACCCAAGGAGAGGATCATCTATCCAGGTAAAATATAGGGCTGATGATATCCTTCAATAAATGTACTATGTGTAATGCAGGAGCCATTTAGTTAATATTGATCCTGGTCACTAGGGGCAGTAGGTCACCCTTTTGCATCTTTCAGAGAGTAAGAGGTTTGTTAATGGTGGCTAACAGTTTTGTTGGCGTGGTTGAGAAGCCATATTGGTCTATAGTGTGATCTCGGAAATTCTTTTTTTTTTCAGGTTGTTTGCATATGCTTAACAAGCTAAGTCTTACATCTAAACCTAGCCAACCTAATGTTACATGTACGATTCTTATTTTAAAATAAACAGCCTTTTATCTACAGTTTCTAACTGTGTATGTACAGTTTCCTTTTCATTTCCAATGTGAAGAGAAACAAACTGTCAAACTATAGCATTGATAAATGCTCAGGTCTCTTAAGGTCCTCAAAATAAAGGGAGCAGATGTCTCTCTGATGCTCATTTTGGCAAAATACATACAAAGATAAATAAATCTGTATGTTGTGATGTTTATTCATACATATGATGTTATTGTTGTTAAGAAATGTGGCATTATGAGTTTACTTCCAAAACCAGGAGAATAAAACTGAACAACGTTTCAATGAACTTTACTTCTACTCAGCTGTTCGGGAGATGCTTGTGATGGCGATCAAAGAAATGAAGGTTGGGAAAGGAGCTTCAGTAAATGCTATTCTTGCTTTTCTACGCACCATGTACAAGTACGACACCTTCAAGAACAGGAATCACATAAAAAAAGTCCTGACCAAGCTCATCAGTGAGAAGATTGTGGAGCAGGTTAAGGGACGAGGCTTTGCAGGATCCTTCAAATTGGGGAAGAACTTCAAAGAGAAGAAGAAGAAGAAGAAGGGCACCACTTATAATCAAACTGTATGTACATTTTTTTTAGATCTTGCTGTGAACACTAAAAAAATTAAAAATAAATTAAAATAAGTAAATTACATGAAAGGATATGTTTGTGGTGATTTTAAGAAGGTTGCACAATTAGGATTTTAAGTTCTGAGTATGACAGATTCTAGATTTAACATTTGATAATTCAGCTGATCACTTTGTTTTGTGCCCAGTAATAAAATGGTTTGTTCTTGTTTGACAGACCATTGACAGTCCCGCTCCTAGGAGAACATCTCGCCGAGCTTCTGTTCTAGATAAAGAGGCATCACAGACCTCTTATACAACAGCTTCGGATTCTGAAGACAGTACGGATCCTCTCCACCCGGAAAAGAAGAATGAGGAGCTTGCTCCTCTGGAGCCAAAATATCCTCAACTAAAGTCTGCACCAAATGCAGGTCTTAAAGAAATGCCGGAAAAACCCAATCAGGAAAGAGAAGATGTCGTCCACATTGAAAGCACTGGCTCAGATCCCACACAAAACCTGAATCTGGAACCTGAAACTCCAACCAGAGCATCTCTGATCCCGTTCAACACTCCTGACTACCGCTTTGAGTGCATCTGTGGGGAGCTGGGTCTCATTGACTATAAGCCACGCGTCCAGTGTCTGAACTGTCTTCTGTGGCAGCATGCCGAGTGTGTCAACTACAAAGAGGAGAATCTGGAAACAACCCCTTTTTATTGCCCTCACTGCCTGGTGGCCATGACACCCGTGTCGACCGGTGCCACACTTATCATCTCTCCCAGCTCTATCTGTCACCAGTGGGTGGATGAAATTAACCGACACATTCACACTTCCTCCCTCAGGGTGCTGGTAAGTGCCCTACTGTTCTATATAGCTGTGGTCCCCAACCATTAACCAGCATGAACTGGTTTAATGTAGCGATGGATTTTGTGGCCCTATGAGATTTAACTGCCTGGCTTTGGAGGCATGCTCTGACCAACACCTTTTGCCACTATATCAAAGCTTATGTCAAATATATAAACATTTTATATAAGGTAAGGGTTTCAAATGTTTGTAGCTTCCGTAGAATTGACAGATTTGTGCTGTAGGATGCTTTTTAGCATTTTCAAGCCTTATATATGTTGCAGTTGGTGAGGGCGGTTAATGGTGTTGCCAATAAATACAATTCTTTTGTACGATACACTTCCATGGTTGGCTTCACCCAAGTTTAGCTCGTTTAACATTATTAGAAATGTTATGAATTCAAGGTCATGCGTAAATTGATACCCAGTCATGAACTGAAACAGAAACAACTGTGCAGGAGGCTTAAATCTTTGTGTCGAACAGCCAAGTTCTGAGAAAGACAGTTTCAGCAACAAGCCACAATGTAGTTATACTGAATCACCAATTTTTTTTCTCTAGACAAAGCAAGTTTTTGACAGTCTATGGAAAAAATATAACCACAGTAGTTTCTGGATCACAAAACTCTCCACAACTTTCTGTTAAATCAGTCGCTTTGAAAATCTGACCTCTAGTGGTAAACACATTTTCAACAGAATTAAATGTTTTCTACACTAAATGTTGTATTGTGATTAAATCTAATAGAATGAAAAGACATTATCAATAAAATAAAACTTTTTTTAGGTCTATCAGGGTGTGAAGAGACATGGTTTCATCCAGCCTCACATTCTGGCAGAGCAGGATGTTGTCATCACTACTTACGATGTGCTTCGTAATGAGTTAAATTACGTCGACATCCCCCACAGCAACAGTAAAGATGGCCGCCGCTTCCGCAACCAGAAGCGATATATGGCCGTGCCAAGCCCTCTAGTGGCTGTGGAGTGGTGGCGCGTCTGTTTAGACGAGGCGCAGATGGTGGAGTGCACCACAGCCAAGGTGAACATCACATCACTTAGCATTTGCATATTCAAATATTCATCCCTTGACATCATTAGGACAGATGGAATACACTACATGACTGTAAAATCTCTTTTGAATTAGGCGGCAGAGATGGCTTTACGTCTTACGTCAATCAATCGTTGGTGTGTGAGTGGAACACCTGTGCAGAGAGGTTTGGAGGGTGAGTAGAAGCAAAATACTCTCACAAAGTAAAGCTAGTTTCACAGAGAAAAAAAAAACGTATTTCTTTCTAGGTCAATCAGTATTGCTTTATGAAAGCCCCCACGGTTAAGAGTTGGGGTTGTACATTTTTAAAGATGTGCCCTGAAATCCAATAAAGATTACCATTTAAAAAAGTGCCTCTTTAAGGAAACCTCAATTTTGTGAACTCTTTTAGATTTGTACGGCCTGATCCTGTTCTTGGGAGTGGATCCATACTGGGTGAAGTACTGGTGGGATCAGTTGCTTTATCGGCCATATCGTCATGGCAATACAGGACCACTCTACAACCTTATCGCTCAAGTGCTGTGGCGATCTGCCAAAAAGGATGTTATTGATCAGGTTTGTTGGAAGCTCTTTTCATTATCGAAATGCATCAATCATCTTTGAACGGATCTACAGAAATATACTTTGTTCTCAGATTCAAATCCCCCCTCAAACTGAAGAGATCCACTGGCTCAACTTCTCTCCGGTTGAAAGGCACTTTTACCACCGGCAGCATGAGGTCTGCTCGCAGGATGCACTTGTGAAGCTGAGGAAGATCTCTGATTGGTCATTAAAGCTGGGTAGTTTGGATCGGCGGACTGTCACTACCATATTATACCCGCTCTTGCGCCTGAGACAAGCCTGCTGTCACCCTCAGGCTGTCCGTGGAGAGTTCTTGCCACTCCAGAAAAGGTTTGATGCTTGAATTGGTCTGAGTTTGGAGAGATAAAATGCACACTTTGTCCATTTAGTTTATTTCATGTTCAAGCACAATGACCATGGAGGAGCTGTTGAAGTCGCTACAGAAGAAATGCCGTGTGGAGTGTGAGGAGGCCCACCGGCAGCTGGTGTGTGCTCTCAATGGTCTGGCAGGAATCCACATTATTAGAGGTGTGGGGTTATGAGCATCTGAATTACTACAGGATTTACAGGCTACTGTAACGACCTGCATGTTCTTGAACTGTTTCCTACCAGATGAGTTTGTAGATGCAGCAGAGATGTACAGGGAAGTGCTGCGCTCATCTGAGGAACACAAAGCAAACCTGAAAACTGATTCTCTTCAGGTAAATAATTAGGAGACAAACAGCAAAGCTCTGAGGGCATCTGTTGTTTTCGTCCCTATTTTTGTTCTTCTACTGCTTGTGGGGAATGTTTGCAATATTGAAAACTGGTAGAAAAGGGACATACCTTTAACTCAAACACTAGCACCACAACTAGTAACATTTATGCTAATAACTTGTAGAAGTATTCTTATTTTCCCCATAATTCCTTGGCTCAAGACAAAGCAATTGCAGTTTTCAATGTTATTTGTGTCATACATTTTCAGTTTAGAACTTCCCAACAACATAGTTTGTGATTGTCATGCTCACTGAAAGTCAAGTGGATAGGTCGAAACTTTTATTTTGAACAAATCTCTGCATTTTGCGAATGCATTTACCTATCTTGACAAAAGTTGGCCTGCATTGCAGTAATTTTAGAAGAAGAATAGAATAGAATAGCCTTTTTTTTGTCATATACACTGTTAAATGTAGCGAGATGAGACCCCTCTGGCCACAGACATAGACAGGGCGGGGACAGGCTAGTGTTGAGAGGTAGTATTTTTAGAGAGAAACAGAGAAATGGATATACATTAGGTAAAGTAGCTTAAAAAAGAGCCTTTTCTGCATTGGCATCAAACCCTTGTGGTCAAAAGATAAACGAATATTTTTCAATTCTAATACATTTTGTCAGCCTATGGTCAAAAGCTATTCCTTGGATCACGCAGAAAATATAGAAACTAACTTTACCTTTGACAGTCGACTGAAACTTTTACAAACTCCTCCGACCGTTTGACAGATTTTACACAAATTCCAACTCAGAACATTGTCAGACCATGCTAGCAAAATGTTATTTATTTTATATAGCTGATAGAAGTTTGATATTTGCACCAATTTTTTTAAACTTTTAAAAATGTTGAATGTTTCAATTAATAGAGACTTCATGCTACTCACAATCTGATGGAGCTTCTGAGTGCACAGCATGCTGGGATTCCTCCAACTCTCAGAGATGACAGCCTCAAAGAAGAGGTTACCTGACTATTAAACGTTCTGAATACATGAGTATTTAATAAGATTCATTTCAATTTGTTAATCATTCTTCTTATGTTTCAAACCAAGGCTGAGCAGCTGAAGCAGCATTACATGGCCAAAGTGAACTCTGAGGTCTCTGAAGCTCATCAGAATCTTCAGCCTGTTCTCCAGCACATTAAAGAACTAAAACGCAAGGTAGATTTGCATCATTGCAGATGTTTTGGTTTTATATATTCATAGTCTAAATATACATTGTGTTTATTAAACAAGACCACAGATGGTTCCATGGTTTAAACATGTTTTTCAGCTCTGAATTTACCATTTTCTCTTCCAAATAGTTATTGCTGTGTTTACTCTACCCTAGGTGAATCTCTGCTCCGCCTGGTGGCTGGATGTCATTCAGCAGGCCATTCAGTACTCGTTGGATGATGAACTTGTCAGTCGTATTCAAAATGAGCTCACATGCAACTATAAACAAGCAGCCAACAAGCTTTCATTGGCCGACAAGTAATCCTCCATCCAAGAGCTAGATTGTAGACATGGTTTTCAAGCCAAACCAACAGGTGTCTCCTTTAAAGGTTTCGAGACGCTCGTGGTCTTCAGTTTCTGCTCAGCACAAAAATGGACGATTTGATCAAATCCCAGAAAAGGGTTCAAGATGCTGTAAAGAATCTTGAGGGGCCTCCATCACAGCAGGTTATTGAAGAGGCCACACTGTGCCATCTCCGGCCGGTTCGTCTGCCTCTAAACAAGTAAGAGGAAATGCTATCTTTTTATTATATATCTATTCAAACTTGTGTAGAATAATTTTATTTAGTTTACTTAATTGTTCCACAGCTGTGTGTTTTGCAAAGCAGATGAACTTTTTACAGACTACGAGTCAAAACTCTTCACTCACACGTAAGTTCTGAAGCACTTTAGATATTTCGAGGAGGAGTTAAAGAGTTCAAAGGGAAACCTCTATGTAGGATTCATTGCAGTATTTGCATTATTTAGACTGCAGATATTTAGTAGAATGACACTGAACAACAATAATAAAGTTCACAATAAAAGATCCTAGAAGTGTTTTTGATTCGAATAATGCTTAAAAGGCAGCTTCAGAATAATCATAGGAAATCATAAATAAAACCTTGTCCTTAAGCAACTGTGTAATGTGTTTGGGGCAGAGTGAAGGGGCAGACGGCCATCTTTGAGGAGATGATTGAAGACGAGGAAGGGCTTGTGGATGACAGGCTTCCCACGACCAGCAGAGGATTGTGGGCCACCAGTGAAACGGAACGAGCACTGAAAGCTGTTTTATCCTTCGCCAAGGTTCGGCGACTGGAGTCAGGCCTCATTGAGGAGGGAAACTCCTTCATGGAGCTCTTTGAGTACTGGAAGAAGGAATATAAGGTACAGCGAGGTTTAGCGAGCGCCACCACAGTGCAAAGATCAGCATTTCCTGGTTCATTTTTCAATTTCAGACGAACATATAAGGGTTCAGGGCGAATGAATTTGTAGATAATTGGTTGAGGGCAGGGTAGAGTTTGCATGTTGTTCTTTCCACATGTTTCAGGTGAAAGGAAGACTCTAAATTACACTTGGGAGTGGACTTGTTCAGGGAGCATCAAAACTCCATGACTCCATAACCATGGAATAAAGAAAATTAATTGATAATATTAGGATTCAATGAGTTCTATTTTTTAAGCTGTTTTAGAATATCTGATTTTTGGGTGCAGTAACCAAACTATGTTTTCTCACCCATGTTTTATTGGCCATATGTCATGTACTGTTATGTTTTAGTGACATTTATCTTGCTTCATTCTATTCTTTCACATGTATATTTTTACCACATTGTATGCTCTATACAAAAGCAATGAGTATCTATGAGTAGAGTTGGTCCCGACACTCCACTACACATATGTTGAACGAATAGTTTTTTAGTTATAGTTTACTATGGTAACTGTAGTTAGCTGCCAGTCACAGGAAGTCTCCGTCTTGCATCATCACTATCCATCTCAAATAACAAATTGACAAATAACATATATCTGATTGTCTGTGTGTCTCATAGAGATAAAAGTAATATTTTTTACGAAAATATATTTAAATGTTGTTCCTCTAACAAGATTTAGTAAAATGCTACAAAAGGTGTTTCTAAGGTTTCTACTTGGATTTTTGATCCGAACGTAAAAAATGTCATATAACTTGACTCATGTCTCATGACGTTGTTAATTTTGACAAAAGACAGCTTTGTTAGTGGTACTTCATGAAAATATCTATTAAGCACAAGGAAAAATTGTATCAATAAGTTTTTTTTTTCAGGTTTAAGGGAATTTATTGAAAATATTTTGGAATATTTGAGGAGCGATACCCTCTTATGCATGGTGATTTAGAAAAATAAACCAAATGACAACATTTTCACACAGAAATGTTAATAATAAAGAAGCTATGATTAAAATGTATGAGGAAACGCTCCATTCTGCGTACTCCATACTCAGATTAAAATATATTTTTTTCCATTGTTAAGATATTGAACTAAGCTTCAGGAAAACTCATCAGTAGGTGAAAATGCAATGGAATGATCTCCTGCTCTTTCAGCTCCTGCATGAGTACTGGATGTCACTACGAGACCATGTCTCAGCCATAGATGAGCTGGGTATGGCCACTGAGAGGCTGCGTGTGAGGCTGCCCGATGAGCCCAAACCAAAAGTGCTGCACATCATAGAGCCCCACGAGGTAAGGATCACCCAGCGATCTTCATCCATCCATCAATCCTTTTTTCAGACTCAGAGAGGCACTTGTTTCACATGTGACCAGGTGGAGCAGAACAGGGTAAAGCTGCTCAATGATCGCGCCATGGCAAAGTCACAACTGCAAAAGAAGCTTGGGCAGTTCCTGTACCTCACAAACTTGGAGAAGGTAAAACGTCTTTGTTGATTTACAGAGAGTTCATTTGAGGTAATGACGGCACATATGGTTGATTGTTTCAGTCTCAAGATAAATCCACTGGAGGACTCAATCCAGAGCCCTGTCCGATCTGTGCTCGACCATTGGGCCAGGAGGTAAACCGAATGAGATCGTATAGAATGTGATCATATGTACTCTATATGTTACATTCGTATGTTCGTATGCGTTGTTGTCGCCGCTAGTGGGCCGTGTTGACTTGTGGACACTGTTTCTGCAACGAGTGCATCGCCATCATCGTGGAGCAGTACAGTATCGGCAATAGACATAGAGCCATCAAGTGTGCAATCTGTCGACAAACCACTTCACATGCAGAGATCTCATACGTGTTCACCACTCAAAACAGCCACCAGGGGCAGGAGATCCCTGTGAAGGTCAGAGGAAGTTTCTTTAATGGAGTACTGAAGAGTAAATATTAAATATATTGGTTATGTCAAGAACACAGTGTCCATAGTGTACTTAGGACATTATACTGTAGGTCATATTCTCTCTATAATCTCCATCTCCTCTAGGGCAGCCATTCCACAAAGGTTGAAGCGGTTGTTCGAGTTTTAAAGAAAATCCAGATGAGTGACCCTGGGGCCAAGTCTCTCGTGTTCTCCACAGTAAGTAAATCAGTTTCTACAGCTCTTGACCTCTGCCCTCATGCTTACACCTCGTCTTTTTCAGTGGCAGGGCGTCCTGGACATCATCGCCAAAGCCCTGTTCGATAACAACATGGAGTTTGCTCAGATCAATGGCATTCATAAATTTCAGGTTAGTTACGAGTGCTATTTTTATTTTGTTTATTTTTATTTTTTGCTCATTTCTTGTGACTGACTAAAATAGGTTTTTCATATTTGGTTAAAATTTCATTTCACTTTCATTTAATGTTCACACACTCTGTGTTTTACACAAGGCTGAAATTACTCTCTAGTGCCATAATGTCCCAGTGGTCAAAAGTGTTATTGCAGGTTTATCATTGTAGTATAGCTGGCGATTAGATTAATAACTAAAATTAATTTTGTCATTTACTTAGTGGATCTCACTTGGTGTCAAATTTTAGTTCCTGTGAGACTTCCAGGTTGAAAACCACTGTTTTTCATCTTTTCAACCACAGTAAATAAAGTAATGACAAGTGCATTTATTTTTAGGAGAACCTGAGTTCCTTCAAATATGAAGAAAAGATCAACATACTGCTCTTGCCGCTACACACTGGTTCGAATGGATTGAACATCATCGAAGCTACTCATGTTCTATTGGTGGAGCCCATCCTCAACCCCGCCCATGAGCTGCAGGCCATTGGAAGAGTACATCGGATTGGCCAGACCAAGTAGGAACTGATATCAAGACCTTGTGGAAAAATAATAGTTAATTTAATTTGGCAGAAAATTAGCAGAAACCAAATCAGACGTACATTGTGAAATTGACTCAAAGCGTTTCTTTTGCATCGTAAGAATGTCAGCATTACTTAAGTGATTTTCCACCTGAAAAACATGGTACATTTCAGTACAATAATGACTTATTTGTGTGTGCTTTTGGTATGTTTACTTGGTGATACGTGATGTGTATTTTACAGATCTACATTTGTTCACCGGTTCCTGATTAAATCCACTATTGAGGAGCGGATGCAAGCTATGCTAAAAACAGCAGAAAAGAGGCAAGTCTCAAACAAAGTGTTTTTCCTGGCACTCTTATAAATTTGCAGGGAATGGCAGTATATTAAAGAACTTTTAGTTCAGTATTTTGCTGCTCGTAACCTGTGCAGCCACTGGCTTCTTGTGGTGCCCAGACTTTGTTAAAAGCATTGGGGTGGACACTTATTTTGGACATTCTGATTTAGTCCGGTTCAAACCCAAACAAAGCTTTAAACATAAATCTATTTTTTAAAAATCTGAAAATAACAGGCTGCCAGTGCAGGAGCCTGGACAAATGGCAATATTTCTATTCACACCACTTGCAGCCTTAAAAAAGTAGAATTTGCATGCCTGAAGTCTTTATTATAGAAAGTATTTTATCCTTTAATCACAAGAACGTTGTCTCCATCATCCACATGTCCAATAAGGGTAAACATTGGCATCTGCGGTTCTCCTGAATGTAAATAGTCTTTTTACAGTTCTCCTGAATAAAAACAGATGATTTTATTGTTAGTCTAATTTGTCCTCCATGTTTTCCAGTCATAGCTCCACGTCCATGAAGCACTCGGAGGCCTCTGTGTTTACCGTGGCAGACCTGGCGGAGCTATTCACAGATGACAGTGGTGCTGTTGAGTAAACCAGTATCCAGACTTGCTCATCCACTGGCCAGTATTGTAACATCAGACTGGAGTTCCAATGTAAGTGCTTTTACTGATTGGTCCAGTCCTCCAGATATATCCTTTCCACACAATCTATTGTATATTAGTACTTTTGTGGGTTTAAATTAGATGGTGCATTTGAAATATCTCAGCCAATCAGGAACCAGAATTGCTGTTTTTTTTTTTTACTGTTTTCTGATTGGACTTTGTGCAGGTAATGTCATACTGTAATTTGCATTAGATTTTTTATAGATGGGAGTTGAGAAGAGCCAGAAGACACACAGCTTTTTTAACAAAATTTGTAAAATACTGCGAGTGCCTGGAAAAGTGTGGGTGTTGACCATGTTATGCTATGGTTGTGTTTTGCCGAACAATTATGTCTATAAAATGTTAGTCTTTTTGTATGATAACATGTAATGATCTTATAAATGACTCCAGAAGAAGCTACAATGGTGAATGGTAGAAACTGCCATTAACTTCCTTTTAATGTTGCTCCTTAAAAGAAAACAATTGAAACAAAGACGATTTAAACATCTGTGTAATTCTTGTACAAGATGTGAGATGTTTTGATTGATCTAGCTATGTTTTTTGTAATTCACAGTAAGTACTGTTATCATGTTTTAACATTTGATGTGCATTGAAATTATGCTGTAGTCCTGAGTAATTGTACAATTCATGTTCCTGGTTGCTTTGACATACAGTTTAAGAAGGAAATTGTTCAAATTTACAACTTTCATTGTCTGCATGTCTTCCGTTTGGATGAGTTGTCTGTGGAAAGTAAAAACAGATGATCCGGTGCACTTTGCAAAACAAAAGACAGTGAGTTTCTTTAAGGAATTCAATAAAAAGTGCTTGTAAAAATATAAAGAAAAAGGAACTCCTTGCATTTAGAAATAAAGGAAAATATTATTCTGTCACATGAACTTGAATTTCTTGAATTTATGTTGAGGTAAATATTTTAAAAATTAATTACATTTTTATTTTTGTCACTTTTTTTACAAACCTGTATACTTCATGAAACCTTTAGCTTCTATACATACAGAAGGAAATGTTTCAATACATTTTTTCTTATCGGCAGAATAAATGCTCTAAAAGTTGAGTTGACTGTGATTTCCCAGTTGAGCAACTCCAGCTGTTTAAAATAGTTTGCAAGCGCAAAATAATGTGAAAGTGGCATTAACGGATGAAGTTAAAGGATCCAGATTTTATTTATTTTTTTGCTTTCTGCAATAATTAATGGTTATATTAAATAATTAATAATCATTCTCATCATCAAATATCCCATGACGATTCATCTAATCGTTAAAGGTTAAAAGCCAGACCTCTTTTTCTAACCAAACAGTCTTAAAGACATCAACTCTGTGCCAAAGGTGTCAGTGAACTGCCCTTGACTCAGTATGATGGGATTTCTTTTCAGGCTATTCGTTGGGGTTCCCGAAACAGTAAAGCTCTTGCAATGCCCTTTAAACCAGCATCAGACAAAAGAGTGAAATAAAACAAGGCACCACCCCTGTACCTCCATTCCCTTTGCATGACAAACAAACTCCTTGTCGACCAATGCACAGACACGTCTAGAGCGCTGTCTGCTAAGTGGTTTGTGGGTAGTATTATTTTATGCTTTTCGCCTGAAATCTAGTTGGTCGTTGTTACCTTGGACTCCCCCCAGCTTGTGTGGAATCTCATTGTTGGTGTGAACATCATTCAAGCTGGTGTTCCAAAGCAACTGGAGGTTCCCACTTCATTAGAGCTCTGTTTGGAGGACTACATCTGCCTCTGACAGCTAGACGAGGTGAAAAGCTAGATTTGGAGGAAAGGAAGACGGAACTAGGTTTTAGTCGCTGTATTTTTAAGGATGACACCTGTTACTCTGGCACTGGCTTGGTTGTTGTTTTCAGTCTGGAAAGTCACTTCTGCTGTGCAGACTTGGGAAGAAGGTATGTGATATGTCAAAGAAAAACATTCTCTTTCAAAGTGTGTGTGTGTGTGTGTGTGTGTGTGTTATTTAAACTGTTCAATATTCAATTTGGTATATACAATTTTACTACAAAATGCTGAGAAAAATGTGTCTAGAATTAATATAATTGTTTTTATTGTCTCTTAATCACTGTTTTCATGGAGAAAGAACTCAATGAGACGGTTCTTTGCACCAACGATCAGATTCAAGTCTTCATTCCAAGTGTGTTTTTTCTCAACAAGGATCCGCCTGTTTATGTACGTTTCAGCCAGTGATTTCATTGAAAGTAAATTGGCTTCTTAAAGTGTATTGACCCATTTCTACTCAATTCTTCTAAGGTTTGGGATTTGCACCTGAATGATCCTGATTGTCGAGGGGTTGAGATTGAGAACGACTATGTCTTCAGCATCAAGAGAAACCTCACAGACTGCGGAACCATTATGGTAATAAACATTAGCGTCCCTGAGGCATTTATTACAATCGTAAAACGTCTTCAGACAATCACAAAGACTGGGCAACATCCTAAGCCAATTACAAATTGGAGTCAGAACATTAAAGTCTCATTAAAGGTTGTAAACACTTGTGGCTTTTAGGGCAACTAACAGGGCCTTTTTGTGGTTATAGATAAAAGAATAAACTTTATGTATTTTCAATCAAAGTTGAAAGGAGGACAAATGCTTTGATCAAAGCATACATTAACTCTCAAAACTGAGCTGCTCAATGCATCTCATAATTATGTGCATCACCATAAGCAGCACACATTTGCATTTCTTTCCCCATTTAGGAATAATTGCTTTTATTTATATTTCAATATGCAAATGTTTTCATTTCCCTCCAAATTGGCTGGCTGGCCCTTTCAGGGTTGGGTGGGGGTGTGTCAAAGAGCCATGCAGCTCTAAATTATCTTGATTTATATGGAAATGATTACTGTGTTTTCAGCCATGGTGAATAGGCTGACTATAATTCATTGTCGTACTTTATAGTTCTTCTTTTATTCTGTCCTCCAGCCAGCCTCAAACAGCGTTAGCCCAAACTCAGAGGAGCAGCTTCACTCTGGCACGGCATAAATCTGTACTTGAGACCTCAAGGATCGCTAAGAGCCTCTCTCTCCATTCACTAGACATTTCCTTGTAAAGCCAGTAAAAGGTTAACGCTACTTTGAGAGGGGACCGGCTCCCTCCTTCCCAGCTCTATCTGCTTTACAGGCTTTATTGTAAGCTGCTAGTTAAAAAGGACGACTTTGGGTTCAAAAAATAAAAAGATAAGCGGCTTTTGGGGGATTAGATCTGTTAATCCAGAGTTGATTTAAACTGAAATATTTGAAAACAGAAGAGGGTCTAGACAGAAATATAATAGTGAGCTAAACATAATCATTACGTGCAAATGAACAAACAATTCTTCAGTTTAGCCAAATACAAGGCAAACACTAGGGATTCAATAGAAAAGGTTTGAGTTAAAACTACTGCATCACCTGTTACAAAAAAAAAATCAAGTTTGGGTAAATTTAGAAAAATTTTCAAACTGATTAAAGTCGATCAAAAAACTCTTCAAAGTACAATCAGTTTGGGTCATTTTATTCACTGCACTATTTTAAGCATTTCAGGCCTCAATTATTTTCCCAATTTAAAAAAATCTGAAGGTACATTTTATTATTTTAAGGATTGTGTGTTGGTTTAGGAATGTTCAGTGAACATTCGGTGAAAAAATACTTCAGAATTCTACCAGTAGAAATCTAAAAATTAAATTGCTTCATACCATTTTTGCTTGATATTTTAAAATTAGTGTAAATATAATTACAGAAAATATTGCTTTTATTTGTGTTTTAGTAGAGACTGCCAGTTTCATTACTTTTTTGAGAGTGAATGGCATTCCAGAATGTTATCATAAATGCCAAGAAATTGATTTGAAAATGTAATGGATGCCTTTACATCCACGAGTAAAGTCTTTACGAGTTAAAATACTATTTTAATCAAATTTTACATTTCATAACATTAATTCTTTTTACATATTCCATCAGTTATCTTTTGTCATTTTGCCAATAATTTAAGTAGTTTTTATCATTTCAAGAGAAATGAAAAGGCTTAATTGCAAAATAAAAACAAAAGAATGTAATTTCCTTTACAACTACAAATCTTTTCAAATGATTTCCTGTGGCTTTAGAAAAGCAAAGGGTTAAAGATGGGTTAAAGATAGTTTTCATAGAGAATGGACAAAATTGTTTATTGCACGAATATAAGTTATTTTGGATAAATTCATCTGCTAAATGCAAAAATGTATTATTTATAAATCGTGTCTCTTTCCATAATAGTCAGCTATTTTGTTAGCTTTTACACAACTTTGATTAAAGAAAGAAAACAAGTGTCCTTCCCATTAAAAATATGATCAACTTGTTTTTTGCATATTGAATTTTGACTATTGACAAATAAAACAGAACTGAAAGTTTATATGCAGAGGTTTCCAATTGCTGTTCAACTGGCCAAAATACTCCGGTCATTGGGCCAAGCTTGGGCACCCTTGGTTTATTGGATTGTTTGAATCAGGGTGTATTTGTAGGACAATAAAGTGTGCTTTACCGGATGTGGTAGAGGGGGTTTGGCTCCTTCAATAGCGTATTGTTTGCTCTTTATGCCCCTCAATGTTTTACGTTTATTGGCCTATGAATGTCAGACAGAAATGTTTTGAAAAGCATTCCATCGACTTAAAGTAAGGTTCTGTTTGTTTTCACCAGGCATCAGACGAAACTCACCTCATGTTCACCAACACAATCCGTAACAACGACACGGATGTTATCACCCGCAGCTACATCAACATCACCTTCGGCTGTCGTTACCCCATAAACTACATGGTTCAGCAGCAGAACGGGGAGAACCTCATTCGAGTGGATGTCAGGTGATCACTCGATGACATCAGTGCTTCATTAAATCAGCTCTGAAACCCACCCCAGCGCTCCCTGGCTTTAATTAACACTGTTTAGCATGGTTGAGACCTGTACTAATTGTTTGTTTGTACATAGACACAATACAGCAAGCTAATGCTAACAAAAGCATTCTCTGGTGTCTAACTCAAGAGTTTCTTTCAATACTCACTGAACAAACCCTGCAGCCTCTTCAACGAGCCTTTTAATGTTTGCTGGCCTACAGGACAATCATGCTGAACACGGAGGAGGGAAACTTCTCAGTCTCTATGCTGCTCTACAAGGATGAAGAGTTCCTGGATAAATGGACCACTGTTCCCTCGCTCACACTAGAGGACAACATCTATGTCAAAGTGTTCATGGTGAGTGTGTGACGGACGACTATCCTTAAGGGCTCTCCAAGGTGTCCTTTTATTCAGAAGCTGAGCGCTCCGATCAAACGAACTTGCCTTCGTTAGTCAGAATTCCATCTCTATTCCAGTGTGACTGTCTCACATCCATTAATCCATGTGTTTTTCAGTCTATCTTTTGGTGTTTATTCGTTCATTTATTTTCTTTTCCTACTTCTTCCTTTTCAGGGTCATAGGGTTTTGTCAGTGCCTATCCACAATGCACTTTGGGTAAAAGGACGGGTTGCCAGTCCATCACAGATATCTCTAGATACATCAAACTGTTTATCCTGCAACACAAATCTCGGTTTTAAATTAGTTAAGCTTTTATTAGCCTGAGCTTTGTTTGTTTTAGTGTCAACCGTTTAACTGTTTAAGGAAATTATTTCGCGAGCTGGAAACTGGTCATTGCAGCAAATCGTACGCCTCCCTGTTGGTGTTGTGGGACAGATGAGTAGGCATCTGTATTTCTCAGCATTGAGAAATCCATTGATTTTGACCAAATCTTTTACTCCATTTGCATAAATGCACTCAAGCACTCAAGGAACCTCCTCCATGCTTCACAGTTGCACTGATTATTGCACCAATCTCAAGCTGGTTTCTATAGATTTTCAGACCAGAGCATCTGCTGCCATTTTCAGTGCCTCAGTTGCTATGTTTTTGTATGTGCTTGAGTCGCTTGGCCTTGTTCCCATGTACATCAGCCAATCTTCCATGAAAACCACTTCTGGCCAGACTTCTGCACCCCATCTGCCAGTTCTGAGCTTATTGTTCTGCTTAAAGTGTTTTGGTGTTTGAAGGGTAGTTTGAAGTTTCCTTGGGCGATCACCTTATCGATGATCCTCAGTGATACCTGTTTCTTTTGCTTTTTCAAAAGAGCTTGAACAGCACATCTTGAAACCCTAGGCTGCCTTGAAATCTTTGTCTAGGAGAGGGCTTGTTGATGCACTGTAACTATCTTGTGTCTTGTTGCTGTGCTCAAAATTGCCATGACAAGGCATGATTTTTCTCAACCTCACCCTGGGAGCGGAATTTAGCTGTTCCGCAATTCCGTTTTCAGCTTCCTACATAGCTGTTTATGTTTCAGTTCATGGCTATGTTTAAACTTAGGTGTGACAATGATGATCATTAGTACATGTTTGTTATAATTAGTTGATCATACATCCGACAAATTGTTGTCGGTATGGAGGCAAAAAGTTTTCGAATATTAGATTTAGATGTTGTTTTTTTTTGTTGCATTTTGTAAATTGATGAAAGTTTTGTTTACATCGTTTTATTTATATTTAATATTGGTACAATTATTATTTAACTTCAGATCGTACCGGCTTTAGCGACCTTGACCTAATTGAATGGTTTAAGATTAGTTAATGCTTTAGGTAAGGATAATAATAATACATTTTATTTAAAGGCGCCTTTCTGGCAACTCAAGGACACCGTACAATGAAACAAGAACAATAAGATACTAAGAAAAATAATATTAAAATACACAACAATAGTGCAGGAACAGATTAAACATTAAAAGCCATCTTAAATAGGTGGGTTTTGAGTTTTGATTTGAATAATGTGAGAGAGTCAATGTTTCTGATGGAAGGTGGTAGTGAGTTCCAAAGCTGGGGAGCAGAGCGGCTGAATGCTCTATTGCCCATTGACGACAGCCGAGCAGAGGGAACAGACAAGTGAAGGGAAGAGGAAGATCTCAGGGTGCGAGAGGGAGCAGCAATGTGGATGAGGGCAGACAAATATGGAGGGGCGAGATTGTGGATGGCTTTGAAAGTTAAAATCAAAATTTTAAAATCAATTCGAAAATTAACTGGTAACCAGTGAAGCTGCTGCAGGACAGGGACCATGGACTGAATTACTCAATTTCTGATCTCCGTGTAATTCCCGAAAAGGATTAATGAATTGTTCTGGAAACTTCTCTTGCAGATACCAGCCAATCTGTTTCTTCGAGTGGAGAGATGCTGGGCCACACCAACCAATGAACCTTACAGCAACATCCAGTACACCTTCATCAGGGACAGGTCTATGTACTAATAAAGCCAGGACCATGTGCTGGGCATCAGCCGAAAACACTTTATAAAAATACAGCACAAGTAAATACAGGGTTATAGAATGGTCGTATATAAATGAAATAATTCAAAACATTCCATAATTCTGTAGGTGTACTAATTGATCATGCATCTAATAACATCAGGAACCATAAATCCTGGGGTACCGTAACTAACGGTACGATCTGCTGCTGGTGTTCAGTAACTGGTCTTGGTGCTGCTAGCCTGCAGCGGGATGCTATTGTATCTTAGACTGACGTTCTCTCTTGCCCTCAGCTGCCCGGTGCTGTGGAGTGACCAGACGCTGGCTGTGATGAAGAACGGTCAGGGACCTGAAGCTCTGTTTAGAATACAGATGTTCAAGTTCGTTGGTAGCTCCTACACAGACGTGTTCTTACACTGCAATGTCCAGATCTGCCACAACACTGGTGGAGCATGCCAGCCTGTAAGTGGCCAAATTTCCTTTGTACATACTGTTATAGTACATACTATCATGAACTAGCATGTTAGCAAGATTCAGCATGTCATTTTTATGGTGTATGCTTGCATTGGGGTGTTGGTACCACTGCTGATAAGGTTTCTAATGTAAACAATGTGGTTGCTAAGGAGAGGTGAGTGATATAACTATGAGTTTGTTACCCCTTGTCACTATGAGTGAAATAAACCATGAGTAAACCATCTGGTAGCTAGAAAAGATCCAGTAACTCCATAGATTGTTCCCCTTGTTGCTTTGAGTTATATAAATCAATCTCCATGTCTTTTTTTATTTTCCTAAGCTTAGATAATGAACTAAGGTATGGTTCCTAGGGTCAACAGCTTGGTTTCTAGGAAGTGGTCAGCGAGCATGTTATAATCCCCCTTTCCCCTCCATACCTGCAATGTTCCATTATGAAGTTTTTATTGGTACACTAATTTTTTGGGATATGATCACTTTCAATTACAATAGGTTTAATTGTAGTATTTGTTTTGTCAATCTTCGGGTCTGATGATGGCACTTTTAGCATGACTTAGCAAAGTTCATTGACTGCTCAGATCGGAAGCAACTTTTTAGAACACAAATGGGCTTCCATATTAATGTAAACTGCTCCTACTGTTATATCAGAACTGCTCTGCTGAAGATGCTTCAGTTCGGACTCGCAGAGATGTTGGATCGTCTCACACTGTCTCATATGGACCAATCAGAAGACTCAAACCTAACATGGCGAACACTAGTCTAAGTAAGTAACACTTTACCATGCAGCTCTTGGCATAATGTTCACTGTTTAACCATTTTTGTACCTGCCATACATTATAAAATGAACTGTGTAGCATCTGTTTACTCCTCCATAGAGTTCTGAATGTGAATTGTGTGATTAAAAGTGGATATGAAAGAAAATTCACAAAGAAATGGAATACAGGCAAAACTACTAATTTATTACAAAAGTTGGATAAATGCAACATGGCTGTTCAGGCTTGGGTTGGGTTGTAAAAAAAATTGGACGTGTATCTGATTTATGATATATACTATATGATGATATATGAAAGTGGCATATGTTAGATTAAAAAAATGTAAGCTGTTTAGATGGTTCACTTCATTCTAAACGTAGACTAATTAATAATAAATGAGAAGAGCAAAACTGAGCAGGCATCAAATGTTAGAACTGATAAAAGCGATACAGGGTGTGTCCTTTAACCTACTGAATATAATTTCTACAAGGTTCTGAAATGCCACCAGTGGAAACCTTCGTGCTGGGTGCTCTGCTGTTCATTCTGATTGTCATTACTGGAGTTTTCGGGAAGCTCTGGCTGCGGAGCAGAAATTCGTATCCAGCTCAAGAGGCCCAGCTCACTCTCTCCAACATCCACCATCTCTCAGAGGTGGCCAGCTAATATATGATCACGGATATAATCAGTGGCTGTCTCGATTCTGGCCGCACACTTTGAAGGCAGGTTACATCATCACAACAGGAAGGTCATGTCTAGTCATACATGTGTATTTTTATGAGTAACTGAGTTTTACTTTGATTGTTTATAAATTGCTCATCATGATGAAAGTCAATAACAACACCATACTAAGAGCAGTGAGAAATATATGTCATATGTTTTCAATATTCAATTCTGCACTGAAAATTAAAATGAATTACAAGCTTCCTTCATGCCTTCATTCATTTTCCAACCCGCTTATTCTCTTTTGGGGTCACGGGGGTCTGCCGGTGTCTATCTCCAGCAGACATTGGGCGAGAGGCAGGGGTACACCCTGGACAGGTCGCCAGTCCATTGCAGTGTTTTACAAGCTTGTATTACTTTATTTTTGTAATTGATGGATTCTGCATCTTTCACTTCAGTAAAAAAACTGCTTCATCCACTTTGGGTATATGCTGGAACATTATTTACAAGAAAACACATTGTTTCCTTTCTCATCTGTAATGAAAAGTTTTTTTAATAAAATGACAAAAATCGGCACATTAGTGTCAGTAGAAATGAATTCTTGGTGGTGGTACACATTGTTCAAAAGATCTGTTTTCTTCAAAGTATTTTATTAAAACTGTTTGGTTTTGGAAATATTGTCAGCTAACATGTAGAGCATTGCGTTTTATTGTATCTTGTCTTTAATTGTGAAATAAATAAACAGCATTTTGGAGGTTTTCCTTCAAATGATTCTTTGAGAAATTTGCCTTTTTGTATTTTGTGTGATTCGAACAGTAACGATTACAATGAGAACAAACAAGTATTGTCTGTAAATTCTACAGTTATCTGTATTGAACAGACTTACATACATGTACCTTTTCCAACAGAAAATGTATTTATTATCTATTATAAGCTGCTTGATTTAGGAATAACTGCAAGTGGCATGGAATACCAGTGTACTATGTTGATTAACCGCTCCATGTAAGGCCAGCAAATGCTCTGTTCTTTACCAATGTTGCCATTGGTTCTTCAATGAAATGGCTTAGTAACTTTCCTAATTATCTTCTCTTTCTTGTTTCATTTGTATTTATTTACAAGTTTTACATATGTAGTTATTTAAGCATACATTTTTATACATTTTATTTATTTACGTGTTTGAACAATTATCGACTCACTGTATTTAGTTATTTTTTTAGTTATACTGATGTTATTTTAGTCCTACATAATATCTAAACATGGCTTCATAAAAGGGGAACTGTGTTATATTCGTATTAATTTCAGTAAATTGTGTGTTTTTATAGCGCATGAACCATAAGGTAATACCCATTTGGGAACAGGGTGTGTATTTTAGTAAATTTTCATAAAGCTTTCACAATAAGTTAGGAAGCGCTCTGTCATCCACGTGCGCACACAACTGAGCAAATGTGTGTTTGTTTGGATTGTCAAGTCTCCACCTATTTAAAAGGGCCTCAGTCCAGTCAGTGGGTCACAACTGAGAGTGAGACAGATTCCAACATACATACAGACAGCAGAAAAAAACCAACAACTCTATTTGTTACGTTTAGAAAAGTACTAATTAATTAATAAATATTCCATATCAGTGACGACTCTTTGAAGACTCGACAGGGAGTGACGGTAAGTTTTTTAATGCACTTTTCTCACATGTTTTTTTGTTTTGTTTTGTTTACCCAATTATCTAAAACGGTTATGTTTTCGAGCATGATTTGTTTCCGTGTAGAAAATAACTAAATGCGAATGACCCATTGCTCCAGCTAGCACGCTAATGCTAATCATTTTGTGTTTGGCAGATTACTGCGTTTAAAGGTTGAGCCGTAATAATGTAAACCTCACGATATCCCGGTAGAATTCTCTGGTGTTATGTTCTTATTTCTTAACATCGGGCTATCATAATGCCGGGTATGTGCTGTCAAACGACAAACTGTAGCGTTAGGAACAACAAAAGCTACACCGGGTTTCATCGGGAGTTTGGTTGGGTTGAACGTGGAATTTGGCATCAGGTGATATTGAGGAAACGTCTCATCATTAGTTTAACCTTTTATCTTCATGTTTAAGATCATGCTATGCGAGTGATTATTGACCTACATGTCAGAGCATGTGGTGTTTTAGAATAGCTGACTCGTTCTGCACCATATATGGTTTCATGTCGTGTTTATGACTATTAAGATCCAAGGTTTACTGACCCTTAATGATGAAACCAGCTGTTGGCTTAGTTTTTGCCAAGCCCTGTAAAAAAATTTGATCATGGTAAATATTCTGTTTAATTTGATTACCTAGATGATCCTTCCATCAATAATAATTACACATTTGTAAGAATGATACTACAGCAATTTGCAACTCTATTTAATGTTTGATGTGTTTGTGTTTTTTTTATGTGATGAATGTGCAAGGATAGATATGTGCCCTTTCTGTACAGATTCAATGTGCTTCTTTGATGTACTTCAAAACACAGATTAATACTTTTAAATTGAGTTCACAACACAGATATTACACTCTGCTCAAACATTCATGAGTCCTCATACTATTGTTCTAAAGTTTATAGTTTTCAAGTTATATTGTATTTATCAGAACTCTGTACAAACTAAATGAAGTTTTATTCAAACTAAATCAATATCTACCAATCTTCGCTGCCTTCAATCATGCTCATTATCAGTTTATATCAAGTCGTCTATTCTCCTTAAGAACTGGTCTTCAAAATAACCTATGTTTGGACACGAACTGTGCTCGCAAACCTGCTTGTGGCTTTCAGACACTTATCGCAGCAAACTCGTGAAGGGTCTTCATGCAAAGGGTGTAAATCCACATCTTTTTTTCCACCCGTTCTGTTTTGCGAATTCAAACTCCTTGATCATTCGAGGAGGAATTCGATCATTACATGATCTAGCACTCCTTTGTTGGTAGTTTTTGGGAATGTATGACTGCTGTATTTTTAGAAGTTTAGCACTTGCATCTACATTATGTTTGAGACAGGACAGTGACTAAATGTAAGATAAAGACATTTTGAGTGGAGAGGAAAAGGAATCAGTAAAATGAAAGGCTTCTCAGAACATACACATTGCCAGATTTATTGTGAATGGTTGGCAAGACAAAATGATTTTAGGTGTAGATGAAGGTAAACTAAGGTTGTTTCATCTTCATTAATCTTGCTATGTGCAATTTTCCCAAAGTGGCCACTTCAGACGTCAACCGCTCATCGTTTTACAAATTGAATCCATGGTGCATTTCAAAACAAGTGATTTGCTGTTTCAAAAGAACCCATCACAAGACTTGTGGAAGACAGACAGTCTGACATTGTACACAAGCATTTCACAATGTTTATGCCCTGGTCTTACAGGGCTTATGTTGAAAGTCAGCTTGATGATTCAAAGCTTACCCACCACATGGCATTGCAGAGCACCCCCACCACCAGGACTTGGCCCAACTAACAGACAGTTTGCATTTGGGTCATGTCTGCTTGATCTAAATGTACATGTCCAGCCAAGTCTTGTCATGCTGGAAAGAAGCTTCTTGAATGACATTGCAAGATCTTTTGTGAATGTTTCTTTTGCGTGGAAGCCATGATTGATTCCTGTAACATACCGTTCAGAAGCAAGGGATCATGTTTGTTCTTAGACCTCGAAGAACTTAAGGAGTTGTGAAATGGCAGTGCAATAGCTGAGCGCGTTTGTAAACATGCTGCAAGAGGGCAATGGTGTCTGATTTATACTTAGCCGTTTCAGGAGACAGAGGGACTTTCCACATGAATGGCATAGATGGATCTAATCCGTGTGGTGCTGTGGATGCCACACATTTGTGTCCAAAATAGAAAACAGAGGTCTAATGGTCTGTGTTTTTTTTCTTTCCACAGAGTTGGTATAGTTTATAGTAAGAGAAACTGCAATGGAGGAGCTTCATATCCATTGCCAGAAATGCATCAACCGCAGATGTATGATAAGACCGGAGGCTAGCATTTCCTGTGACCTAATGGGTTGCCCTCTTGTGTGTGGAGCAGTTTTCCACTCATGTAAACTGAAAGAACACCAGCTGTTGTGCCCGTATGAAAGAGTCCCATGTCTGAACTATGGATTTGGTTGTCCATTCAGGCTTGCCAGGATCAAAATGGCACAGCATCTTGAGACATGTCCGGCCAGTATTGTGTGTTGTACAATGGAATGGAATCGATGGCCTGTGAATTACACGGATCGAAAATCCTATGAGAACTTAAGTAAGGAGGTACGTGATGTGGAGCAACTTGACATGGCTTTGGCACTCCAGGATCAGCGGATGTTGTTGGAGTCTCTTAAAGTGGTGACCAATGTCACAAAAGCGCTGGAAGAGCAAAATCAGCACAATAACAGCCCCTTGGAGTCTAATCCTGAAGATCTTTTGATGATTGACAAGGAATCCTGCTCAGCTTCAGGGGAAAACAAAACCTGTAACAGTCCAAACAGTATTGATTTGATCATGGATACTATTGATGGGGAGGAGCAAAGTGGTGCTTGTAGCTATGTCAGGAACGTAGATGTTGATTTAAGAAAAGAGACAAATGAAAGTGACTCTGATACAGATTCTGATTTGGGAGCAGTGGGTGGAGCTGATTGTCCTTTTCCAGTTGATCCTGAAGAAGAAGGAGATGATTGGTTTGAGACCAGTGGATGCAGTGAGTCTTCAGAAGAGGAAAGTGAAGTGAATGGAGCAATTGAACTAAATGGAATTCGTAATGGAGATAATGGTGATGACCAAGTCAGGCTTGATGTGGTTAACTCAAGACAAGTTTTACCCGACCATTCCATACAAGTTCTAGGTCAGCTTCCAGAAATGGCTCATTTGCCACAACTACCTCTTCCTGTGACCTTCCCTCTGCCTAACCTGATGCACCACAATGTTTTTCACCATTTCCCTTTTAGACTTGAGGATCGATGGCTGGAGCAAAAGTTGGAAAATCTCCAGGTACTCAGGAGCATGAGCTTGTTTACTAGTGGTGGGAGAAGGACTTTGTTATCTGATCCTTTTTTATTCAAAGCCAAGATGGAGGACAAGGCAGTTGACACATCGGACCTTGAGGTGGCAGATGATCCAATGGGACTTCATGGTATTGACCTGATCACTGCAGCCTTACTCTTTTGTTTAGGGGACTCCCCTGGTGGTAGAAGCATCTCGGACAGTCGATTTGTAGATGGATATCACATAGATTTTGGAACACAGACCTTCTCGCTTCCTTCTGCAATATTGGCTACTAGCACCATGGTAGGAGACATTGCCTCAGCATCTGCCTGTGACCATGCAAGTCCACAGCTCTCTAACCCAAGTCCATTCCACACTCTCAGGTTAGACCTTGTTCTTGAGTGTGTGGCTCGCTATCAGACCAAACAGCGCTCAATGTTCACTTTCGTATGCGGACAGCTGTTTCGCCGAGATGAATTTTCCTCACATTTTAAAAATGTCCATGGGGACATCCATGCTGGCCTTAATGGATGGATGGAGCAAAGGTGTCCATTGGCATATTATGGATGCACCTACTCGCAAAGAAGGTTCTGCCCGTCAGTACAAGGTTTCAGGATCATCCATGACAGACACCTGGGATCATTTGGCGTGCAGCCTAGTTTAGCTGTGATTTATGATGACTGTCTATCAAGAACCAACACCTTTCAGTCCAGGTCCCACTGTAACCATCTTGGCGATTTGCCATTTGAGTTACTGCAGCACATTGCAAGCTTTTTGGATGGTTTCAGCCTATGCCAACTTTCCAGAGTCTCACGCACAATGAGGGACGTGTGTGCAAGTCTACTTCAGTCCCGAGGAATGGTGGTCTTACTATGGGAGAAGACAATACAAGCAGATGGAACCGCATCTTGGCAGATACAAGACAAGGTAACTTCAATGTTTGCCTTATGTTAAAATGCCAATTAAAATTTTGTATCATTATTTTTATTATAATTTTTTGCTTTAGGTGTGGAGATTCAGCACAGCGTTTAACACTGTAAATGAGTGGAAGTTTGCCAACATTTCCAGCATGGCTGACCACCTCAAGACCTGCAAGTTTTACACAATAGCACGAAGGGAAGAAGCAGTCCCACTCCCATGCATGAGTTTTACCAGAGAACTTACAAAAGAGGGGCGCTCTCTTTGTTCAGTCCTTAAACCTGTGATATAGACTTTCTCACTGGTGCATTTAAGATGCATGGATTTTTCATATATTTTATATGAGTTTAGTTTAATAATGCAACATGCCTTATGTGCGAGTGGTAGCAAAATTCTGGCAGCAGACTTTAAAACAAACCTCCTCTTAATAAATCCTCTTATGGAAGTTTGTTTCATGAAATATTAGTATGTTATCTACAAGTACTTATTGGTGGTGGTGGCGGTCTTGGATTTTTTTTAATACAGTTTATTCAAAATATTTTTGATCAATGCATTTGTAAAATTATGTAGCATTGACCACAAACTTAGACTTTTTTTTAAATGGAGATGACCAATCAAAAACCATCCTGTATTTTTTTTTTTTTTTTTTTTTTACCAAAATAAAAGTGCTTGTGTGGGTCAGTGATTCTCAACTTACTTTAGATTTGCATTTACATTGAACTTTAAATGAAGACCAGGCTCAATTCTGACCTTTAACAATATATGTAGTTATGTTTGTTTTTTTTCTTAACCTTGTAAAATATTTTTTATTTTTGTTTTCCTCAAAGCAAAGTTTGAGTTCCAGCCAGTTGGGACACATGGATTAAAACTCATTTATTCCATAAATATTTGTTTGTTTTATTTTCCCCTTTTCCAGATAACCAAAATGCAACTAACAAGTTTGGGGATCACTGATCACTACTTTTTCTATACATGAATGAAAAGATCGAGGGATAACACTTTCCTTTCTTTTTTTTCCACTGTTTCATTAGGACACATCTGATTTCTCCCTTGTAGTTTGGAAATCTTTAATAAACAGTTCTAAGCTGTTTCCAGTTTGAGACTGCAACAATCTCAATAGTTTTCTCTGTTATAAATGCATGTGTACTGTAAGTCATTGTACTGTATTTGTGTTTAGGGCATGCACTTCTATGATTGTTACTTTTTTGCAGTCTTCCCATTCATACGTCACTGCACAAAACCTGCAGGTCAGGTGAAAAACTGCAGTTGTAGCCTGTCAGGATTTTTGGGTTAAACTTGTGCAAGTGTGCAATTCTGTTTCTCAGGGTTACATCTCATCAAGCAAATGCAGTTGTTGTTGTTGTTGTTGTTGAAAACAGAAACATAAGGGAAGCATGAGGTTTTTTTTTCACTTCTATTTTATAACAAAGATTGTTTACTTTTTGTGTTTTATTGTCACGTTTCTGATATTCAATGACAATATTCCTATTAGAAAGCATTGAGAAGGCACCAATTTAATTTGGTGAATGTTGAAACTAGTAGCCTGGGTTTCTAAAGGTATATTATGTAAGATTTTGCCACTAGTGGTCACATTTACAAAAAACAGAGTCACTATTAACCTATATTGTGCTCTAATATATATATATATATAAAAATTTTGATTTTACATACTGTACCTTTAATGTGATCACTGCCACAACAAGTCCTAAAACATGTGTTGTGCACTGAAAAAACTTGTAGATTCTTTAAAAAATAAAACCCTCTCCTTTAAATTTTCTCTCAAATGGATTGCTGTTTCTGTATTTTTACTTACATGTAACCTGAAGTAAAATCATTTATGTCTGTGTAGCTACAGTAGGACTTATAGTACAATGCTGACATCTATAGGTGTGATTAGAAGGGTTGAGTAACACAAAGATGGTTTAAACAGCACAAACTACTGTATCTTGATTCATGTGTAGCAAAAAGTAATGGTAGCAATGTTTTAACACAGTTTTTTTACTGTAGTTGCATACTTTGTTTTTTTAAATTAAAATTAAGGATGGAAAGCCACTTATTCAATAGGCATTTAGAAAAAAATATATTATAGAAAAACATAGGCAGCAAATTATGTTTTCACCAGCAGAGGACCCTCTCATCCACTGGTTAAATTATCTGACTAATTTAAATATCCTACTTCAATGCAAAGTTAATAATTAATTATCTGAGTACAATTATTACACAATTCATACAATTTGAGTAGACAAGTTGATTGCTTGAGAGAACCCCCCCCCCACACACACACACACAAATCGGAGGCCTTTTTGAGTGTTTTTGATTTACTACTTTAAAATATGCTCAATGAATTACCTTAAAACTGTTTTTTTGTGGCAATGCTTTATATAATTTTTGATCCAAACCTCACTTCTTTTTTTCCATCTAAAATTGATAACAAAACAGTTTTTATTCCATTTTTTTACGACTAGAATCAAAAGTGTTGCAACAAAATACAGATTCATAAATACCCCCAAAAAGCAAAGAAAAGGTTAAGACAATGTTAAAATTGTATAAAAAAAATTCTGGTGAAACTTTCCTAAACCTTATACTCTGTTCCAAGCACTTTTTGTGCCATATCACAGGTATTGTACTTTCAACGGTTATCCCTTATTTTTATCAAGAGATGGCACTGATTTGCGGTCTATAATATCAATCTGAAAGACGGCCTCTCACATTTTTATTTGAATAACCTTTTAAAGGATTCGTCATAACTCTTGTAATGTTCGTTTAAATCCCAAAAATCTTTTTGAAACTTACACATTATATTTGAAATCAGTATGTTTGAAAACTATAGCAGGAAAACTCTAGCCTTTGTGAGTGGAGTTTACCATGTTTCCGTACATTTGACAACAATTACAGTGAGTAGAATGTAAATAAATTTTAGTCTCTAAATATTTGAGTACATTCAAGTACAAAACAAATGTACTCAGCTTTTCCAACATGTAAAATAAACTAATTATATGAGGTGTCGCTTTGTTACTTTGAGTTATGTGTATACAGTAAATTCATGTTTCCCCTATGTCTCTGGTCTGAAACTCTTCACGCATCGATGATGAAGGAGGAGTTTTCTGAGCTCGTGTAAGAGGATGAGAGACTGAACGCTCAGTCTGTGCTCTTACTGCTCAGAAGAGAGATGTGATTGGACCCTAACAGGGAATTCAGGTGAGGATGAACTGAATACATCACAAACGGGTAGAAAATATCAGCCTGATCATTAATCTGCTCTCCTTTTAGGAATTACTGCATGGTGCTGTTACGGTTTTTAGAGCTTAGTTAAATTGCAGACATCTATGGGACAATTCCTGGACACTCTGACCTGTTCCGATCAAAACGAATGTCTTCTGTTTGACATTTCTGCACTTTTGGGTTAAATGACTGGTTTGTGAATGTAATGTAGTGCACTCTCACTGGCGTAAATTATTAAAAGGACTAACCATGCTTCTGAAAGATGATCTAAAGTGATTGCTTCTCTCGTTTCTCAGGAAAGCTATTTGGACCACCATGGCTGGACTGAAAAGCATCAATTCCTCACATCCATTAGCAGAAAGATGGATTTGAATTTGTGACAAAATGAGGTTGAAGTATTTGAGGATGAATTTCGTCATTATTTTATTCTTGTTTTGTATCCGTACCGTGACATCAGCTGACCTCCATCAGAGGTCAGTGGTACCCAGAGCAGTGTCTCGCTCTGTGGCACGGATGGATGGGGACATCATTATTGGCGCTCTGTTTTCTGTCCACCATCAACCATCAGCTGAAAAAGTTGCAGAGAGGAAGTGTGGTGAGATCAGAGAACAGTATGGGATCCAAAGAGTAGAAGCCATGTTTTACACCCTGGATCGAATTAACGCAGACCCAAATCTTCTCCCAAACATCACCCTGGGATGTGAAATCCGAGACTCCTGCTGGCATTCCTCTGTGGCTTTAGAGCAGAGTATTGAGTTCATAAGAGACTCCCTCATCTCTATTCGGGATGACCGAGAGGGACCAAAGTGGTGTGTGGAGGGAAATCCTTCCGCTCAGCCACCGGCCACCAAGAAACCCATTGCTGGAGTGATTGGACCTGGATCCAGTTCAGTGGCCATTCAAGTTCAAAATTTGCTCCAGCTTTTTAACATCCCTCAGATTGCCTACTCAGCAACCAGCATTGATCTTAGTGATAAAACTCTCTATAAGTACTTCCTGCGAGTCGTCCCATCCGACACGCTTCAAGCCAGAGCTCTGCTGGACATTGTCAAGCGATACAACTGGACGTATGTGTCTGCAGTTCACACCGAGGGTGAGTTATAGCAAGGAAAGACACCCAAAAGTTGTTGTGACACGAATCTAAAGTTACATTTCACAAAAAATTGCTTTGTTCAATATAACTAACCCTGATCCTTAACTACTGTTGATCCAACCCTTTCTTATCATTCATAAGTTGTCTACTTCTTCGTAAGTTAGTTTTTGGGAGATTAGTGCTGGTCAGACTGGTTTCTTGACCATGAATGAGGGATGAGTGTCTGGGTTGGAGTTAAAATACGGTCTTTAGAACGCATTTAATGCAACTTCATACTGACTTAATTACTGTAAATCAGGACAGTTTGACAAGCTGCTACCTTTTCTGAGAGAAACTCTGAATTTAATTTCCATTTGCTCCAGATTTAGTCTCAATGGTGCGTGAGACACATTTAATGAAAGTTATACATTATTACTGATAAAAAAATATCTCTGATGTCTGAGGTTTCGCATGCTCTGTATGTCCATGATGATTGTCTGACAGTTTTAATCACTAGATCATTATCAAGAGATTTTCTCCTCATTTTATTCCAAATACAATTCAATCGTTGATTAAAACGTATCACTGTAATCCTCTTAACGGCGTTTGAAAGCACAATCAGGGTCAAAAGCTGTGCCATCAAATCATTCACAGAAATAAATATCTGCCATCATCTGTAGTTTATTTTTTCATGGGTCATTATTAATTGCTCTTTCTTTTGTGTGTGCTTTTTCTGCCAGCTGTTGATTTTATATTGATTTGTTTGTTGTTTTGATCGATAACTTTATTGTTTCACTAATTTTAGTGATGTGCAGAGTTTAGATTTCAAAACAGATATGTGAAAGTCTGAAGCCGGCTCTTGAAGCCTCAAAAGTTATCTTTACCATAAATACAATCATAAAGTTGGGTGAGGGATGGAGCTAGGGATGCACCGATACCATTTTTTTAAGACTGAGTACAGGTACAGATATTTTTTTCCTGGTACTCGCTGATACCGATTCCGACTGTTTTTTTGGCATGTGTCAGTTTTCCAAGTAATGACAGTAGAGATTAATTTTAAGACAACCGTATCATGTATTTGTAGTAATACCCAGTCAGTGACATGACAGTGATTTGGAATATTGTACTTTGGTTCCAAAATATTACAAAGGTGAAATTATCCCACATTATCAAAATCTGAAAGTGGTTGATCATCAAAACAAGTTCTGTCGATGAAGTCACAAGGTATCAGTCTTTGAATTTGTCATTGTTTTGCTTAAATTCAACTTCCATATGACAATTGAGAAAGTTTTGGGTATCCTTCTCTGTCTATCTCTATCTCTGTCTATCCCTATCTATCTGTCTATCAAAACCTCAGATTTTGAGACTCTGGTTCATGCTTTCGCAATGTCCCATCTTGACTGCTGTAATTCGGTTTTCTATGGTCTCCAAAAAACGAACAATAAACAAGCAACAACACACCTGAAATGCTGTAACCAGGGTCCTTCCTCACGGCCCTCTGAGCTTTCTTTCTGTTTTGGACAGAAGTTGATCAGTGGCTATTTTGGGACATATGGCTGCAGGAGCTATGAAAGATAGAATGGAGAGTGAAAGGATCTTAGACTCTTAAGAGAACAGGTAACCACTGGACTGAGGCAAAAATGGAGGATATTTCTTCATATTTATCAGTACCTGTTGCCAGACAAGCTTCAGCATCTGCAGGTGAGCAAAATACAATGATCTGCAGCAATCCACCCGGTTATGGACAAAGCACTGCATAGCAAGACAAACTATTTTTTCTGATTATTGATGCTGGTGGAAGGACACTGAAAAAGAAATTGAGAGGACTGGGGACAGAGCCTTGTGGAACACCACAGACAAGGGGGTCTGAGGAGGATCTAGTATCTCCAAAACTAATAGAGATGGTCTAACATTGCAAAATAGTTTTGAACCATTCAAGTGCTGTGTCATTAATCCTTTACCACTCTTCAATTCAAGAAACTCATACCAGAGTCCACCATGACGAGCACAGCAGTGCAAGGATTGCACTGTGAGTTGGTAACTACAAATATTTAACTGAAAACCCTAAAGTCCAGATTCTGTGCAGTTGCAAGGCTTAAAAGCAGACTGGAAAAACATTAAAATCGACCATTCGTTGTTTGAGGACAACTTTTTGCAGGACTTTATAGGAAAAAACTGCAACAAGAAATTAGTTTACGATATGCAAAATTAGAGGAATACAAGCAGAGGATGAACTACTGCATGTTTCAATATTTCAGGGACTACGCCAAAGCACAGACTGGTGTGCTCCACATAAATACAGATGGTGCCAGACAGGAAACGCCTCCAGGACAGTCTATCCTGCAAGTGAACTGCGCAGAGTTATAGTATGGAATTTTGATGGTGATGCTCTTGTGTTTCATCTGCAGGAAACTATGGAGAGAGTGGGATGGAGGCCTTCAAGGAGCTTGCTTCCCAGGAGGGTCTGTGCATTGCCCTCTCAGATAAGATCTACAGCAATGCAGGTGAAAAACACTTCGATAGGCTGTTGAGGAAACTGCGAGAACGTCTGCCCAAAGCACGGGTGGTGGTTTGTTTCTGCGAGGGAATGACTGTCCGGGGAATCCTCATGGCTATGAGACGTCTGGGAGTCACAGGAGAATTCCTCCTCATTGGAAGGTGAGTTAGGTCTTCTGCTGCTGTAGCCTCAAGGTTCGACATGCTGTGCGTTCAGAGATTCTCTTCTGCATACCTCGATTGTAACAAGTGTTTACCAGTCTGACCTCTGGTATTAACAAGGTACATGCGCCCAATGATTATTTTCTCCTTTTTGGATCCTTCTCTGTAAACACTAGTGATGGTCATATGTGAAACTCCCATTAGATCAGAAGTTTCTAAAGTTGCATTTAACAATTATACCAAAGTTGTTTCCTCTTTCTTTCCCATTCTGATGCTCGGTTTGAAGTAGTAGATCGTCTTGACCATGTCTACATGCCTAAATGCATTGGGTTGTTGCCATGTGATTGGGTGATAATAAGATGAGATGTCTCTAATAAAATGGCCAGTGAGCATCTATCACACAGCCAGGATAACAGAGAAATGCACTTAGAGACCAAATTCAAGCAGTCATGTCTTCACAGAAACAGGTGTTTGTTTACAAGGAGATTGATCGTAGCAATGGTTTGCAGGAACTTACTTCCTGCACATCATTTCAGCTGTGGTACCTACGTGGCCCTTTTTTCAGTTGCTTATAATTGAACCAATAGTTTATCTTTCCGATGCCATGAGAGGATGAATTGCTAATGAAACTGCATTGAGTGGGAGCTATGGGATAGACACTGCATGCACAGGTCAAAATATAAAAATTTTCAAGTTGAGTTTTTGTGATTGTTAAATTGCTAAATCATTTTAATCAAATGAGAATAATTGCACAGTGATACAAGTGAGTGTTCATGCATGATAATAACAGGTATCTAAAAAATGTGCTCTCACCTCTAGTTTTGTTAAACTCTGCCTATCTTCTTCTTGTTTGTGAACAAGTGAATTTAAGACGCTTCAACTGCACAGCGCTACCTTGTGTAATGAGGTATTTCAGTTTTTTGATCAAGCACAGTCTAATATCAAAGAGGGATTTGGTTGTCTAAAAGCATCTTGAAAAACACTGATATTTATATGGAGTTGATCCACATCGATCTCTATTGTGTACATCAATGCACAATTAATTTCATTAAAATTAGAAAGAAAATAGTATGAAAACAGAATGAAATGAAACTAGCTACGATTTCCATTTGTATAATGATTAACGCTGACAGAAGTGATTAACCCTATTTGTCATTTATATAGTATATGTGCTATAGTTCTCTTGGATGTTTTGAAGCACTGACATCTAATGCTTTAAAAGGTCATACATCCATCAAAAACATCTCTGTTTTTTTAGAGATATGATCAAGTTTTCCTGATGTTTCCAGGGTTTTACTGATGACAAATAAAAAAATTAAATCACAGTTCCATTGGCGATTGAACTTAATAAATCTTAAAGTATTTTTTACCAGTGTGTTGATGCCAGTGCAGTCTCAGAGGACTCAAAAGAGGAGCATAAACTGGGCAAGGAGAGGCTATATTTTGGGTCAAGGAGACCTGAAAACAGGCTAATTCAAACTAATTTCCTTGAGAGACAAACATACAAGACTGGGATAATAAGAGGGTTACCATATTTATTTAAATCTTTCTCTGAACATGACACATTTTGAATGTTGGACTTAATTGTAGAAAACAAACAAAAATCGCAGAGTTACAACAACACAGAGTTTTTAAACACAAGTAGCAATTCCATGGGCGCTATTAGTTAAATAATAAGATAGTAATTTTCACTTACACTAATAAAAGGTATTGCCATCTTTAATATAATCACTCAAATGTGCAGGGCATGAAATATTGGTGGTAAGTTAAGTAAACATTTTTTTCGCACTATATGCATGATACAATTGAAACCTCTGAAAGAGGTTTATCGGCCCGTTGTTATCTGTCCATCACTATGGATTTTTGTCATGGGTGAAATATGAAGTGTCTGTTAACTAATAATAGTCTCTCTTTGGCATTCGGCCTGTAAAATGCTGAGAGGCAGATGGTGCTGATGATGGCATGACCACAAAGACACCTTCATGAGCTTAAGAATCTTAACCAAAGATAGACTGGAATCTTATGGGACATGATGCAAGGAAAGTGATTCAAAGTGATCCAAAGTGATTCAAAAGTGATCCAAAGTTAAGGGTTTGGAATAATAACTGTACTCTAACTTGTGAGTGAAGCATTTTTATAAAATGAAGCTGTATCATTTTTTGATACCCGTTATCGATTTTTGATGTCTTCTTGCTTTTTATTTTTCTTTCTGAAATGAATAAAGCTGAGGTATGAGCCCCTTATACTTGACTGATGAATATCTAACAGTAGGTTCAGTCTGTGCTGGGTTGCTGCTAAAGTAGGTCACTGCTCACCAGCCTCACTGTTCTCTGGTGTCTTTGGAGGTGAGAGATTGGGAGGGAAGCTGGTGGTAATTAGTGGCTAATGAAACACTTTGGGGCCGGCTGGTGGCTCAGTGGTGCACTGCTATTTCCCAGGTGTAGTTTGTAGTTCTATGGACATCTTTGTGTAATGTCTGCCTGTTCATGAGCAATGTAGAGGAATGAATGAAACACCTTGTGCTTGTTTCCTCTCAGTGATGGCTGGGCTGACCGAGACGAGGTGGTGGAGGGTTATGAACCGGAAGCGGTTGGTGGCATCACGGTGAAGCTCCAGACAGAGGAGGTCACATCCTTCAATGAATACTTCCTGAAGTTACGCCTCAGCAACAACAATAGAAACCCATGGTTCGCTGAATTCTGGCAGCATCGCTTCCAGTGCCGACTCCCGGGGCATCCACAAGAAAACAGAAATTACAAGAGGAACTGCTCAGGTACGAAAAGAGAGAGTTGGTTTAAGTTCTGCCGATTCTGTTCAAATGCAGTAGCTTCACTTTAGAGCTACAATGAACAATTGTTCCCATAATTTATTAATTGTACAATCAAAAAGCAACATATAATTATACACAATATTTTATTATTGTGTTTTCACAATTAGAAATTTGCTTGGAAAGTAAATTTACTTACAGTTTGAAACTAGTGTATACTCAATGCATTTTTCAAATTTGTTAAAAGCTCCTCCATTTCTCTGCACTTTTTATTTTATTTATAGTTAATAATATTTAGACTAGAAACAACCATTTTAAAAGTAGACATTCATGTAATTGTTTTACACCATAATCTCTAAGGTCAGCTGACCAGTCTCTCCTGGTTGTCCCAAGAACACAGAGAAAGCTCAGGGGGGACCGCTCTTTCTCTGTCGCAGGTCCAAAACTGTGGAACAAACTGCCTTTGCACCTTAGACAGATTGATTCTTTTATGGTTTTTAAGTCATCCTTAAAAACACATCTTTTTACTCTGGCTTTTAACTCTGTCTGAGTTGTTGAATTTTACTTGTTTTATTGTTCTTACCTCTGACTGGTGTTTTTTATTGTGTGGTTTTATATTTCTATGCTTTATCAAACTTTTATTTATTTTATGTTACATCACTATTTTTATTAGCCTTACACCTCATAGGCTGTGTACAGCACTTTGGCTGACCCTGTTGTTTTTAAAAAGTGCTATATAAATAAAGATGGATTGGATTGGATTGGATTATCAGATTGCATTTTTTACAACATACAGGGTCAACTGGGTCAACAAACAGTTTGTTCACAGATGGACGCTGTCCCTTTAAGAGATTTTAGAGTCACTTTAGACTGTTCTCATAGACTCATGGGTTTAAAAATTTTTTTTACATGGACACTGGGGTTGTTCCATATGTTTTGTTTTTAATTGTGGCTTCAAAAATATGGTTAAATATGGTTTTGGAAACCTCATAAAAATGCACAAACACCCCATAAGCACAATTAAGAGCAGCCAATCCAGTAGTAAGAAAGAATCTAAGCCTCTGGTCAATCAGAAGCCTCGACATAATTTATGGTTCTTGAAAAAACAGTGGTGGGCAGTGCTCATTTCAGACCTTCTGAAAACTTGTCATATTACCTGAAAGTTCATGATGAAATCCATAGTGAAGTGCATATTGCAAATCAAAAATGAAATTGGTTTTTGACATTACATCAATAAGTAGTTTACAAGAAGGATCATAGCAGTCAGTTTTCAGAACAGTTGAGAAAAATCAAGTGCAAACATGTTGGGTCTATCTTCACCTACAGGATTATTAATGTGTTTTTGCTCTTTTTGAATCCTACTCTCTGTGGATTGAACAGGGGATCTAGGTAAATTGACTTTTCTTATGGCACGTTTCTAACTGGGTTGATTTGAACATCAGCTCACTTTCCAAACACTCTGTAAGCATGTAATGCCAGAACAACACATTTCTGCATTGTAGCGCCACATCCCCGGTGCAGTTTAGATTACACTTCTACACATTTACAGCTTTTAATACTAGGGAGCATGTCACTCACTTTATTATAATTTTTTTTTTTTTTTGTATTTTATACAAGCATTGCTCTGCTGTGTCATATGTATTCCCAGAATTCTTTTTGGGCAAGTGGTTTGATTTGGTTTAGGACTGTCTTAATAAAAAGCGTTCGTTTAAATCAATGGCTCTCTATCATTTAGGAAAATAAATATTAACAGAGGAATAGTCATAGTCTGCTGTTCTGTTATTATTTCTCTGTCTAGAGCTCCAAGATGGTAAGTGAATACTTTTTTATAGAGACGCTTACCTTCAGTATACAGATAGAGGTCGACTGATATTATACAAGAGCATGAAGAACTCTATGTGCTGTCAAGTATTTTTTATCCACCATAATATGCTTTATTGTTGTCATTAAAGTCACGAAGCACCACTCTATATCGGTAGACCTCTAATATCTGAAGTTATTGGGATGTTTTGTTCTTCAGTTATGAACTGGGCATCTGTATGGACATGTTTGACCTTTATATCCCAATAACATGAGATGGATCATGGCAGTTGGCTTTGCAGCATGTTCCTGTGGGGGAATCTTTTAAAGCTCCAAACCTTTAGTTGCTTATGCCTTTGGAAGAAAAATGTAGAGGTCATGCTTCTAAATACTGTATGTTACTCCACTTTTAAACAGTACTGTATCGATGTCATACTGTGTCTATTGCTGGGTATGATGGGGAATTATTTTTTGTTGTTCACCAAATGGCAGTTGTTAGACAATGAGCCAAATTATAAATTCAATTCAATTCCATTCAAATATTTCTCTAAAGGATTTTGATCTAAAAGCACATTTTCAGTCTTTAAACAAAGCTAATATTATTAGAATTTGTATTAGGCAATAATATTAGAATCAAATGTTGCCATTTGCCATAAAAGTAAAGGGTACACCCTGCCCAGGCTCAATCTCAAGGCAACACGCCCATTGATTTCTAAGTGGAATTTAGAGAATTAAATTGAGAATTGATGCATGTTTTTAATTTTGTGGGGGACACCGGTGTATTGGGACCCAACACAAGCATTGGGAGAACCTGCAAGCTCCTCTGCCGCTTGGCCTCAAACCAGTGACCTTCTAACTGAAAGGCCACAGTGCTACTGAAAAAAAGTGGGTTTGAAAGGAGTTTGAAGCTAATTAATTGTTGACTTGATGAAGGATTGGTTTAAATGGTGGTATTTTAAAAGTCCCTTTTGTGGAAGTTGTCCTTTGGACTAAACTAAAGATGAAACGGGCCGATCCATTTACATCCCTTACATAGAACTGTACTCAACGTTGTATCAGTCTCTTAACAGTAGGTAGTGGGATGTGAAGCCAAAGAACAGCTGAAGCCACAATGTCAGAGATGGAGAAGTTAATGGTTTGTAAATGGATTGATGGAAGAAAGGATGGACATTTAGATTTCTGGACAAATTAATGGTGGGAAGGCCACTCAACATTATGTTTAACCCCCAAGAAGTCTTAGGCAAATTAGGAAACAAAAACAAAATATTATTTATGATTTCCTAGATTATTCCTGGACAATATAGAGATTTCTCACGTTGATCGTAAAGCAACCAATTTTGGGATTATAATGGAGTTAAAAATGGTATTTGAGATGTGATAGCACAGTATTATATCTTTACAAACTTAGACCCTCTATAGTAAATTTTCTCACTGTATTAAAAAGTCATGCTTAAACTTAAATGCGTTAACAAAGTAACACGCAAACACATTTTCACACTTAACCCCAGTCATCATGTTCAGATTCAAAGACCACTTTTTTATCATAGATTGTGTCAATGATTTAAAAAAAACAGGGATCAGCCATGGGAGCATTCACAGAGAAGCATGCCATGGACTACCAGAGCTGCTGCCTGTCGCTTGCTGCAATGCAACGCTTTTTAATTTATTGTTGCTGTGACTGGAAATTTCTTTAAAAATATGTTTTAAATCTTCATAACCCAACCTTATATCTCAGCTGTGGTGCCTGACACTGCTTCCTGCTGGCTTATTACAGATCTCCAGATAATGATCCGTTGACACTGCCTGTTCCTTTGAATCAATCAAGCAATCTCTTTTTAATGTGTCAGCCACATGTGCTGTAATCCATAAGGGAGATGGGCAAGAATGAGAACATGATGAATAATTAATTTTCCCAGCATCATGTCCATTACTAATTAAATGCTGAGTAGGGTTATGCTTTGCCATGGCAACAAGCATTTCCTTTGATCTAGTGCTTTAATGCTGGTGGTGTTTTTCAGTTGCTGTACAACAGAAGAAGAAATAACCTTGTGTCTTTGGGGGCACCCTATGGTTGAAAATGATGGACTTTTAAGGGCTCAAATTTATGTTTAAGGGATAATAATAAAATATATATATATATATATATTAAAAATGGTGGAATTCCTCCTATGGAATTGGGTTCTTTTTTAACATTCATGTGAGGTTGGGCTCACAAAGTTGTCCAGTTCATGATGGGTTAAAGGCGGGGTACACCCTCGGCCATCAGTTCATCTAAAACATTCCTAAGGAGAATTTAAATTCTTAAATCATGTAGAGAACATGCAAACGCCACTCAAGAAGGTAATGATTGTTTACGCAGCTCTAGTTGATGAAAACCTCCACTTTGAGTTTTAAATGAGTTTTAAAAAAAAGCATAACAACGCCCTCCTCAAACACTTTAATTCCAACTGCATCATGTTGACTACTATGTCAATGAGTACTACACTCTTTACCTTGTGATGAAATGCCGCAGCCAATGGTCCTTTCCTTAATTCCTATTTCAACCATTTTCTTGATGATCCCTTGTGCAGCCGGAAGCATATGAGGCAAACAATAAAGGACCTAAATCAGAGCCCTGTGGAACTCCGCAATGTCCTTAATACACTCCTTAAGCACTTTTCTTTTGTAGCTGCATGTTGTTCCAAATACCCTGCCTGAATGAAAATCCTTTCCTTTTTAGCCTGTTCTGTGAGCCATGCAGGGATTAGATTAAAATAGGTGGCTTTTTCGTGTTGACACTAAAAGAGTTTGCACTCCTCTGCTAAATCAAGTTTTTTTACTGATTTATTGATCTTTTGTTCAGGCTACGAAAACCTGGAGGATAACTATGTCCAGGACAGTAAGATGGGTTTTGTCATCAATGCCATCTATGCCATGGCTCATGGGCTGCATAACATGCATGAACACTTGTGCCCGGGTCAAGAGGGGCTGTGTGAAGCTATGGACCCCATTGATGGCAGCAAACTCCTGGACTTCCTTCTCAAGAGCTCCTTTACTGGTGTGTCTGGAGAAGATGTGTGGTTTGATGAGAATGGGGACTCACCTGGAAGGTCAGACTGCTTTAGTTAAAGCCCTGAATAAAAGGCACAAAAATAGCTATTGAAAATGTATAAGAATCATATTTTTGGCATTTTTGAATAAACATCACACATATGGAGCTTTTACACTGCACAGCACACCACGGTTCAGTTCAGTGCGGTTCAACCGACACCATTTCTGGAATTCTCTTCGAGGAGGTTATCCAACTGACACCATTGCTCTGAACTAACAGCAATTCTCTAGATTGGCTGAGCAAGCAGGACGTACATGTGCGGTGATTGGTCTGAGAGAATGGTTATTGCTTACATCATTACTCAAACACTAGCAACTTCTCACCAAAAAACTTGCAAAGTAAAACACCCATAATCCAAGTAACAAACAAAACAGTCCTTCTGTGTATTCAGGATCCATTGTTGTTTCCCGGATATTTCCTAATCTCATGTCGCACTCTGTAGTACCCCATGGAAGGGGTGGTGTGAAAATATGGCATGACGATGGCTATTACAACACACCCTCTCTGACACAACACTAAAGCAGGCCGAACTGAGCTAAACTGTGCCAAGCTGTAACAGTGAAAGAGCGCCAAAAGACAATCCAATAAGCTTTTCATCAATACTTTAGCATTTGTGCCTTTCTGTTTGTAGGTATGACATAATGAATCTGCAGTACGTGGAACCTGGAGTTTATGACTACATCAACGTTGGCTCCTGGCACGAAGGCATTATGAGTATTGATGATGATATGATTCAAATGAACCTCAGTGAGATGGTCCGCTCAGTCTGCAGTGAGCCCTGCTCCAAAGGAGAGATTAAAGTGAGCACAGATCGCCATAAAAAGAAACATTTCACTTTCTCCTTTAATTACAGCAGATGACGTCTGTGATGTGTGTAGGTGATCAGGAAAGGAGAAGTGAGCTGCTGTTGGATCTGCACGCCTTGTAAAGATAACGAATATGTCCAGGATGAGTTCACTTGTAAAGCCTGTGAACTGGGATGGTGGCCGGATGAAGAACTGCAAGGTACTGCAGACCACATAATGTAGAATCAATTGCCCTCAACTTGTCATTAAAGTTGTAGTTCACAACTAAATCAAATCAAGTGTTCTTATGTCAAAAAGTTCAACTAAGCAGCAGAGATTGCCTTGTGATTATCCCCATTTTACTGTGCAATAATAGCTGCTTGAAAAGAATTGTTAAAAAATGTTGCATGTTGTTGGTGTTTTTGGTATCTTTTTACACTTTGAATCATACACTTTGTTTATGATTATTAGACAATGGACTTTTAACATCTGGTAAAGATATTCATAATTCGTTTATGATGAGGAGGTGGTTGTTTTCTCAGCATAGTTGTGGAGGAGGAACTTCTGCATCATCTGATTGTTTCAAGCCCAAAATGCCAATTGAAACACACAGTCAAAAACAAGAGAAGTAAAAAACCTTAGCTGAGAGGATTTGCCTCCTTGAAGTAGCAGAAACTATGTGGAACCTTGAGTACAGAGGATCCCAAATGGCTACGCCAAATTGTCAAAGGAGAAAGCATGGACCTACATAGTGAAATAACCATTACACATCAACAAAGAAGACGTTTTACTTAAATCTTTATATTAAACCTGATTTGGCTCTTTACAAGACCTCTACTGTCCTATTTTTAAAAGGTTTCCCATGACACCTGAAGGCCATTCATCATTTTTAAAGATTGCATGCGCTGTACAACTTATCGCCAGTGACAGCCCTACTTCACTGCCTACTTCTCTGGCCTATTTTCCTCGCCGTGCAGGTCAATGTCAATGCAGTAGTCTAGAGCGTCCTAGCAATGTATTTTTCATTACTTCTCCTATAGTATAGTTCCTTCTGAGCAATACACAGATTCCCCCTCAGAGTAACCCATATTGCAGATGTTTTTGCATTTAATCCCAAACTCTTGGTCCTGAACTTGACCTTGAACTTCAAATCAGGATTGTTGGTTGCTATCGAGGAAGCTATCATTTGCATTTCCTACTGCAATCTCTCAAGTCTCCTCTAGCTTGGTTCTTTCTTATGCCATGTCTCTCTGTGGAGAGGCTGTTTATTTTTAGGTGAGCTGGAAACCTACTTTACTCTTGGTGCAGAAGCGCACTGGTCACACTCTTATGGCCAGTTTTGCTAAGACTAGTCTAGGAAGTCTAGCTTGTTCCACTTTAATATGTATTTATTAATGGCATCTCAACCTGATGTTGACCTCTTAGAGAGTTTTACACATTGGTGGATCGTCGATTAATGAATTTCATGATTCATGAGTCTTTTGAGTACAGGTGTAGTTCTGTTGCCAGATTGACCCAGTTGAAAAATATAAACATTTTTAAGTTTGAAATATGGTGAGAACCATATAGGCTCTTATTACATTTCCTGCTTTAGGTGAATGAAGCAGGTTTTCTAACTTCTACCTAATTGTATCTACATACATTAACACAAATGTAGTCACTAAAATCCTAAGAGTTAAATTAACTCTACTCTGAGTATATTTGGTCCCACTCTATACAGAGTTAAACCGACTCTGAGAAAGAGTAATTTCATAATCTATTTTCTTCATGTTTTTCCAAATCTGCATGGAAAATGCAAACTAAATATTAACTATTCAGAGAGGGACCACTCCAAAAAGAGTAAAAACAGACAAAAAATAGACTGTTTAGTTCAAATAGACTTATTTAAATAACTCTCCTTCAGAGTTGGTTTAACTCTATATAGAGTGGGACCAAATACACTCTGAGTAGAGTTAATTTAACTCTTAGGATTTTACTGTGTAGTATCCTTTAAGTAGTTTTACAGAGGCTTGCTTTCATTTTTAGAGAAAAAAACTACTCTTATTTAGTTACGTTGTCTGAATTCCTCAGTTACTTTTATATTTTTAAGTGAGTGTGTAAAAAATGTTATTAAATAAATATGAATGCAATTTAACTCTCAGCGTTGGTTTACTTGAAAAGTAATGCTGAAGCAGCTAAAGGATGACATGCAGTAGTTACTGGAGATAAGAATTCCTCTTTTTGTTTTCTTTCTGCAGTTTGCGAGCCCCTTCCCCTACGCCACCTGGAATGGAGTCATCCTGAATCTATCGTGGCTGTCGTCTTTTCATGCCTGGGTATCCTCGTGACCAGTTTTGTCACTTTTGTCTTCATCCTGTACCGAGACACACCAGTTGTCAAGTCCTCCAGCCGTGAACTCTGCTACATCATCCTGGCCGGCATCTTCCTAGGCTACATTTGCCCTTTCACCCTAATTGCCCGTCCATCTATAGCATCGTGTTATCTACAGCGCCTTCTTGTGGGACTCTCAGCCTCAATGTGCTACTCTGCCCTCGTCACCAAAACCAACCGCATCGCTCGAATTCTGGCAGGGAGCAAAAAGAAAATCTGCACACGTAAACCACGTTTCATGAGCGCATGGGCTCAAGTGGTGATCGCATTCATCCTCATCAGTGTCCAGCTAACTTTGGAAGTGACACTCATCATTTTGGAGCCACCTGAGCCTATCAAGTCATACCCAAGCATCCGAGAGGTTTTTCTAATATGCAATACCAGTAATATGGGAATGGTGGCACCACTGGGTTACAACGGTCTGCTCATTCTCAGCTGCACGTATTATGCCTTTAAAACTCGTAACGTCCCCGCCAACTTCAACGAAGCCAAGTACATCGCCTTCACCATGTACACCACCTGCATCATTTGGCTGGCCTTCGTGCCCATTTACTTTGGCTCAAACTACAAGATCATCACCACATCCTTCTCAGTGAGCCTCAGCGTGACAGTAGCTCTTGGTTGTATGTTCACACCAAAAATGTACATCATGATTGCAAAGCCAGAGAGAAATGTACGCAGTGCTTTCACTACCTCGGATGTGGTGCGCATGCATGTGGGCGATGGAAAAATTGCTTGTAGGAGCAACAGCCTGCTGAACATGTTCAAACGGAAGAAGAACACATCTGGAAATGCCAAGTAAGTGATAGTAAGTGGAATTAGCTCGGTCTCTCTCCACCCTGTTGCTACAGAGCCCATGGGTTCAGGGCTTCATTTCCGCACCTCAGGATTAGACGGTTTTCTGGAGCTTCTTCAATTAATGCCTCCTGAGACGTCTCATCTTCGGAGGTCAGCTACAATTAAAAGCTGTATTCACGCATGGGCATCTCAGCTCAGGGCTCTGAGAGACCAGGGGACTGCTGGGGATGCACAGTAGATTTATGGAAAGCTAAAGTTCATGAGTAATTATTCTTCAATCACCAAGAGAAATTGTGCATAAAAGGAATATAGGCACAAAATGCAGATTTTTGATTAATTGTAGAGTAATTATTCAAAACTACCATAGAGATAAGTTGGTATAGAGTAGACACATTTGAGGCAAAAGACGACTTCTTCTTTTGAGTTGTTACCTATTAATTAAATTTCTAGAAAGTTCAACCATTCAAAAGAAGTGTCCTCCTGCACAAGGATGCAGACCCAACCAGTTATGGAAAGAGTGCAGTGGTGGGCCTTGCTTTTGCTACTTGGGCTTTCAGTACAGACTTGACTCGCTTAAACCTTTGGTATCACTTCTGTCACAGTTAACTGTCAATACTACATATAAACCTAATATTAAATAAACGTTACACAACGTGACTTGTCACATACACCTTCAGAATCAATATGTGTGTATATGTTTACATGGCAAAAACAAATAAGATGTAAATAAAATACATCAGAATCCCCAGAGATTCTTTTATTTAAGAGTTCTTTCATCAACATATCCTCCCACCTCAAGGCCATGTAATAGCCTCCATGTAAACGCAGACCCCTTCAGCGACACAGACCATATGTTGGATGATTGGTCTGCTTGGTAGCAAAGTATTATCGAAGGAGCGTGATGCATATCTAGGAACCTTCACAATAAACATCAACATGGTCTATACGTAAGATTTGAAAAAAATGTTCAATGTTTTTAAGAGGAAAGGGGTGTTAAGAATTTACACCAGAGTCAGAAATCGCACAGCCCAGTTCATTGTCCTCATAGCTGTGAACACATTCTAAATTGATCATGTTGGTCCATGCTTCAAATGTGTTTGAGAGTAACTGGATTTAATTTAGGCAGTAGAACCCCGATGACCCAACACTCATTGAAAAATTGAGCAACTGCATTTTGGTCAAAAATATTCTATTATTGTCATGACATTCAAAGCATATTTTTTGTGATGTGAAACAATATCATATCTCAGATGTATCCAATAAAACTCAGATTTTAAAGTGATTTTTCTCACTTCTAATGGCTACCTCCATTTCACTTTGTAGAGCAATATTGCTAATAATTGTAGTGTAATAAAGCAAATAAATAAAATAAATTATCTGTTAAGACGTATGCTCTTTAACCCAAAGCCCCCCCCACCCCTAAAAAACTAAAATTGGTGCATTTTAAAAAATGTAACACACAAAAGAACTAACAGACAATTACAATAAAATAAATGCATTTCACAACTGCCCTGCAATCACAAAAAGAAAATTGCTGAAAGCCGTTAACTGCTTGAGTGATCAGACGGTGAGATATTGATTATGATGTTGCTGTTCTAACAGTGTTGCTTCCCATCTTTGAGTTGAGAGAGTAAGTGCAATAAAAACTACGGTTTAGTTTGCTAAAGTACTTATATAATTAAAATGTGAGTTTAGCCATGAGGTCCTCTGGCAAAATACAGTGCGGAGTCCACCAGATTTTTAATAGGAAATAAAAACCATGACTGTAGTTTAGAATAATTTTAAACAGATGCATTTTAGTTTGTGCAGCTTGAATCAGCAACTTGATAATTATATCATTATAAGATTTAATCACAAAGGTTTTTGGACAAGTTTTTTATAAGAAAAAGATTCGAAGAACATTGAATATTTTTCTTATACAAAAAAGAAAAAGAAACCTGCATTCACATCACTGCGCTCATCACATTGTTGCTGATTTTTGATCTATGAATATACATTTTATCTCCAGCTGTCCGTTTCTGTATGCTCTACTTTGACTGACCTGTCTCTCTGTAGAATTACTGATGTGTATGAAATGTGCTATAGAAATACAGAAAATAGAATTACTTGATTTGCCTAAACAAAAATCAAAAAAGAGTGAGGGGAACAGTAACCCTTTGCATGCCGGATCTTGCCCATGGACTGCTATTTTACTTAAAATTAACTTATGAAGATTCGGTGAAAAATGTGTTTTGCGAAAGAAATCCTTTCCTAATTCAGCACAGTTTCTTTTACACGAACCAGAAATGTTGCTCTTGTGTTCACCTTTCTCGGTTCCTGTGAAATAACAGTCGTCTTTATTTTGTTCATAGTTCTAATGGCAAGTCTGTGTCATGGTCTGAACCAGGTTCAAGACATCCTCCGAAAGGAGAGCACATGTGGCACAGACTGTCTGTTCACGTGAAGAAGCAGGAAGCCGGCTCCAACCAGACGGCTGTCATCAAGCCCCTCACTAACAGCTTCCATAGCCCCCCTGGCGAATTCTCCCATTTAAGCACCAAGACTTTGTACAACGTGGCCGAGGAGGATGAGGGCGACCCAATGCGATTCCCTGGCTCGGGGAGCCCTCCTCTTATGGCTCTCAGCAAACCCATGAATGACGTGTGCTCCGAGATGACCTTTTACACCCCTGAGCAACACGAGCCACAAAACAATAGTGCTCTCCCTCAAAATGAAGTTCTTGACCAATTCCAGGAGTTCAATTCAAGCGACTTGGATGATATCATAAGTCTTCCCGATGCATCCAATGGAGTTTTTTTGCCACTTCAACCTCAAATATTGTACCCGCATCCCATTTTGCCCATGCACCTTACTGGTTTTCAGGATGAACCCTCTTCTCCTCTGTGTGAGGAGGAGGAGGAGGATGTTGAGAATGAGCAGTTTGGCCTTCTTCATGGATATATGTATGACAATGCGCAGATCCATGATGAGGAGGAGCTGATTCAGATCAAAATGGCCAACGAGGATTCTGTGGCACTCATGCCGCCCTCTCCGTTTCGGGATTCTCTGGGCTCTGGAAGCCCTGTTCCTAACTCGCCGGCATCTGAGTCAGTGTTATGCACACCACCGAGCATCACCTATGCATCCGTTATCCTCCGAGACTATAAGCAGAGCTCCTCCACCCTTTGAAACAGTTCTTACAGCAGATAACGCTCTTTGTTAATGGAATGGGAAAGTTACAATTTCAGTTCTGTTTCATTTACAATTCTAAAAATGAGTTTATAAAATTGAATGTTAGATGACCAGGGTCCAAAATTAACAAGTACATTTCTATTTATTTGAAGAAAGTGATTTACAGTCATTGTTATACTTAAATTAATGGATGAACAAGTTTTATTTTTTTATTTATTAAAGGTGTAAAAAATTATTCTTTCATTTATTTAATTTTTAAAATTTTTTTCTTCTTCAAATTCAACATTCAATTGACGAAATATGAATAAATCATATTTTAGTATATTTTTGGCCTACTTATTTATTTGTTTTTCTGTATACTATTTAATTAAAAAATAATCTTTTTACATGTTTTTATTTATTTTGTGTTTTATATATTTCATTTATGTATTAATATTAAATATGAAAGAAAATATTTGTTTTATTTATTGTACTTGCACAATTATGCAGTATATGATTATCAAGATAAAAACAGACAAATACTAGTAGCTAGTATATTCTTTCATTTTTCAATATTTTTACTCATCGTTAATTTGTTATCTTACTTAATTGAGTATAAATGTAAAATACTTGTTACATATTTTCTGAATTAAAAGTAGAGAATGTGGTTTCTCACCACTAGTAACCACTTCGAAACAATAACATTTCTGTAATTGATGATGCAGAGTCATGCACCCATTTGAGTCGAACCGATGATTGCAATAACGTTTAAATCGCAGTTCCATCATAAAGATGCATATGCTTATATTCAACAGATAAACACCACACTGAAGTTTCTTTTCTTGTCCCAAAACCTGTTTGATTAACAGTTAACTGAAATCGGTATGGGATAGCTGGAGTCAATGGAGATTATTTGCGAGTCTGCCAAAACCATGGCTTGCTCACCTGTTTCTCTTTTAGGAATCATGTGATGACCGAGATGAGTGACAAACGATACAATAATATATTTAAAAACAATTCACAATCCTTTGGAATCTATTAGTATAGTGTGTAAATGTATAACTCCTATTATGTAAATTGAACTAAGAAGTTTTTCATTAGAAAAAAATGACATATTTTACCTTTATCACTTATAGCTTTTAAATCTTCCTTGTTTTCCTTTCATGAAGGAAACATACTTGTTTAATGGTTTCCTCTTTTAATAACAGTACAACTTTTAATTTTGGATCATGTCGGTTCTGACTCTGTATAATGTTGTATATTCAGAGTCATGCTTTTATATTAGATCAAATAGTCTTATAGAAACCACAACTGTGCAGCTACTGTTTAAAGCAATAGTGATAATGAACATTTTGTCATCATTTATTCTCAATAAAAAGTTTACAAAAGTTCATACTGATACCGAAGTCACCAAATTTTAATCTTGTCTGAAAAATCTCAGTAAACGATGACAGAATATTCAAATTCTGGTGTAATTCCATTTTCTGTGTTTATGAAATCAGTTTGTGTGACTGTTATTCTATAAAATCAAGATATGAAATGCAGTAAACCAAGTATAGAATACATGTATAAAACTAAGATGTTGCAAGAATGACTAGTGTTTAAGTGCCAATGTCAATGATTGACTGAATATTTGAGTGTTTCAATTGCTTGTGAGTGCATTAGGAAGTGTAAATATTAATTTATACCCATTTTTACGGATATTCCATGCATATTGTAAATAAACAGTGCATAGAGTTCATTGTAATAACTTTAACATTAGATTTGAAATGGGTCATAATTCAGTTTTACTAGCTGTATTTTTTAACTTTGTCTAAATGACTTCAATGTTTTCATACAGTTAGAATTAGTGATGAAATTTGAATCGCCTGTGCTCAACACGGGTCCACCGACGGCAGTTTCTTTAGAATGTATGAATTTTCTGACCAATTAAAAGAGCACTCCACTTATACAAAGACCCATTCTTCTCCTCAAGATGAGATATTAAGTAGTGTTTATTTCAGCACCATGGAAACTTTTGAACTGTTCTCCAGATCTGGAGATAACACTTAGCTTAGCATAGATCATTGAATACAATCAGACCAGTAGCAAATAGTTCCAAAGTGATCAAATACATACATACAGCATATTTTTTAAGTTAAACCTAACTATTTTAGAGCTACTATGGGTTGTAATAGCAGCTAAATATTTTCCAGGCTGATAATGGTATTAACGACACTTCCATTCAATTGTCAAGCTGCAAAAAAAACTAAGGGATTTAAGAAAGGTTGATTAGACAATTCTATTGGTCCAAGGTTCCCAACCCAGTTCATCAGATTTCTCAAAACTAGATTGGCTGAACCTCTCCCCAATCAACCAAACTAGAACAAAGTCGCTCAGTTGTAATTGTTGCTTGCACTTTCATGAGAGATTTGGCTGCTATCATTTCAATGTTCGTGATTCCCTGTGTTGTCTTTTCATGGAGCTTTTGGGGAATTTACAACAGCAATTGATTTATGCTAAGCTAGGCTAATAGTGCTATCTCCAGATGATGGCTGAAAATATGGTGAAAACAAGGGGGAATTAAAGAATGAGACTAAGAGGTGGAGTGTTGCTTTAAGAGAACTTTCGTGCTTATAACTATTCTTACAACTATTCTGTTGCGTATTTAATGGATGTACTGTGGATATTTTAGGGTAAACTATGTTTTTACGAATCAGTTCTGCTGTAAAGTGTGTGCCAGAAACTGCTTGGCTTAAAAAATGGGCTTATAACGATCTTTATACTTTTAAATGGGTTTACAGTGCTATGTTCAGTGGCTCAAAGACTATTGTTAAATACTGAATCAGAAACTAGAAGCCAATGTATGAATTTTTTTTATGGATGCTACAGTTAAGAGAGTTAGAAAATCAATCACTGGTCACTTTGCTATGTATGTGTTTTGGTATAAAATTTTTGCAAAAACAAATAATGTGAAAAGATGTTTATCTATTTCAGCTGCAAATGCAGAGTTGTACAGGCCCTGCCCATATACGAGCACTTTTTCTAAGCAGTTTCTCCATTTGCTCACATGTTAACACAGTTAAGTTTAACTGAGCATTTCTGAAAAGTTTTTTTTGATATATTGATTGATTGATTGATTGATTGGGCAAAATTACCTTTGTCTTAGTACTACCACTTATCGCTTTATGACACACGTTTTATTTTTCCTGTGTCCATGCATTCATGACCTATACGTACAAGGCTTTAAAAATAAAAAGTAAGCACATGCCGAGCAGGCCCCACCCTTTTTGCAAGTGGCCATGAAGCAGCAGCTTTTTCGCATTTCAGGAGTCTTCAGGAGTCTTTCAGGAGTCCATCTGGATCTGCTTTAAGTTACAAAAGTGGCAGTTATGAATGTATGAGCTTGCTGACTTGCTCAAGTACCTCCAAGTAGACCTCCCACCAATTTAGAGGTTAAGGGGAGGAAGGTAGATTCAATAAGGCTGGTTTAGAGTCAGGGAGGAGAAGGATAGGTCCAGTATATATGAATTAAAGTGGGAGTCACCTTCAGAGTAACCCCTTCCAAAAATGTTTGAGTCCTTAAAAAGCACACACTTGCAACCCATTTAAAATATAAGAATGTACGCGTTGTGAAGATTATGATTGTACATTTTGTAAATATATTCCTAAGTTTGTTTACATTGTAGATGCTAAGTTAAGTTATTTAAAAAATGTGAGCAGTTATGCCTTTCATTTGACTGTTAAAAATGCTTACAACACCTGTTTGTTTCTCTCTGACTTTATGCATGCTTTGCTCAAAAATGGAAAACTTGTAAATTCACTCGTAACTGTTCATTTAGATCCTGCGCGTACTGGAAACTGTGCTGTGGTACCTATTTGAGAAACAAAGTTTACACAGCAGATCGACGTGGATCTAGGTCACTTTTTGCTGATGCAAGGGAAAGTGTAGTGAGACTCAGAATTGGGATCCGCAGAACGTTTATTTAAAGCTTTGGTGATTAAAGAGCATTTTTACAATTTTACCTAAGTCAGTTCTGCAAAGTGTTATATCTGATTGGGAAAGTGGCAACTGATGAGTATTTTATTTTTACATGAGTCAGATTCATTAAAATATGTTTTTTTTTTTAAATAAAGTTTTCTTTAAATATTGAGAAAAGTTGTTTGTGTCAGGAGTAAAACCCTCTTCAAAAATTAGAAGTTGGGGGAAGTGGAGGCTTTGGGCAAATGTAAAATATCTGTTGTTGCCAAAATTTAGCACCATCTGATGGTGTCAAAGCACCATCAGTCAGTGACCCACAACAGGTAAAGTTGACTCTGAAACAGCATTTTTGAAAGCCTGGTCTTTTTAAGGTCAAAGCAGTCACTCCTGCTTGTTCATTTCTTTTGCAGGGGATCCAGAGAATTCCTTTTTTTAAGTGTGGTGTGATAAACAGATATTTATTCAATTGCACTCAGATACATGAATTTGATGCTGAGAAGTGGTCTCCTGATTCCTGCGGTACCACCAATGCGAAGAGACTGAAGTCGGAGAAGAAAGTGCCTTTTCTGGATTTACATTTTTCAATTAGTCCTGACATTTTTATACATATATTTTGCTCAGTTAATGATTTTTTTTTTAATTATTGCTCTGTCATAATAGTTGTCAATCTCCAATTACAGTTACCTGTTCCGGTGATTTCACACAATGTTACAGAAAAGTAACAAAGAGGAATGTTATCTTTGGATTGATTGAATTATTTTGCAAAGGAGTTGAAGCCACATTAGAAAATCATAGAGAGCAAATCACCTCTATGTTACCCATGAACGATAACGAGTGAATGAAAGTAGAGAAGAATGTGTTTATCTGAAGACAAACTCTTTTCATTGGCTTTTAGGTAGAACATTAGGTAGAGTAACTGACTCCTTTGGTATAGTGCATCAATGATGAACATCTATCTTGTGGACATGAATGAGTACTGTGTTGAACACGTTCCGTGCTGAAAGAGAGTGTCTCTTTCCTCTTCGTAATCCCTGTAAATCAGCATGGGACATGCCTCACTGTGATCTGCCACACATTAGCTTAAAACATTGCCGATTTAACCTTAATAACTGTTACTCAACAGAAAATCCATTTTCTCGTTCAAGTCTCAGTTTGTTGATCTGGTGTTCTTCATTACACTAATGCTCTCATTACTCTCGAAAGCTTGTTGTTGTCTTGGCCATAATTTGGTCTAGTAATGTTTTTTGGTTCTGGTTATTTCTCACGAGGTCTCAACGTGGTTTAATTATTATGTCCTTAGATAGTACTCTTTGTTCTCAGTTTGATCTCAGACAACACTCTGGTAATCTTGTTCTTCTCCTTGATCAGCGATATGGTCTTCATTACTTTGTCTCTTGTATTTGATTGCGGTATCTATTTCTAATTTCTAATCACTTTTGTTTCTTCGCCACTGTAGTGTCATTACTTTACACAGTCGTTATCATAGCTGACGTTACGTATTCTCTCATTACTCTTTATGTATTTTTTCTTGTGTCTCATCATTACGATGATTTTGTTCTGGTCTGTCGTTTATCTGGTGATCTCATTCTGGTTCTCATCTGAACACCGAGCCGGAAGGCAGGTTCTTGCTGACAGTGTGTGTGCAGGAGGGCAGATATTTTTACTCTCCATCTGTTCCACATCGTACCATAGTTTTACTTTGAAGCGTCCTTGCTGTATGTCAGGGGATCTGTTCTACATAGCACTTATTCAAGTCCCACTGCTGCATTTGTTTACAAATAAATTGAGGTGGAATTATGAAGATTGAGGGAGTCTGTAAAATTGATTTTTAGTAAATGATTCATACAATGCTTGAAATGTTTTGTATGCATTATACAGGATACTGCCTGCGCTTTAAGTGGATATTTTGCTCAGAGGAAGGGAGCAATAGTGTGTCCTACTTTAGTCTTCGTTCCAGTGGGTGGGAGAAGAGAAAGAATGAAAAAAAACAACGACAATGAAAACTTTAAAAATACTAAATAAATCCCCAAAAGGCTAATTCTGTATTTAATACAGAAAACCATAACATAAAACACAATTATTAACCATAAAAACTACTATGGTTCAAAGATGCATCCAAATGTTGATGTTGTCTTGTACTAGTTTCTGTTAAAAGGTTTTTTAAATGTTGTAAATTTCACAATGAGTAGCATAAACCAACCCCAATGCCTACAGAGATATAACAAATCAGTTGTTATGATAAACAGTCTGGTTGCTATGGAGGGGTCAGCGACATCATATAATGTCTCCCATTTAAATTTGAGTAAAATAAACCCACCTCTTTGGGGCAACACGGTGGAGCACTGTGGCCATCCAGTTAGAAGGTTGTTGGCATGAGGCTCACCGGTGACCTTTCTGGAAGGAGTTTGCATGTTCTCTCTGTGCTTGCGTGGGTTTCCTCCGGGTACTCTGGTCTCCTTCACAATTGAATAATCTAAATTCCCCTTAGGTGTGAATATGTGAGTGAATGTGTGTGATTTCCTGTGATGGCAACCTGTCCAGGGTGTACCGCCGCCTCTCGCTCTGTTTGTGCTCGAGATAGGCACCAGCAGAACCTTGTGACTCAGAGAGATATTTTAATATCTTCTTAGAGATGCTTAACAAAATCTTTAAGCATACTCTTTTATTTTATTTCAGTCTTCTTTATTTATGCAAATTTAAAATCAATGGTTGGCCAATGTACTGGATGATCAGAGCAGAGACACAATGTACCTGTTTTCAAACCCCTCCTTTAGTGTATGAAAATATTGCATATTTTCACCAGCAATGATACGGCGCCATCTAGCGCTTAAAACACATACAACAACTTGTTCAGAATTTTTATTTTGGAGCTGTAGAGACAACCAAGAATCCAATCGTCAACTACAATACATTATGTTACCACTTTAAATGCAACAATGTCAATTTCCATGGGCTGGTGTCAATATATTTTTAGTCTTCAATGATCTGTTTTAGTTTATTTTTGTGTTAACAAATACAGCATGGTTCCTGTGCAAGAGATCTCTAAATGTATCCCACAGGCTAACAGATGTTCAGTAGTGTCATGTAAAGTATATTTCCTGCTACATTGATTGTTGAATGTTTCATCATGAGACTCCTGAGATTTGCCAGAAACATCAGCTACTGTGAGAGGAAAGGCTTGGTGTCTCTGTTTCAGACCATCTGTGAGAGTAAGAGAGGGTGGGATCTTCTTTGAGAATAATAGGAACCCATGTGGGAGTCTGATGAACTTCTGTTTAAAGAGAGAAACCTTTTGATGATTATATATTCAAATCGGTAATTCATATTCATTAAAAAAATTATAATAAAATGCAATATAAAACAGCTATTTTTCACAACCCTCGTCCTAATGTTATTTTCTCTAAATAATGATTCAGTTAAATGATACCAAAGGTGTACAATACTTCACTTAGGGACACAGTCAAAGGTTTTGTTATAGTTCAGGCTGGTTTATTAAACATTAAAGGTTTATTATTTGTCAATAATCAGCTGATTAATGCTTGCAGTCATATGAAGTTTTCAAATAGCGCTTTCAGCTGTGTACCAATAGCTGCAGAACTGAAGGCAAGAAATTCCTTAAATGAACCCTGATGAGGCACATCAGAAGTGAACAGCAATTTTTGTTATTTCACAGTTTTACTACCCAATTACAAATGAGTGGATTCATCACATGAGAAGATGCATCCAAACATTTGATTTATGGTGCATGAGCCGACTAATGTGATGTCTACCGTGTCTAGATTTATTGTATCCTATCTTAATATTAATGAAATCATTTATTTGACTTTACAATTCATATTTTTGTGATTTTTCTGTTTAATTTAAATTTCAAACTTTATTGTACTGTACTATATTTTAAACTGGACAGATCTTGGACTTGGGTTAAGATTTTAAAATTAGGCTTGAGTTTTGATTTAATTTGTTGTGGGGTTTATACTGAAATTTGGTGAATATGGAATTTTCTTTATAATTATTTCTTTAATTGAGGTTTTTGTTTAAATATTTGTTTATATTTTGTTTTTAACCATTTAACAAATATGCCAAGTAAAAACATTTGTATAACTGTAATTAATGTGAAAAATTAGTTGTTTTTGTTATAGTTATTTTAATTAAATCGAACTTTGAAAGACGGTGTTCACTTCCTTTTGATATTGAACTTGACTGACATACTAAACACTTTATTGTTTGTTTCTTAGTTCAATAATTTATTCATGCTTGTCTTTTGCTGCTGTCCTGAGACTCTTGAGCCGCCCCGTGGGATTTAAAAATCATGTCTCGCTTCATCCCATTAACCATTGGACGACTGATCCGGAGTCAGTTCACTTTCTCGTCTCCTATCGTTTACATCCGGGTGCGCGTCGCCTCGCCTCCACCGCGCAGACTCGTAGCGGAGATTGCAGCGCTCTGCGTTTCCGCGTTAGCAGTGGCGGGGAACGGAATACACGGAGCCTCTGCGCCTCTCACCGGATTACATCGCGTTTTAAAATGAAGCAGGAGTGATCTTACGCATTAGGAAAGCGTGTTCGGGGTTATGTCGCGAGCCGGGGCGGAAACACCGCCTGACATGTGAGGCGTCGCGGCGAATCCAAACGCAAGCAGGTCTCCACCACCGTCTGTTGACGTTCTTTTCGGCTTCGTTTCGCGTCAACTCTTGACACAGAGCTAAGGATGAAGAAGTTTAATATTAGGAAGGTGTTGGACGGTTTGACAGCGGTGTCATCCTCCTCTTCCTCGTCTACCTCCGCCGCGTCTCCTCAGTCCGGGAACCGGGAGAATGAGCTGATCCCGGAGAGCCTGCAGTCCGAGCATTTCCAGCTCTGCAAGGTGCGATTACACACTGCCTTTGATCTTACACCGGGGGCGAGAGAGGGCTCCTGTTCTCTTCTTGTCTGGGTTCTCTTACTGCTCTTTCATTTCGCTTGTATTTCGTCTTTTTAACGATTCTGCTTTCAGTTTTCAACACAAATTGTGTTTTGTCATCCTGTCAAACGTTATTCATAAATAACTTCTATGAGATTTTTTTATTTAATTCTCTGTACTAGGAAATAACCCTGTCCATCTAATAACATTTAAGCTAAATTATGTTTTTTTTTACATATTTACAACCATACAACACTTATTTAATTTATTTTCTAAAATAAAACAGTTCATCACAGAGTAAGTGTCAGATTTTCAAATGCTTTCAAAGTTCTTGTTGTCGATACATTTTTAACACGGTTTTACATTTGAAAAAAGGTTTATATTTAGAAAACGTACATTTATGGATTTCAAATATATATATAAATATACATGTCACTATAACAAAATAATTATATCCAGAAAGTTACTGATGCTGTAAAATTAATGTAGATTCAGAGAAGGGATTAACAACACTATTGAATCAGTACTTATGACAGATCTCTGAAGCTTTAAAGATTCAGGTGATTTACAAAAAACCCCTCAGGTGTCATAATTTATTTCTATGAACCTGTTCTATCAATTCTCACTGGTGTGGTGTCCTGTTTGGTTATGTATCTGTATAGAAATTCAATTAAGGAAATATGAACCTTGATCAAATTTTACATGCTTAATTCTTGAGTCATAAATAAAACCCCACAATCTATTGAGCTATAAATACATTGACTCATAACATTTTGTACAAATAAGAAACCTGTTTATTTTTCTTACTCATCTCTCTTTATATCTGTGATTTAATTGGTAATAAAGAAAAAAAAGTTCTATGTTCGGGATGTGCATCACCAAGAACCATAAAACAATGGTTTCAGTACAATATTTTATAAAAAAATTGCGATACTGTGAGCCAAGCTATATTTTGGGATATTTCGTATTATGAAAATGCAATTTTTATAAAAAACTTTTTTAATTTGCCACAGCTTAATGAGATTTACATTTGCATTAATTGACTGTCTTTACCATTGAATGTCAATGGCAACTTTTTTATACATATTACATTGTAATATATATATATATAGCACATTTTATTGATGTAAGGTGTTTTAAACACAATATATACAGTATTTTTCACAGCTTATGTAACCCCGTTTTAACATTTTGATCTGATTGAAATAAATGAATCCTATATTAATGAAAATATAATGCTTGCACTTCAAACATCTGCACTCTTGCATTAGCGAGGGGCCACCTCTTTCACATTTCCGTAATTTTCTAAACTCCTTATGGACAAATAACATCACTGCAGGTGGTGAGAATTGAACTATAGCCTTAAGTGTCTTTTAGAACCAATAGTAAACCGGTGAGGCAGATGCATGATCCTGTGGCAGCAACTTGGTAGCCAGTAGCCTGGGACTTGTCAGACATGCTGACAACCAAGCAATAATTTGTCTAAAAAGACATGCTGCAAAACACCCACTTTTGCAGGACAATTCTTCCGTTGTTACTCTTCTGGAATGTGAAATGTCTCTCTGACCTACGTCCACCATGAGTACGTCCCCTCCAACGCGAATCCAAATATCTTCAGTTGTGTTGAAATAAATAAAATAATTTGAAATGGATGATAGTTTAAAAGTCTGTCTGAGCAAGAAGAATGTGTCTATCCTGGAAATTCCTGGAAACTCAAGATTGATACAAGGTGGATTGGCTGTTGTTTCTGTCAAAAGTGTGGGCAAACTGCCCTATAGATATTTTACTGCATATCTTGAAAGTATTGACAACGTTGCATTTCTTGAATGAGAAATTAATTAAATTCACTCCCTATATCAGAAATATGAATATTATGCATAGCACGGTAACTTCCTATGAACTACCTCCCATTTTTTTCTTCTTGAGTTTGTGAGTTTAGCAGCCAGTGCTCAAACCAATTTTCTTTCCCAAGATATTTTTACTAATGTATTAAATTGGCTCATTGATTTCGCCAGTTTTGCTGTATATGTTGAGCGAAGTTAGAAGTTCACTCAAACTGAGATGTTCCTTGATTATTACACCTGAATGGATTAGTTCCTTTCGATAGCAGCCTAAAAAGATGTCCATTTCCTTTCCCTCCAATGGAAACTCCTCAATCATTTTGAACTGAAATGCTGCTGCTCTAAAATGATTCAATTCAACAATATTAGTTAGGTTAAAAGTTCTGTTTCCAGATTGAGAATCAGCTCATGCCGAAGAATGGAATGTTCCTTTAAGAGCGTCAACGAGTGAGTTGTTTGATGCAAATCCTATTCTGCTTCACAGACTGTTCGGCATGGCTTCCCCCATCAGCCCTCATCCATGGCATTCGACCCGGTGCAGAAAATTCTGGCGATTGGCTCAGAGAATGGAGCCCTGAGATTGTATCCTTTTCATATGAAAACCTGGCAACCTAGCCATCCAGCAGTACTTTAATGTAAGAGCAAGGCTGTAATGCTTGTTTCTTGTGTATTTCAGAAAAGGCAGTCCACCTACACATTGTCTTAGTCGTCTTGCATTTAGCAAATGACCTGTTCAAAGCATAAGTGGCTCTTTTAAAACTAGCCTCTAAACATGTATTCCTATGTATATCACAAAGAAAAAAACATCCTCTGGCAAATGAGCTTCTAAGAGCTGTGCTGTTCCCCAGGAGATATGAATATTCACCCAGATGGCACTTCAGAGGAGCCAGCGACTCATAGGAAATATACATCTAGCTCTTGGAGAAAATTCATCTGAGAAAATCAACATGTTGCTTATAAGTATTAGTATTATTATTTGCTCAAGTTGTTTCAATTAGTCATTTGTAATCCCTTCTGGTAAATGTTACTTGACAAGGAATAATGTACATGTAGCCATAATGTTCTAGAGCCCACAATTCGGGTCACAGGGTCTGCTGGTGCTTATTACACTTTGTAAAACTTTGTCAAATAGTCTAAAGGTTATCAGGCCATCTCAGAGTTATAGACATCACACATATTAACATTCTGAAGGCATAGATGGTTATCAATCTATCGGACAAATGCTGTTGTACTGTAAATGTCTGGCAGAAACATTTGAGCCAAGAGGTTTCTTGAGTAAGAATAGGTTCTAGGTTTCTAAACTAGAGTTTATTTATATTAATTGGGGTGGGTGTTTTAAAGATTTGAGCTTAAAGATATTGGTATTGTTCAGGTTCAAAATGTTCCTGATTGCCCTCAGGGATCACCAGGTGTTGCATTGTCAATATTGCCTCATTTGTCTTTAGAGATTCTTCTGTAATCTGTAATTTTATGTATACTTGAGCATAGACGAATAGAAAAATGGACGTAGTATCAGTGACAATTCTGACAAATTGAACAATGGACTGAAAGAGGTACGAAACTCAATCCCTTTAACCTGATGTAAACAGCCTGAAACTCTGACATTCTCACTGCATTCTCTCATCTGCCTTTAGACTGAAATAAACTTGTGTGACATGCCCTTTTGTTTCCTGTGGAGTATATTGTGAAGTTAACCAACTTTTTTTTAGCTATAACAGCTTCAACTATTCTGGTAAGGCTCTCCATAAGGCCTAGGAGTGTGTTCATGGGGGTTTTTAGTACATTTGTGAGGTCAGATATTCATTTTTGGGATTCTGTTCATCCCAAATTGTTCTACTAAATTGAGGCAAGGACTATGTGCAGGCCACTGGAGACAGGCATTGACATGGTCTCTTTGCTTTGTCTCTGGTCTCGGTTTGTCTCAATGTTCTCCCATGTGTCTTGAACTCAATACTGTCCAGGCTCATATTGCGGTCTTGGTCTCAATACTCTTTGGTTTTTGCCATGTCTTTGACTCAATACTTTGCCGTCTTTGGCGTGTACTGGTCTCAATATACTTTCCCCTCTGTGCTGTGTATTTGCCTCAATACTTTCCCGTGTCTGCCGTGTATTAGTCTCAAGTGACACTCCAGTCTTGTTTGGGTGTCAGTCTGAATTCTCTCTGGTCTCGGCTGTGTCATAGTCATGAATTGTAGACTACAACACTGTAATATCATATGGATTGATACGGTGAATTTTCTAAGCCACTCTGGTGCTATTTCAAAGCATAAAATATGCATTAAATGCTGAAAAGCTCTGCTCTACAGTGCCCAAAGATTGTCAAAAATATACTGTAGATCCAGGTCTAAATAACTGCTGAATATTTTTTTAAGGGATTTCCTTTATTTTTATTTAATCTGCATCTTTCTTTGCTTAGTCATATTCAGTGCTAGTGTTCATCGGCTGCAGCCTGGCACTATAAATAAAACCAGCCAGTCTATGAAGCAGTTTCAATACTGGCCACATTTCCCAAGCATATTTCCTAGAAACAGGAAGGGGGTATATGTGTGTGCATTCCTCAAGGAGCAGCGCGTGTTTGTGTGCTCACTCATTACTGAGATCTGCACTGTGGCATGAGCAGCTCTGATGCCATATGCTTCAGAGCTGCTCTCATCATGGCTGATGCCCAGTATGCGCCTGGATGCCACCAAACATCTCTGGTCCTGCTGGGCACACTCATACTCAGACAAGCTGCTCACGGTTTTCTGATGTTCGGTGTCCATGGATGATTGTTGTGTTTGGAGAATATGGCCACGGGTTTTGGCTGGAGATTTGTTCAGTGATAATTCTCTTTGTTTCAGAGTAGAGTTGAACACCTCTGTCCTGATGCTCAGCTGTTGCTGCATGTGTTAATGTGCAGCCAGAGCTGATGGGCTTAGTGTCACTCAGTCGATTGGGCTATTTATCAAAGGACAGGATGGATCGATCTGCCTCATTGCCCCCAGCGTCGAGAAACACCGCCGCAGCTCAGCTGACACAAACTCAATGAGCTGTTTACCTACAGTAAATATCTCACTTTACACCAAAGCTCCCTTGTGTCTCTATCAGGGTGTTTTTAGATGTACAGGGCGCTCAAGGATTCGGAGGACTTTCATTGGTCCTAAATACAAGCTGCAGTTTTTTAACGGTTTTTGTGGGTCTATATGGCGATGTGCTATATAAAGTTTAAATTTTATGCTTTTATATCATTATTCTAAGTAGATACTACAATTACCACCACATAGCATTTAACATATTGTATATCTGCTGTATGCTCCAATACTTCTCCTTCATGTTTATCAATAAATCACATCTTTAGTGGCATTTCAGCTGACTTTTGAGAGTAGTTAACATGGTATGAAAACGTAAACAAGCATAATGCAAAAGGCGTGCACATCACTACTCGTATGATTTCATCTACTTTGTGTAGCATAAGGATCTCTGGTCCTCAAGCTAATATCTAACTCCCAGAAAACAAGCAAATATTTCAAATCTGCTAAAATATAGTTTCCTTCAAAATAAAAGGATGATTTGTTTATCTTTGGTAGTACAGCTAAAAGAACTAGAAATATGCATTGCCTATAGTAAGAAGATCATGAGGGTAGCCATCGGGAAGGGTGGTTAAATAGGTGATTCCATCGATTAAGCTCCTGCATGCATCATTGGTTTGGATAGGGATGCAGTATTATGTGCTGTTCTCACCTGTTCTGCTGGTTATGGCTGACATTGAATTTTGATATTTACTTCCTGGTCTCTTTTTGAACTGCGTGCTTCATCAGAGTAAAATTACAGCCAATACTAGTTCTAACTCAAGCATTCTTCTGAACTTGAGACCAGAAACATGTAAAAGATTTTCTTTTTAAAAGGTTATATGATGTACTTTTAGCATTTTCTGAGCAGACATGGATAGATTTTCAGCATAATGATCAAGAGTCTTTGGAGCCATATATAGTAGGTACTATGCTGAGTTTTTGAAATGGGAAAAATGAAAACACTAGTTTTGGTACATGATGTAATAGTAGAAGCATTCATTCAATGCTCCAGACCAATTAATGTTGTTAAAACTATTTGAAAATGTTGAATTGACATGATTCTGCTCCTGGCTGATTCAATGCTCTTTGATAAGCTATGCCAAAAGTGCGATCAAAAGACATAGGGAACCCTTAAGTGAATTATAATAATTTAGCTAGGTTTCACAAGGATATGATCCATTGAAAACATTCCTCATGGAGGTACTACTCCCCATTTACTAGCAGTAATGGGATTTGTTACAAAGTTGCAGTGCATTCTAACCAGTGTTTTTACAATTTCTTTTTCCCAGGAGATTTTATTTTTATAGCTTTGATTTTTTTTTTTTAAGTTAAGCACCACTGGTTTGATTGGATTCAGTGATCTGTTGAGCTAAAACTGACTAATAAAAATCTCTTTTTATGGGATAAATATCAAAACTCTTTCATCAAACGTCTGGTATAAAAGGTTTCAATGATCTATGCTAAGCAATGCCAAAGGTGCTATTGCCAGATCTGTAAGACAGCTGAATAGTTTCCAAACATATCTTAATGGGATTTGGAGAATTGCCTTTTAAGAAGAACTTTTAATCACTTTTAATATATTGTATTTATGCTTTGTGTTTTTGAGATGACTTTGTCCCCACATAAACATAAATGAGAGGCAAACACATCTATTCAAAGAAATGCCACCCTTACCAGGCTGAAATCCATCTTCTGTTCTCCTCACACTTACTTGCGTAACCACCAGTGCCTTACACTCCACTATACCAGAATGTTCGCTAGGAGATAGCAGGGAATTCATTGAATTGATTAGCACTATTTTTAGAATTTTGAGTGTCGATCGCCTAGTGATCCATGACCCCCTCTCCTCTGTGCTCCTCTTGTAGGCTGATGTTGGCAGCATCCTGCTCCGAATGCTTTAAATAACAGCCATTTGAGACTCCTCCAGAGTTTGTTTAATGCACCCTGGGCCTGTTTGATTACTGCTCTTAATCTTGTTTGGACAGATCGCATCTTTGCTTTATCACTCTCGAACCCACTAATGGCTCAAGTTCAGCTGGGCAGGGAGCGAGAGGGCAAGCCGTGGAGTCAAATGGCACCATCATTTTATATACACTTCTTTATTATCCCATTGAAGAAAGAGCTTGTCATTAGCCTACTAAGTGTAATTCTTTTTGAAATAGGTTTATGAAGGATGCCAGATACTTGTGTGGGTTGAACATTAACGGTTTTAAAATCTATTTACTCTGCGCTCATGATTATTATGCCAATATTCTGATCACATATTTTAACAAATGTCAATCTCAATGACGACCACCGAATTTATATTTTAGAATGTTTAAATTGTGCTTTTTTTTTTACACAATCTATGTGTAAAAATGACAAAAATTAGAAGGTAATTTTACATTATGTTTGTAGTTGTTGACATATAAATTACAGTACACCTCACAGTCAAGCTATACTGGCATAAATATTTGTTTTATTATATTATTAGATTATATTTAGTTTTATTTGAGCACCAAAATCCGCTCAAAATACTCCAAACACATTGTAATAAAGTGCCAATTTTATATGTCGAATTTGATCATTTGATCGGCCAATTTTTGTCCTATGTGTTGGATGTTGACACAAGGTTTGGGTATTGCTGCCAAACTCCTGAATCGATTGCATGCCTATCCACAAGGTTAGGTTTCAAACTTTTAATAACAATTTAATAAACATTTACTTTATAAAATCGATCAAATGCTTGGCTATAGAAAACACAGCTAGAATTTAAACACCATGTAGATAGCACTCAAATATGCATCTGCATCACTAAAGATAGACGTCATTTTCCGTTCAGAAAGAAGCTCCAGAAAGTCTGTAAAAAAGCAGTTATTTCCCCCTGAAAAGCAGCTTAAACAGCTCTATAATAACTGGACTAACATGGCAATGATGAAGAATAGATTCTTGATCCGATAACTGTGTAAACACAAGACAATAATTATTTATTTGAAAAAAAAAAAAACAAACAAACAAAAAAAAAAAAACATAAAAACGTGACTGATACTGGATTTGTGGAGCATTTATCTGAAACTAAATGATGGTGTTTCACATCAATGTTGCTAAGAGTGATTAATAAGGTCAGAAAAAGTCACTGGATTTAGATCTTGGCACTTCTTTAGTCCTAATTAGTTAATAATTTTAGAACACAAATAGAGACCAAACCAAAAGTGGGTGCTGCTTTTCAAAACAAAGATTGCATAATAAGTCTTTGTAATGGGTATTTACCATATGTTAAGAGGATGATTTGAAGGGGTATTGTTACCTTATGAAACAAGGAAGTTTAAATTGATTGATTGAACCTAGTTCTGACACCCTCTTTACAAACATCTCCATGGGTGTGCATAAACATTTATTTTATTATCAGTTACTTTAAATAAAAATTCACGGCTTACCAGGAGGATTCTGTTTGCTGGGACGCATGTCAGAAATGTGTTGGAAAGAACACTCTGTAGTTTATAAGTGCTCATAGACTGACCCTCAGCTCATTCGGATGCAGATCACAGGGAAAAAAAGGCAGTTCAAGGAGTGATTAAAAAAAATCCTCTTTCTATTTGAAACAAAAAATATGTGTTACGATGTTTTCATTAGAAATGTACTCTGATTTGCATAATATAATAAGACTTTCTGTTGGTCACTAGGGAATGAGTGAAATGCTGCAGGAAACCACTGATTCAATCCACACACTTCCTGTTTATATCTGTACTATTTTAGCCTTCATTGCCTGGCATGAGTGTGTTGGATATCCTGAGGTTGGAACATACAGCGTCCATATGTTGTTTTGCTCTGTTTTTATTTGGCAGATTTGTTGCTTTCTAGTCTGGGCCTATAGATTGATCAAGACGTGTCTTCAAATACCTGCTTCACAAGTGTTACAATGGTATAAAAGGTTCTGCACTCACTTTAAAGATTTGCATTTATTTGATAATTTTTTTTTTTTACGTATGCACTCACGAGTGCTGTTAACATTGAAGTGGTTTAATGGGTTAAAAGGGCTTGAAACAAAAAAGATTAGTGAATAATCTGACAGAAACTAGATGGAGAATCAGGAAATCCCCCAGCCCCCAACACCCAGAAATCCCTGGAGGGCTGGGAAGAAACTGCTTTCTATTAAAATTTTAAATCAAACACCTGCATTGATTAAGGCTGGCCTCATAGTCAAGTTAGGGTATCCATCAAACGATTTCCTGGAGTAAATCAACAAAAAATGTTAATGTTTCTTTCTCTTTCTCAAAACTGTGAGAGATCCCCTTAAACATGCTGCTGTTTGTGGAAATGGACAAGTGTAGGAATGAATGCATAAAGATTTTTGAAGGCAAAAAGGGGTTTACAAACCTTTCAGCACTTTTAAATGCTTGAATGATGTAGAAGATTGTAGGGGAAATTCAAATCATGTCAGTGCTGCTAATAAACAACAATTTTTATTGCTTTCTTTCATGGAAAAAGGTTTGCAGGCATTTAAGGATGAATAAACAGTTCGAATACTTTTAACATAATTTTTAAAGGAAAAAATATTTGTGGCCTGACCCTCAAAGCGTGCTGGCCAATTGGTGTGTTCATGATGTGGAGTCAGGAGAATAAGCATGTTGGTGTAGGAGCAGGTTTGTTTTGGTCAGTAACACAAGAATATCTTCATCCATTGTAATTTCTCCAACCTGGCATTGAACATGTCTTGCATTTGTGACTGAACACACTGAAAAGCATAGGTCCTATATTATGTCTTTTTCAATGCATTTAGAATGCAGAAAGTTGCACAAATCTGGACTAGCACTGCATCTTTTATAACTTTCAAAATGCAATATTGATCTTAAACAATGTCTTTCAATCATATCATCAGTCTCCCCCAAAGGTGCAGTTATCTTCAGCCCACCGCTGTTCCAAATACCCCCTTCTGAGTGAACTCCATTTGGCGGCAAAACATGATGACCTCATAGTGCAAAGCATCTCTTTTAAGGTTGAATTACATGATGTAGTAGTGTCCCATAAATAAATATATATAAAGGTCTTTAAGATGTTACCTTTCCACCTACTGTGCTATAATGCGTAACCTTATTATTTGTTAAACCTTTGCTGCCTGGAGGTTGGATGTTTGCTCTACGTGAAATTGTGAAGCATTTGCAGTTAATCTGATTGGTTAGTGGGTGGGGGAGGAAATCAATGACGCAATTAATTTCCTCAAGCCTTTTTGAGCTCCCAAAGAATGAATATATGATTATAAAAACTGATGAGGGAACATCACTAAAACAAGGCAGAAAGCTCTAAAAAGTACATTTTGTACAATGCGACCCCTTTAATGCTGGTTAATATAGCTGTTGTCTTAATGGAGCAAGGGTTTATGGATGCGTTCACTGCACAGGGCTCCAGAGAACTGGAACTGCATTCACAAGACAAAACTTAAGACTCTGATTAGGGACTTTGTGTAATCCATTTAGTGAAGTCAATGGACTACTACACCCTCGAATATGACGCACAATCCTCTGGGAGCGCTGATTCCTTTTAGTGCTGATCTCGTTTGATTTGCTTGCATTATCTTCCATTGTCCCCTTTTTAGACCTCAATTAAAAATAAAATTCATAGTTTTCACTCATGTTTCACTGTCAGCCCTGAATCCCTGTTTTATTGTGTTTATACATACACTTATTTAAGTTTTGCCATTGTTGATTGGATGACAGCATCCAGTATATGTGTATGTATGCATGTAAGATTCAAGCATCTGCTCCATTTCTAACTCCACTCTCTTAGCACCCAAATGTAGGGATAACCCTGCAATTATATTTCTACCCCTGTGCCAGAATAGGGTCATGTTTGGGATAATCCTGCTTTCAAAATTCAGGTGTGAAACAGGTGTACTCGGTTTTATAGAAGTTTATAGAATGTTGATAACCTGAGTTTCTGCTAAGCTCTGTTCCTCTCAGTTTGAAAATAATCAAAACGATGATGAATTTGAAATATTACCATATAGTGTAATTCATTTATAGGATAAAAAGGACTAATATACCGACGAGCACTATGGTGTGGAATCTGTGGATTCTTCTAAAAACAAATGCTCATGAGAAAACTTTTTCTGTTGTTTCTCAAATGGAGGTAGCGGACACTCTCTGATACTCATTCTTGCCCTAGAAGAATCAGAGGAATTATGATATAGACATGAAATTACTAATATTTAAGGAGGAAGGTACTTTACTTGCACAATATGCTGAGTTGTTAGAGAGAATTTTTTTCATTCTCTGATAAAAATCCATCTAACTGTGCCTTTTTATTGTCAAATGGTCGACTAAGGGCTGTGTTCTTACAGCTTCTGACTTTAAACTTTATTCACTCTTTCTTCAAATAAGGATTGTTGGCAATGCAGCAATTTAGTTTGGCCCTACACTGACTATCGCCACAAAGTTGAATACCAGTGTCCTAAAAATTGTACCTCAGTTTACATTTAGGCGAAATTAGATTTCTATGAGGAGGCAACAAACCTGTCATTTGCTCTGGAGGTTGTACGAGAAAAAGAAAGACATATCAGATCCTGACATGATTTAGATCACAAAGTACATCTATGAAATGTATCTGGCTTCAACATTGTAATAATTTTCTAATAAAGGTAATTAAAACCATTTAAAACTATTTTTTTCTTGGTGTTTCCTGAATGTGAACTACAAGTCATTTTTTTATGTATAGTTTTAACCTTTTTACTCTTCTATTTGCTTAATATGTAAAAAATCTGCAACTTTTTGGCTTGTTTTGGCACGATCCCCTTAAACTAAACATGTATTTTAACTAAAAGATGATGTAATATCTTTTTACTTGATGTTCTTGCCTTAACTAAGGGCTCAGATTCGGGCAAGCAGGAGTAGAGTGTTACTGTCAACATGAAAGTGGTTGCGCCGTCATCCAGCTGCAGTTTCTAGTCAATGAAGTGAGTTGAGCTGTCTTTTTCCCCTTTCTCACCTCCACTAGATTAATATCTCTAGCTCTCCCTGTTAGATCTTATTTGTCTGAAGTATTTGTTCATTGTTTGGTGGATTGCTTATGTTGATTTCTCACAGGATTTATTTTGACCCATAGGGAGCGCTGGTTAGTGCTTTGGCGGACGACAGTGTTCACTTGTGGAATCTGAGGCAAAAGCTTCCAGCAGTCCTCCATTCTCTCAAGTTTAACCGGGAGAGGTAAGCATTCCACATCGACTGAACTAGACATCTGCCAGTTTTTTTGTGTTCGCTTCAAAATACTGTAAAGATAGATGTTTTTCTGAGCACATTACATTTTCATCGAGCCACACAGCTTGTTTGCATCATGTAAGCATATATCAACATGATTGCATCCCATAATGCAAACGTTGAGACTCACATAAAGACATTTAACGTGCTTGCTCGTCTTTGCAATTCAACTGTTTGCTTCTGATTTGCATTTACACTATAAATGAAACCTTTTAACTTGAGTAAAGAGTTAACATCAATGAGCTAATATTTTGTCAAACTGAAATAAGAAGATAGTTTCACGTTGTACATCTAGGTAATTTTGAGATTGAGCAAGATTTTGTTTGTAAGAAGATGGCAGCAGCAGAGTTCAGCTGATGTGGAGGATGGTTATCACAACAGTTAACCATTTCCTCACACGGTTGAATAATCCTTAATTAACTAATCGCAGCAGAAACTTGGATTTTATTTGCCTTTTAAGTCAATACCAGAACCAAATCCAAACTTTACTGGTGAAGCAATGATGCCCGAAGCAATCATTTAGAAAATCAACCCTCAAATAATTTTGAATATCTTTAAAACATGTTATTATCGGACAAAAAATGTATTTAAGTTTTAAGAAGAAAGGAACTGTTAAGTAAGAATTATTGGCTACCTGCAAATATACCCATATACTGTACAGAACTATGCACTAAGTGTCCTTTACGTCACGCAAGGATTTCTGATAAAGGGTTTGGAGGCTCAAATTGAGCCTGATGATTGTATCAGATTGTACAAGATAATCATATTCGACCAAACGGTGCACTGTGTTGGCAGGACTTGGTTGTAGCAAAGATACCTAGTGGTTTGTTTTAATATAACTGAAATTCACTCCCTCACATTGATATCAATTAAAAAAAAGTTTTGTCACAATTTAAAAGCATGGTTTTCTGCTGTAAAATTGGGCACTTTAAATCTGCTCACTACTGACATCAGTGTGAAGTGGTAAGACTTACTTGCATCACTGCTTCTTGATGACACTAGCTTTCCACGAGGATAACGCAATGTGTTTATCCAACAGAATCACAGTCAGAGCAGAACTAGAAATTTACATGTTAAAATGAAAGTTTTGATACAACATCTGAGTTTTTGTCCTCAAGCGTTCCTAGAAACATCGACATTTAATTGATGCCCTTTTAGACAACAATGACATGTATCCACTGTTAAATCTTCTGATTAATCAACCACCATTACTCTTTCATCTGTAGTGCATCATCTGGCCAACATTCTCCATTGCATGAGATCATCACAACAGATACCCTCTGCTTTGACTCTGCTCTTCTTGTCTTTGGCAGGATCACGTTCTGCCATTTGCCGTTTCAGAGTAAATGGCTGTATGTTGGCACACAAAAAGGGAACATTCACATCGTCAATGTGGAGTCCTTCACCCTCTCAGGCTACGTCATCATGTGGAACAAAGCCATCGAACTGTGAGTGTCTGTCTCTCTTGTCCAGACATCATCCATCATCTAGCTCTCATCCATTCTTGAGTCAGGAGTGAACAAACATATTTGGTATCCACTTGAATTATGTGATGGATCACAGGCAATTGTTTTACTTGTATTTTTTGGCTCATAAGACGCACTTTTTCTTCCCCAAAACTGAGGGGGGAAAGTTGGTGCGTCTTATCGAGCGAATGCAGAGCGCCGCGAAGTCCGGTCACGGCCGTATGAGAGGCGTAAGAGCTCCGGAGCTCCGGTGCTAGGCCGAAGCCGTGCCAATATTTGTACAGCCGGCGCTGCGCGCTGACGTCATCGCCCATCTCTGCTATAGCGCGGTCGTAACGAAAACGGGGGAAAAAAACTACATTTCCCACAATACATTTGGCTTCCACATCCATACTCACGAGCGAAACTACAGAGCTCAGCTGCCGTTTCTCACACATTAAATGTAATACTCTCGCATTTGAGTGATCTCACGCTACAAACCCCGATTTCTCACGCTAAAATACATTTCAAGATGTGAAATGGGCACAGCTAATAGTTTATCTGCGATGTTTCTTGAGCCTGATGTGACGCTTGTGCCGGATAGCCAGTGGAAAAAGGAGCTTCAAGACGAGCACATCATCCCAAACTCAAACCTTTATTTTTAGCCTCGTTCAGCATCACAAAACAAAAGTAAACAATATGTAACAGGGTAGCGGTCCCAGGGGAAGAGCAGTGCGCACACACTCGTCTCTCCCTCTCCTCGCACACACTCGTCTCTCCCTCTACTCGCAGACGCGCAGCTCTTAAAGGGCAACATACATACAAATACAATGTGGTACATAGACCTAGCAGTGGACGTTCCACTTACATTAAGGAGTAGTTACATTTATTTTACATTAAAATAATTATTAAATAATTATTATTTTACATATGAGGGTGCCCAGGTTCTTTTAAAGGTTTAAAGGGGGGCTCGACTAAAAAAGTTTGAGAACCACTGTATTATTACTAATGTGGGGGCAATCTTACTAGCTATTATTAGTAATGTAGTGAAAATGTTACTGGCTATTACGGTATTACTAATGTGGGGGCAATGTTGCACTGGAACAGTGATGGCGATAACGAATGGTGGACTTTAGAGGGATGAGTGGGGGCAAAGAAAAACATTACAGCCTTTTTTTTGTTACTTTTACTGTTTACTGTCTGTTCATGTTACATGTTTGGCTGTTAACTTTTACACAGTTGATATAAAATATTTTACAACAGTATTTGGTTCAGAATCTTTTTTTTCTAGATCTTCCTCATTTAAAATTGGGTGCGTCTTATGAGCCGAAAAATACGGTATATATTTCTGATGTTCTGTAAAACTCAAAAGTGTTTCATTAAAAAATATATATAAGTGAAGTAATTATATGGCATCTATACTGACAGAAAACTGTTCTTTTATTTGTTTAAAAAATGTTCCTTTTATGTCATGTATAGAATAGTGTTTTGCCCTTTTTCATTTTAAAAAGTGTGATCTCGCAACAAAATGGTTTTGTTTGTTTGTAAAAAAAAAATGCTTTTGCTGGTTAGTTTGAATCCGATAACAAGTTTCCATACACAGAGTAAGATCTGAATTCCCACAGAGTGTTCTCAAACAAACAGAGATTATTGAGCCACCAACAACTTTCAATTTCTTGAAACAGCCTCTTGTTGGACAGAGGGAGGTGCTCGGCTTGTCTCTTAGATACATGCGTTAATTCATATCAGGAGACTCAGGAACAGTTCCCCTCATTCTTCATAAGAAATGACTGGGCTTTGCTTGTTACTGTTTAAATACAGAGGGGTTGCTTTGGAGCATCTTCTCTTTCAGTATAATTGTAGAAGCTTCCGGTGAAATGCTTCTTCTCCCTGACACCAGCCGCACTCATACATCCCCACAGAAGCACAGCGGCACCACTGTCATGTGTTTCACAAACCCTTTTGCAACACTGTTGTATATTTCAGAATATGTGTAGCTATTGTATATTAGATGGAGAGATATTAAATACATAGATCTCTGCCAGCTACAGTTATGTAACTATAGGCTTTGCGTAAACATTGAAGGAAATAAGTGTTGGACCACTTTCTGCATCTGAACCTTTGGTCAAAAATAAAGTCCTAGTCTTTAATTTAATTATAAGTTAAATTCAACGATTAGATACAGAATTCTGTGTTTTTTTGGATATTATAGTAAAGAGAAGTGAGAAATTGCAACAGGATAGATGGAGTGGGAAGGATTTCCACTAGTTTAATGTAGACATCAACGTTTTGTTTCTCATCACATGATGCTGTAAAAAATAAAAGGTCTTTCAGGATCTAAAAATGATATGGTAATTTTCAAACTTAACTAGCTTTCAGTCTAAAAATTGATACAACATAAATAAACTATTTATTTTTCACACCTTTTAGCTGGATTCAAATATCACTTTTCAAACACAGCATAGCTGGTTATTTTTTGTTTATTTTGTTCTTTAGAAACTTTCCTCCTTATCCCTTGAGTTATGTATCTGATCAATACGACATTGTTTTGTCTGTTAGCAAATCAGCAGGGTTGTATTTTTAAAATGTACAAATTTTTCTTTTCTAAAAAAGTTGTGATCATTTTTGTAAAATCAATGACCTCCAACATCTAGAGGAAAACAAACCATGTGTTTATGTGTTCTTATCATGAACTAAACATTGTCTTTATTGAGAGAGATATTTTTTAACTTGGTTACTCTATTTAACAGATCCTCAAAGACTCATCCTGGACCTGTAGTTCATATCAGTGACAACCCCATGGATGAAGGAAAAGTATGAAGTTTGAACACTCTAGTTTTTTTTTTTATGTATGCACAGTTTGATCATAAATATGAGGAGGTGAAAGGTTGAAAACTCATTCCGTTTCACAGATCCATGTTTCTTAAGCTTGTTTCTTTTTGTAGCTTTTAATTGGTTTCGAATGTGGAATAGTGGTGCTGTGGGACTTGAAATCAAAGAAGGCTGATTACCGGTACAGCTACGATGAGGTGAGACATTGCTGTTGGAGAATATGGACCACTTTCGCTGATTGAATGATCTAGTTCACTTTTGTAGGACAACTCTAAAGCATTTTAAGAGGCAGAATTGCTTGATATTGTATTGGTAAAAGCCCTGAAAGGGAAAGCCCAGAAATTAGTGCAAATTCTATGGAATGTGACAAAGCTGCATCCTCAATTTATGGTTCAACAATGTATTTATCGACCATTTTTTTACCACTTTTAATCCAATCTTTTCCATTGAACTGAGGCACTGGATATTCAAACCGTTTGGTGAATCAGAAGAGTGAATGATTCGTGCTGAAGTTTCAGTCAACACCGTGCTCAAATCAGCCATTTTTAAAACAAGGTCAATTTATTGTAAATTTTCCTGTGAAATCCCTGTTGGTACATTTGGTACATGTGCTTGCAGAAACACACATCTGTTCTGTGTTTACGTAGTAGGAAAGATCACGGTTTACATGCATAAAGAGAATAACGAAAGTTGTTGTGCAAATGTCCACTCGAACCAATTTTCACTGTTCTACAGACTACTGAAATCCAAAAAAGAGGAGCAAATTGATTGCTGCAGTTCAGTAATAGTTGGACTTCTGGGGCTAAAAACAGTATTGTTAAATTAAACATAATCTGAAGTGATGTAAAATAATGTGAGCCATTAAAGGAAAAACTCAAGTCTTTAACTCATTTTAGATGTGTAGGGGAAAAGATCCATATGTTATTTATTGACTTGCTTTTAAATGTCACAATGTATAGTTTTTCTGTCTCTGTGTTTGATTGCTCATGCTTTGTTCGGCCTGTAGGCAATCCACTCTGTGGCCTGGCATCATGAGGGGAAACAGTTTGTGTGCAGTCACTCAGATGGCACACTTACCACATGGAATATACGAGTTCCTGCTAAGCCTGCCCAGATAATCACTCCGCATGGTGAGTTTCTGCTCAAACACACCCCAGAGATTTCAAAGACTCCTAGGGAATTTTGTAATATGTGTGTCAAGCACAAAGCCGGTGGGCATTTATGGATAATTTTATTTATTTTTAAATAAATTCAATTAATCTGACATGAAAATATATATAAATGTATATATATATATATATATATATATATATATATATATATATATATACACATTTGAATACAGCTTTAGGCTTTAAACGAGAATAGCATACTGATGTCAGGTAAAAGGTATACAATATGGGATGTGATTTAGTTGCACTGATACTTTAAAATCAAACATCTTACAAACTATTGATTCCCAGGGTTAAAATGTACCCCAAAATATAAAGATAATAATGTACTATGGCTGTGTAAACATAATTTTCTCTTTGACAGGCAAGCAGCCCAAGGATGGGAAGAAGCCAGAGCCATGCAAACCCATCCTGAAAGTAGAGTACAAAACCACCAGGGCTGGGTGAGTCTTTTGAGGAAACCAATCATAATCTATTTTGTTCTGCAGCTCTAGATTGTGAGAGATTGTTGAGCGATTACACATTGATTTGTTTGATGTCTGCCCTTTTTCTGCAACAAGGAGAGCTGAGTTATGTTCATTTGTTGTTAAGGGAGCCATTCATGATTCTATCTGGAGGTCTGTCATTTGATACGGTGAGCCGTCGATCTTGTCTTACGGTGATGCATGGTAAAAGCACCACAGTGCTGGAGATGGACCACCCCATTGTGGATTTTCTGACGCTGTGTGAAACCCCCTATCCAAATGGTAAGACACCATACCTTAAAAGGGGCATTTTTTCGACATTTCTACCATATCTTAGTGGTGTTCCCTCATCAAAAACATGCCTTTTTTTGTCCATTTTTGTGAGCTTAAAACGGCGCGCACCACCCATAGTTCTTACCACCACCCACTGCCCAATCAGATTAATCTGTAGTACAGCTAGGGTGCGCTGCCTGACCCGGAAATAAGAATAGCAGAATAGCATTTAGCAGAGGGAAAAGACGTTTTTACGATCAATGTTGCACTTAGAAAGTTACTAACGGTCCACTGCTAATAAAGAGTGCTCAGATATTTATTATAACTGCTTTAAAAAAATTCCAAAATTTTTTGCTCCTTTAACCCTGTAATGTTTGATTTGGTTCTTTGTAGAATCCAACATGTATCTGGATTGATTTCGTCTTTTCCAGTCAAGCAGCAAATTACTGTTAAATTTACTTGTATTTTCTGAATACAATATCTGAAGCCAATGCTCCAATGAGGATTTGATGGAGTACATTTCTGAGGCAAATGTTTCTATAAATTGGAAATTCTTTTTAAAAAAATTGGAAATAACACTTTTATAGAAAACATTACAGATGTTTTGCTAAAAAAAATAGAGATTTTTTTTTTGCAAAACTTCTATAATGTATTTCTATAAAAGTGTTATAAGTAATATTTTAATTTATTGTTATAAAAAGTAATATTTAATATGGTTTGAAAACTTTTGGACTTTCTCTCAGATCTCAAAGGGTTGATGTATACATAAATATTACTGAATGACAAATATTGCGATAAGTTATGAAGGCTGTGTTCCCTGTGCAGATTACCAGGAGCCTTATGCTGTCGTGGTCCTGCTGAAGAAGGATCTGGTTGTCATTGACCTTGCACAAATCGGGTGAGCAAATGTTCCTGCTTCTCAATACCCATATATCTTAGGAACATTTGAAAGCATCTCCCGTCTTGTTTCTGAGCAGGTATCCTATCTTTGAGAATCCGTATCCTCTCTCCATCCACGAGTCTCCAGTGACCTGCTGTGAATATTTTGCAAACTGTCCGGCTGAAGTCATTCCAGCACTTTACTCCGTGGGCTCCAGACAGAAACGACAGAGCTTCAGTAAGAAGGTGCTCGCTCTTTATTTAATCACTATTTAAGTGGTTAAAAGGATCTGACAAGTTGCAAGGTTGGCTACACTGCCCTTCCAACCTTACCGCTGATGCATATCCAGCATCAGTGTGATCAACCTCATTGACAGCATCTGCTGTTTCACCTTAACTTTTGTTCAAAAACCTAGCCGGCTCCTAACCGGACACTGAAATTATTCTCTTTATATCAATGGAATTTCTTCCTGTTGTGACCATACACATACGATGGTATTTTTAAACAGGCACAAATACAGTTTTTGAGTTTTCTTTGTGTTTTCAATGAAATTGTGTTTCATTTTTGCTACATATATCCTCATCAAATGTTGTAGAATTGATTTGATTTATTTGTAGAGCCATTACAAAGCTTCAAAGGAAAACAAAACGGAAAAAAAGGAAAATCACAAGAAATAAAAATAGCATAATGCATTTGATGCGTAATGATAAACAAACATATCCTTATTTGCAGATACTCTAAATAAATAATAATATACAACAGCTGAGGTTAGGGTTGTGCTGCCTTGAGTTGTTTCAGACCTTCTTGTCAGTAGCCATTTAGGAAAGTGATGCATGCATTGCAATAAACATGTAGCAAATAGATTTTGCTACACATTCAAAAAAGTAAAACACATAGTGTGTACTAAAGTAATGTTGTTGTTTAAGTGCTGTGCTTTTTTGGATTCTTGTTCGTCTGAAAATGTCTATGTTTGCACAGGAATGGCCCATAAGTGGAGGAAACTGGGGTCAGGGAACACTTAGTTTCTCAGAGATTATAATCACTGGGTGAGTGATCTCCTGCTCTTTTTCTCCCGCTCCTTCTCTAGTTCAATGTTTACTGGTGAAGTTGGTATATTTTATTTAATCATCAGGCATGCAGATGGATCCATCAAATTCTGGGACGCCTCAGCATGTGAGTTTTTGCCGAAGAGAATCTAGTCTCTATTTTTTTCATTCCAGGATGGTAGGAAAATGTTTTCTTGATGCAAAGACACTTTAATTAAAGTCTCAGTTACATACTTGGTGTAAATCATGATTTATTTTTAAATGTGGACTGTAGACTACTCCTCTTATTACAGACATTTAATACAATCTACATCACTTAGTTTTTAAACTGTGAACAGAGGAGCAGTTCAATATCTGAAGGGAATTAAAAGTGTCCAGCGATTTATATGACTTGGATCCTTGAACTAAACCACAGATCTTGACACGTTACTACTATTTTGACACCTAGCTAAAGCATTGCAGAGTTTTTATAGCAAAACCATTTAAAATCAATTACTTTGTTTTTTTGCCTCCATTGTGAACAAATTGGACCATTTCTAAAGATCTAAGATCAGTTGCTTTTAAAATAAATATCTGGAATTAAAGTCTTGAAATATGTACAATTTATTATACTACACAGATATTGCTTTTATTGAATATATCTGGCAGATATTTTAGGATTTGTAGGATAATATTGGTATCTTCCGACTGATGGCAAATTTGGATGCTGTATGACCGTTATCAAAAAACTTTTTTTTTTACTTTAAATATTTATTAATTTGCAGTTATGTGGACTGGACAGTAGAGAGAGGCAGGAAGTAATGGAAAAGATATAGAGGGGAACTGTTGGGAAAAGAACTGTTAAGATCAGGATTTGAACATGGTTCTGGCTCATGTCCCACTTTGCAACCACAACAGGACAAACTGTATACCTTATTTTTCGCCATATAAGATGCACCGACATATAAGACGCACCCAATTTTAAATGAGGAAGATCTAGAAAAAAAAGATTCTGAACCAAATACTGAAAAAAATTTTATATCAACTGTGTAAAAGTTAACAGCAGTTTATGAACAATTATATGCCAAACATGTAACATGAACAGTCAGTAAACAGTAAAAGTAACAAAAAAGGCTGTAAAGTTTTTATTGAACTCCAATAATTCCTCTTCGTCACTGCTATCAGAAATGAGGAAGGACAGATCCACGCAGTCATTGTCAGGACTTTCTTCCTCACTGCTGTCAAATAAGATGTTGTCTTCTGTTCCATCCAAGGCATTACTACTGCCACACTTCTTAAATGATTTTATAACAATGTCCTCCTTCACGGAGTCCTACGCGCTATGGTAGGAACGACGAGCAGAGAGGGGCGATGACGTCAGCGCGCACTGCCGGGTGTACAAATATGGCCGACGGCTCTGGAGCTGGGCCAAAGCCGCGGCCTCTCTTACGCCTCTCCTACGGCCGTGACCGCCCTCCGCTCCGCGGCGCACTGCATTCGCCGTATAAGACGCACCAACTTTTCCCACTCACTTTTGGGGAAGAAAAAGTGCGTCTTATACGGCGAAAAATACGGTCATTAAATATGCTCATAAACCTACTCTCTGAAAATTTGCTTTTTATAAATGTGTTATTTTATACCCAAATTTCTTTATAATGGTATCAGAGGAAAGCACTTATCGATCGATTTCTAATTGTTTCTCCTAGTCTTGAATCTGTCTCAAGATAATCTATAAAAAGGATTGCGTTGTCAGCTAATAAGTGTGTGTCACAATGTGTTGTGTGTCAGTGATGCTGCAGGTTCTCTACAAGCTGAAAACAGCCAAGGTGTTTGACAAGCCTCGCAGTAAAGAAGAGAGATCCAGCACTGAGATTGTTGATGAGGACCCGTTTGCCATCCAGATGCTCTACTGGTGTCCCGAGAGCCGTGTGCTGTGTGTGGCTGGTGTTTCGGCTCATGTTATCATCTACAGGTTCAGCAAGCAGGAAGTTACGACTGAAGTGGTCCAGGTCTGTCCCATTTCTTAGTCATTTGTGCATTTCTGTTGTAGTTCTGTTGCTTGATAACGTTTTTCTCTACCTCTCTCCTGCTCTCTGTGCTTCTCGCTCTATCTCTATAGCTGCTGGAGGTGCGAATGCAGTGTGACCTGAATGAGGTCGAGTCTCCAGAGGGAGCTGGAGATCAGGCACCAGCTGTGTCCCCTGCAGGAGGTGCATCAAGCCCTCAGAGCAGCCTGCCGCAGTCTCACCCATCCACCAGCAGCAACAACTCCTGCGATGGCCTGCGAGACAACTTGCCCTGCCTCAAGTACCATCAGCTCATATTTTTTTCCTTTTAGTTTATGCTTATGCACATTTCTGAAGAACAACATACATCCCGATATTGACAGTGAATTTTGATTAAAGATTTATTGGTAAATTCTGTCAAATGCGTCTTATGTCTTTTTATGAGCAGGGTCAGAAGTTCTCCTCTCAAACAGTTCCCGGGTTGCCAGGTTGAGCTGCTCATTCAGCTGGTTTGGGTGAGTGGGGAACCTCCGCTGCAGATCACCAGCCTGATGCTCAACTCTGCATACGGCCTGTGAGTCCAACACACAAACATGGAAAGATCAGTCAGGGACTCAAACATCATTAATGTAGCAGTCAAAGTCTCAGAGCAAGCTGTCTCTTTACTGCGGCTGAGGATGGAGGGACTTGAATAGGTGGTTAAATGGATGGTTGTATGGAAAAAGGACCAATGGATATATGGAAAAAGGGATGGACAGACAGAGAGATGGATGGATATATGGAGGGGTGGGTGGCTGCTTGGACAGTTATATGGATGGATGAATGGATGGATGGATACATAGACTGTATGGACGGATGATTGTGTGGATAGATGAACAGACGGATGGATACTAATATCACCTCATGACCAACTCTTCTCTAAGTTGCAATTTCTTACGTTTTTTTAAATCTATGTAAGACTAACATTTTCAGTGAGAAAGCCAAAAAACTGATTATTGCTGGGATTTATCTTTGTTTTTTTTGTACAGAGGAAGTTAATTGAAGTGTGGGGAGTAAATAATTTTTGTATTCTGAAGGCCTGGGTTGTAATGCTATCCTTAATAAAAAAAAGTTGTCTTATGTTCCACCAAATTTTGTTGTCTTCAAAGGTTTCCTGGTGACATAAATGTATCTCTTTACGGTATAAACAACAATTCCATTGACAAGAATTGCTAGAGCTCATGAGCTGCTGCAATCCTTTCACAACAACTCAAGTCAGAGCTAAAAGACGCCAGATGCCCCAAACCCTTGAGTCTGACACCTATAAAGTGTATAAGGTGTCTTTTAGCTCATTTAAAGTACTTTTGGATAATGCTGTGGTGCGACAGGTTTCCAATCCAGATAAAATAGTGACTAAAAAGTGAAACGATGCAGACATCAGCCTGGTGCACTGTACTTTTTTAGTAGAAAACGAGTCAAAAAGAAAGAGACGATCCTCAGAAATGCATCCTAAGAGGGCACAACAGAGACTACAAGTGTTTGTAGCCTTATTATTTTTCACATAAAATGTGTTTCTCATGGAAACTTTGCACACGGGCCTGGTGCACTTTTATGATCTCATGCAAAATGTACACTCTGGAGGGAAGAGGAAGGGGCTGTTGAACAATGTTTGTACACAAACACTCTTTCAGAGAGGCAAAAGAAAGAAGTATTGAAAGTAGTAGTTACATTTTTTATTTAAGTGTGCAATTGAAAAGGGATGTTGATGAATATATCACGTGGTTAAGAGTTCATTCTTTGAATTTATTGTGGTTCCTGTCATATCAACGGATCCTTCATGTTTTTTCCAGGGTTGCTTTTGGCAATGGTTACGGACTGGCAGTGGTTGATTACATCCAGAAAACCCTGCTTCTGAACGTGAGCACAGCTGAGCTGTACGCCTCAACAGATCCACATTTCAAACAGCCACGCTCACCCAAAAAAGCTAGACAGCCCTCAGCAGGTCAGCAGAAACCCAAACCAACAGAAAGCTTCGTCGTACTAACAATCTGCATGCCCACAGTCTGTGTTTGTCTAGATCTGTGTGTTGGTGTCTGTTTATAAAAGGATAAATCATGCTCATTATGAGCCGTGTCCATCCTCGAACAGTCACACTACGGGTGGTCATCTCTGGCCGAGGAGCCATCTGCCCCTGATCTTAGCAAATCCTCCAATCCATATGCTCAAAAGGGTGTTCGTTCTTTTAACTTCCCTGTCTTTTGCTTGTTCTTTCTGTTGTTTACTCATTTTCTCTTTGAAATACACAGATGCTGACAGACTGTATTTCAGGACTTTTGCATTTAAATTAGCAAATTTGATGAAAATATTTCCAAAACTAGTTTTACGTGATGTTCAACTAGTTTTTAAAAATGGCTCTGTCAGAATGTGCCGGGTGAAACAACCAAATCATGAACTCATGCTTGGATTTTTTTGATGAACATAAAGACAAACTTTAATCCAAGCACCGTCATGTAAAGCTTCACACAAGTTCAGGTCAACAATACAAAAGCATAACCCCATAATTCGTTTTAAAGCAACCGTTAAATGGCTTGAGTTAATGCTTGGCCAAAAAAATTAAGATTTAATCATAAATTACTTAAAAAAGTTTTGTAAAATTGATAAATGGTGGACATTTTTTTACAGAATGTGTTTATGACCTCAAAGTTGGTAGTTATAAACATGATCCTCCCATCATCGAAACTTCCATCATTGCATTTGCATTATTTCAAAAATTGTTATTTTAAAGCTTAAAGTAGGGGAAATCTCTTGAATGCAGTCTGAGAGCTCTGGGAACTCAAAGGCTTGTTTGCAGTCACTTTGATTTTTGTGTTGTTGTTTCTGTCTCACCCTTTCAATATCCGTCTCTCTCTGTGGTTTTATAAAGACACTCTGCATAAGAAGTCTTGCATGTCGGGCCTTTCTAACTTTTATTGTGAATCTGTGAAAAAGCTCCGTTCTTCTTATCACAGTAAGTCACATGGCACTCATCTCACACCCTGTCTTTCTACTGTAAGGTGTATCTTTTTTGCCTGCTTCTTTCTTTTTTAAATCAAGTTATCTGTGTATTTTAAGTGTTAAGTGCTGACTTGTAAATAGTTAGTGTGTTTGATTAAAGTGTTTTTGATTGGCACAGGTCTTTGTGATGGGAACGATTCATCGGGGACACCTGAGGAGAAATGCAAATCACCAACTTCAGGTAAAGATGCTTTCTGCTAGATTTAAACATTTCAAAGCATTTTTCCACACCAAACAATGTGTTCTGGAATAAATACCTGCCTCTTTACTCGTTTCAAACATGTTGAAGCTAAATATGTTTGTTTTGAGAACGATCGATTGTAAGTATGTTTGTTTTGAGAACGATCGCTTGTATTTCTTTCCAGTCGGAGCCATTTTTTTTTGTATACCGTACGTCTTCTTTTGTGTTTAGTAACATGTAAATTGTTAATGAATGGGGACTAAAGTAACACTTGGAGGTTCTGTTGACTGCAAATAAATATTTATCTCAAAACTTTCATCCAAAATAATTTAAAACTTTTTTTACACTTTTATTCCATTTATTTGCATATAGATTGTACATAAGCAGCATACAACTGTGTTGTGTTATTATATTTTTACGGCATGATGGTATACTGTTTGGTATTACAGTTTAGACCCAATATAATGGGAAAAATATATCAAATTGTTTCATATTTTTGTATTGGATTGAATATAATTCAGGTCAGAAGAAGGATGTGTTTAACCATTTTTTGGATACAAAGGACTCGGGACCTCCTGCTTTACGCATTACCCATTATGTGGAGTATAAAGAATTAAGTGATGAATTTGAAACTTGAATTATTTCTTTGTCAACAGCTCTTAAAAGGATTACAAAGTAATAGTAAAACAATTTTCTGAAATACTAGTCTACATTGAAGTTGGTGGATTGCAACTGTAAGTGTTTGTCAAAAAGTTTTTGTTTTAACACAAAGCACAATTTGGCATGAAGTGTCTTCCTTGTGGCAAGTAATGTGTTTTCCCCCCTGTTTTTAGCCCAGTAGATTTTCTTGTTTGGTGATGCATTACCCAGAATCTGACGAGTACTGACATGCCAAAGCTCTGTTATATTTAAAAAGTATCCAGCACAGCAAAAAGTGAAGAGTTTTGCAAGCGTAGCTGGAATCTGAGTCAGGTGCACTGAGCAAGTGACTGTCATTTATTAGCAACCGACTTATGCAGATCCTCGCAAAAGCTATGCAAGATCTCTCTCATAGAATCACATGGTTATTATTCAGAATGTTGTTGCTGGAGGCACTGGTTCTCTGTACTATTTTGAAGAAGAGGGCGGACAAAGTTCATTACAAAGCTGACATTCGTATCGAATCTAAACAGATATTTTGCTGTGGCGAAATTGATTTGCTGTTTTCTTTGTGAACACTTTTTACAGTCAGATCCAAAAGCAAGAAGCTATCCAAGACTCTTGCTAATGATTTTGGTATTGTATACCTTTCATATCACTCCAGTCTGAGTCTCCTGGATTCTATACTTAAGGGCTCTAACAAACTAACCAAATGAACTAACCAGATACTGCTTAAGTGGTTTGCTTAAAGGGATGTTCCTCTCAGATATTAATCTTCCTTGTATATAAAACTTAAAAATAAGAGATTTTAGCTCTTTCAATTATGTGTTTCCTTTCTGAAGTCCTTTTTATCAACTTAGCACCTCCTCCCTCAATTCCTGCCACAGAAATGTTTTCCTCGTCAGAAAGTTTAAATAATGGAGTAGTGCTAACTATTAGCTTAAAAGCAGAGCTGTCTTTAAAGGGACAATGCAGTCAAAAACATGTAAAAAAAATAAAAATAAATGTTATCATTTGCAACCTTCTACTTACACTGTACCACTTCAGTACACTGTACCGCCCCCCCCCCCACACACACACACAGCAATAGGAAACATGACGTCTTAATTAAAGCTGTTGAATATTGTCAAAAATAATTGCCTTTTTTACGAATTATGGTTGAGAATAAGTGTGAATCAAGTGTGTTCTGTAGATCAGGTAATTAATCATAACCAAACTAGCAGAAATACCTTTTAACTGACCCCAGTCCTTGTTATTCTGGAAAAAAAAAGCTTATAAAAGTTTACAACAAAGTAACGATCTCTAGTTTGTGTTCCACCGTGTAACAATGTTTTTGAAACCATTGCAGGCTTCTACTCTGCTCTGATGCGTTTCAAGGGTAAACATTTAAGAGTTAAGATTTAACACAATTCTGATTTTGAAGTACACATGCACAAATACACACACACACACACACTGACCACCCACTTTATTAGATACAGCTGTTCATTTGCTTGGGAAAACAAATTTTGATTAGCCAATCACAAAACAGTAACTCCATCCATTTAAGATGTGGTAATATAGCTCGGAATTCAAGAGGAGGAAAGAGCTGTGGATTGTTTGTTGGTTACATTATTTACGGTTTACAGAAAATGATTTATGAGAATATTGTTTTATATTGACGTTTTAAATTAGTTTAAAGCTGCCTTGTAGGAACATATAAGGTCAGCAAAGGAATGCTCCAAAGGACATCAAATCGCCCATGGTAAATTTAAATTATTTGCATGTTTCCACATCAAAGGAACTAGCGAAATAGAGGATTTTTGAATAAGTGAATGGATATAACAGAGCCAACATGTAGACCTACTTGCAAAAAAAAAAAACAGCTCTGAAACACAACTAACCCTGAAAGGGTCCAAGCCAACTGTAACAAGTGGTAGCTAATAAAGTGGCCAAAGACTGAATGCACACGAAATTAACCAAGAGAAATGAAGCTTCTGATGTTCTTGATTGGTGCTGGTTAACAATAACACTATATTGATGGAATTGTTGGGCATGATCCGGTTGATTCATACGACTCATACCTGAATGTTCATCTCTTTTCAAGGGCTGCTCTCTGGCTTTATTCTACACATCTGATCTTCTAACTTGCTTGTTTCTCTTTTAAAGAAGCTGATTAATATGTACCTCCCTTAGAAATCCAGATTGGCCCGATCAATGGTTTGATTTCTATTTTCAGGACAATGTTTTCTTTTATTCCAGCTAAGATATCCCGGAAATTTATCATGATTGCTGATCAGAAAGATGGTAAGAGCCCAGTCTGTCACTTGAGTTTGTAGGAATTGCTCTGCATTCTTTCCTCTTCGGCCAGAAAGACTTTACATTGTGCTTATTTCACAAAGGTGCAAGTGAATATCTACCTCTGATAAATGATACAAGTGCGATGGAGTAGCCTGCTAGGAAAAAATACTTCTTAAATGCTAGTTTGCTTTGTGGACTCCTTCGTAGAGGTCTGTGTCTGTGAAGAGGCCACAGATTAGGCCTTGATGTAAAAGTGCTTATAGTGTGTTCACTATTCTCTGCAGCTGCGTTCATTCAAGTCTACTTCCAAAAGCAAATAGAAACAGTTCATCGCCACTTTCTCCCTGTCCAGAAACAAAGCTGTACGAGGGAGGTTTTTCAATGAGACCTCATTCTGTGACCTCGGGGAGAGTGGCCCGGTCACAACCTGACCTGAACAACCTGTCCTGACCTAGTCTGAACCCAAGGTCAGGTCAAAACCAACCCGCTCTCCTCAACCTGACCTGACCTGACACTGACTCTCTGGAGCCTGATTTCAAGGAATTTGAATTTGTTTAATCCCTGCCTTAAATCTTGAGTAACATATTTCCTTCATAAACAAAATAGTTGATCTAGGTGTGATTTTTGATTAAATATATGAGTATAATCGTCATAAATGCAGGACTCTTGGATATTATTTCCACAATTGATTTTTTTTCCAGGACCATTGTTCAATTTTGTATAATAGTCAAAGGGCTTTCACAACGGTTCTATCTTCCACCTCACCCCAAATTTGAAATGACAACGGGTTCGGGAGTCAAACTCACATCACCCTTTGCAACCGCGTACACGTCTGGTGCATCATCCACTATACCACAGACTTGTCAGTCACCACTAGCAGGAGGCAGGCACAATGTAATTAAACCATGGATGAGTAAAAAGGGATTTACCGGTACTTCCTAGTATCCTCCAGATCAAAATCTACCTAACTGAGTATTTACACTGCATTATTTGGGAGTTGCAATAATGATCGTTTCCATCTCATCATCGATTAATCTTGAAAACACTGATAAAAAGCTTTATTCCAGTGTCAGACAGGATCAGACATCTTTGTGCAATTGAAATGACACATTGTAGTGCTTTGTGTTGTCTCAGATGAGATGAATTACCCCCCTCCCTTATTTTTTTCTGACACTAATCTTAATTATATGATTTATTCATTTATTTGCTTCTGCTTTTTTCTTTTGTTTCTCTGGTCCTGTAATATTGAATTTGAATAGATGAAGGTATTTATTTATTTGGCAAAGTTCTATATGCCAAGCTTTCTTTATAACTTGACTGATGGTAAATTATGACTGTATATATTTTATATAAGGCTCTGGTTTTAAATAGAAGTTAAAAAAAGGGCAACGAGTAGAGCATTGAGAGACTGCACAATGTATGCATATATAGAATCGAAACAGAAATAACTTTAATCTTTCACTATATTATTTTCAGGTGTCCAGAGGTGCCTGTGTTATATTTTTAGGAATCATACTAAACTATTTTCTCTTTTTTTGTCCCCGACGGGCCACCGAATTCTCAGATGTCAGGGATAACTCGTTCAGCCGCTCGCGCAGCTCCAGTGTAACCAGCATAGACCGGGAGTCACGTGAGATTATTTCCTCCTTCTTCTTCTGTGACTCACTGTTGAAGAAGAGCGAGCCACTGGCAGTACCCAGTCTGTGGGTGGGTACCTCTCTGGGCAGTATGCTCACCATCAGCCTCACTGTTCCCTCCACCCCGGAGCAGAGGATGCAGCAGCCTGTCAGTGTCTCCACCTGTGGTAAGCCTGGATTTGCATTGTGAAATGGCCATCAAATATGGCCTTTAAATGGGACAAAAACACTTTTTAGAGCTCACTGAACAATGTTTCAAAATGTTCTTTGTTTGATTGAAGGTGTTTAAAAAAACTAAAATTCAAAAGTTGAGATGTTTGATGGTTCAGGAATTGTCCTTTCAGGCCCACACATGTCCTTATCGGAACCTAAGCTTTTGTATTGAACATGACACTACATGCAACTAAAATTTATATAATGCTTAAAAATATTAATAAAAGAAGTAGTAGCACTTTCATGATCTTTCTTGGAATTTTATGGACTCCCCTCATAATCGTCAAACAAGCAAACAAGGCTCAATCGTAACTAATACAGCGTTTAGCATTTTACAACTTAAATGCATGTTTGTGGATCTTTTGATAAAGAAAACTGTTTTTCCCTCCATCGCTTTAGGACCTGTTGTGCGCCTGAAGGGTGGGATTCTTCGTATGGCCCAGCTAGATTCCAGTGGGACTCTTCTCCCCCAGGTCTATGAGCCCTGGTATGATCCTAACGCCCCAGAGGAGGAGCGGGATCCACCCCGAAGACGCAAACCCATCTCTCCTCCATCCTCTCAAGAGAATCAGGACTGCCAGTATGCCGTGATCTGTTCAGAAAAACAGGCCAAAGTGTTAGCACTGCCCTCCCAGAGCTGTATCTATGAACACAACATCACAGAAACCTCCTTCGTCCTGCGAGCTGATGTGGTTACCATGACTGCAGGGGTCGCAATTGCATGCTTTTGTGCCAACGGCCACATCATGACCCTCAGGTGAAATCAGTGACTGATGTTTCAGAATATGAATTTTTGTGCATGGACAAGTAGAAATGTATTAAATGTTAAGGAAATGCTCATTTTTAACCCTGTAGCCTCTGTCTGTGTTCAGTTTGCCCAGCCTGAGGCCTCTGCTGGACGTGAACTACCTTCCTCTGACAGACATGCGCATTGCCAGGACGTTCTGCTTTTCGAACCAGGGCCAGGCACTTTACCTCACTTCCCCCACCGAGATCCAAAGAATCACCTACAGCCAAGAGACATGTGATAACCTGCAGGTGCCATAGTGGCATATTTTATTCTCTGTTTTGATTCATTCTTCACAATTTCTGATATTCATTCATGTCCTCTTTCATTTATGAAACAAAGTTTAAATTAAAAAAGAAACCTCAATGAGCTTTACAAAGCAATATAGACAAGCCTCAAAAAGCCATATAGAGAATTAAGCGAGCTTCAAAAAGGGCCTTGGGTGAACATTAAACAGAATTTTGGGTGGGCTTCAAAAAGAGACCTAGACGAGCTTCAAAAGAGTCCAGGGAGAGTATAAAAAAGATCAGAAAGAGCTTCGAAAAGAGAGACCTAGCTGAAGTTCAAAAAGACACTTTGGTTAACTTCAGAAAGAGACCTAGTTGAGCTTCAAAATGAGACTTGGGAGACTACACTTCCCTTTCCTTTCTGCTCTAGTTTATGATCCCACTACTTCTTTTCTTGTTGATTTATTACTTTAAACTGACCTCATGCACTGTTGCACACCTGGAGATCACTAACTGCAGACACTCCTCTATGTTGATGTTCTGCTTTTTTCATAAAAAATGTCATAAAATGCTTTCCGTGGTATTTAGTTTAGTGCACCTATAAAAGGAAAAAAAATGAAACTTTTTACAGTTTAAGAACTCATTAACTCATATGATGATTCATATGGACCTACACTAGAACAAATTGTATAATAAATGTTTTTAATTGTGCTTATAATAATGTTTTAAACTGATTTGGGGCTCTGGTTTGTGCAGGAGATGCTGGGAGAGCTCTTCACTCCAGTGGAGACTCCAGAAGCTCCAAACCGAGGTTTCTTCAAGGGCTTGTTTGGAGGAGGAGCTCAGTCTCTGGACAGAGAGGATCTGTGTGAGTTTATCACTACTGCATTTTTCATTGTAAATGTGCATGTGTTATGGTTGGATCAGATTCCAGTTTCAGTCTCTACTTCTTTGTAAACTTTCCTTGTACTGATCACCTTCACAAAACAGTCTGGAGTAAAATTTCTCAAGCAAGCAAACGTTTTGTGGATGGACATTCTCTATTGTGTGATTGTGTTTGCAGTCGGAGAGGTGGCAGCAGGTAGGGCTTCTCGGAGCCTGGCGCAGCACATCCAAGGCCCAGGGGGCATGGAAGGCATGAAGGGTGCTGCATCAGGGGTGGTAGGAGAGCTGGCGCGGGCACGTATCGCCCTGGATGAGAGAGGACAGAAACTGGGAGAGCTGGAGGAGAGGACAGCAGCCATGATGGCCAGCGCTGACTCCTTCTCCAAACAGGCTCATGATGTGAGAGTTCTTATGTGATGTTTCAAACAAATCAAGAAAAACCAACATGCTTTTCTACAATATATAAAACTAAAAGCACACTTTTATCAACTAATAATGATAACACTTATTTAATAATGTCTTGTATAATCATTTATTTATTTAGCCTGTCACTTGACCAATAGATGCTCCGATTTAAATTCACAAAAACAATTTCACAGCTTGAATATTTCAAATGTCAATAGCAGTTTCACAGTGAGACGAAGACATTTGCCCACTGATAAAGAATTACCAAATTTCACTTGAATTTTTTAAACAATGAACGATTGTTATATAAGCTTTTGAAAATACTGGAAGTGCAGTTGTTTTTTTTTTATTATTGTTAAATACTCGTCATTGAATATAAGAATGGGTCACGTTTTGCACATACTGAAAATAATTAGATACAACACTAAATAAATTGGCATATACTGCAGCATAGAGTAGGTTGGGGTGTGGGTGTGGCATAGTGCTTTATGACAGCGGATAAAATGTACACATACCTGCACTGAAGTGGTATAGAAGTCCTCTGGAATTGGAACAGCATTGATTTGCAAAGCCCTGGTCGACCATTCTCCAGTTCTTTAGCTTTCTTTATGAAAATGTTTGCTACAAATATATAGTTTGGACGTGTTTAACCCTGACCTCATCACAGGGAAAGCCATGTACCACCTCAGCAGCTTTACACCACGGAAACAAACACTTGCAAACCATTCTGAACTCCAAACTACTGTGCGGTCTTGCAACTCGACTTCTAATAGCATAATTAAAAATACATGTGATTCATAGAAGCTGTATAGAGCAAAAGTACATTACATCCTAAGAAATCTCTTTTCGAAAAGGAAGTCAGAACAAAAGATAGAAATTACCCACAATTAAATGTAACAGACAATAAAATGTAATGCATGTAAATCCCTGAAAATTACAATTTTCTGTCCATTTTCCCCCCAGATAATGTTGAAGTACAAGGACAAGAAATGGTACCAGCTCTGAGGTGCCAGCAACCCTTCCTCTTTAGACTGATCCATCGGTCCTCTTTCGTCCATTTCTTCCCGTATGTCTGTGTGATGTCCCAAAGAGGTCTTCTCTTGCTAAATCAAGCATCATGTGGTATATCTCTTGGATTCATGGAGACACACAGAACCTAAACAATCTCTTTCGCTCCTCGATGGATCGTCCATTTTCTTCTGAGGAACGAAACTCATCCTCAGTCATTTTCACTACCATTCTATTGGCAAGGAGCTTTAAACTGAAAAAAAAACAAACAAAAACATATTCACTTTATCAATTATAATTTTTAAGTTCAAAACAAAGATATTTTAAGATTGTTTTGACACTATTAGCAGATGTCTTCTGTTGCGAGGACACTAAAGGCTATTGGTCATGCAACAATTTGGTATTTTTTGTGTTTAGGGATCACTTAATCACAAGAATTTTTTTTTCGGGTGAACTACCGTTAAAAAGGGAAAGGAAGTGAATCACAAAAACAAAGCACTGATCCACGAACAGCTGAAAGGGATGAGTTACACAAATATTGGCACTATGTACAGTCCCTTGACATTTTCTGAATGAAAGTTGAAACACTAGAGTCACATCGACCGACTCTGGAGTTTTGCAGTATTTAGAGAACTTAAAGAATGTAGTGGCCACATAAACATCAATGAAAGCAATCAAATATTTTCAGAGGTTAAGGGTCAAAAATAATCATGATATCATCCGGTAATCATATTGGCTATGAACATGTGAGGAGGAACTGCTCTAAAATGCTGCTCTAAAGGACTGGAAGCACTGGAATTATCATGCACAGTAAAAGTCAGTTTATGTGTTTGCCACACAGTTTGCTGAAAGATTGGGTAGTGAATCAGGTCTGGTTATTTGTCTAAAGCATGTTTCTATTTTTGTGATTTAAATACAAATGTTTACCAATGAACCAAGCAACTGCATCGTCACATAATAAATATTAATCATGACTACCTAACAGCTACAAAATGTTTGCCCTACTATTATTTTGGTGTGGCAATAATTGCTTTGAAAATGTTTAAAACAAAAGCACTAATAGATAGTTCACCCAACAAAGAACGTGAGGCTCTTTTTGAAGATTTCATCTCTTTCAAGTGCCACCAAACCTTCAAAAATATCTTTGTTTTGACTTGTCTAATAGAATAAAAACAGTTGGATTTGTTAACAGACCGGTTTTTGCAGCTTTTTTTGTCAAACAAGTTGAACAGCTAAAGGGAGAGTAATCATGGCAGCATCTTTAGTTTTGGGGATCTCTTGTTCATTTCTCACAGATTTGGAATGAAATATACCATCATCTCATCACGGACTATTCCTGATTCTAGCCTGAGATTTGGTGAAAGTGACGATCCAATCTAATGCAGCTGGATTTTTGGGTTGGGTTCAGTAATGTGGGGCATGATCTTGATTATGTGCCTTGTGATGATTGACAGATGTCAGAAACCCAGTGGAATGTGTGAAAGTAACACATCCTCATATGCAAACCGCTTCCTTCCCAGTTTCCCTACAAAGGAACCCCCAAGTCTGTTTCAATCCAGGACCAGTGGACATCCTCTGACTGGACGAATATCTACTTGTGTGGTTTTTTTTTTTCTAAGAAGCCTTTTTTGGGTTGGACCAATGCATGAGTTTGTCCACCTGTCAGAAATGTGAATCTGATGTTGCTGCAGTGGAACTAACAAGACCACGAAATGACTCTGAGGAGCGCGCTCTTACCTTCTGCCTTTGCTTTGCGACCCATGAATATGCTAACCTCGACTCAAGAGTGTGTTTGTCGCTGAACATACATGTATGCAAGAGTAGCTGTATGCTAACATTTATATAAACTAAAGATATTCTATATTTTGAAAGTTTTTGTCTTCTTTAAAGGGAAAGGTCACTCAAATCGGTTTACTTGACCACATTTACTTTTGAAGATTTTGAGTTAATGCTGAACAAAAAGGACCGTTTTGAAAGTGAGTTGCTGTTCACTTCTGTAACAAGGAAAATACAAACTAATTTTTGGCTAGAACTGGCAACTATCTCATGTTTCAATCCAGCGTTTGTGTTCAGCAGATGAAAGAAGTCTATTATTGTTTGGCGTGAATTCTTTTAGTAAATGTTTTCTTTGTTCGGTGAATTTTTGAGGTGCAAGAAATTGCTGCTATTTGTGTCCCTTTCGGAGGATCTGTTTTATCTTGTCCATTTGCTGTCAGGCACTTAAAGGCTTTTGGTTCAGTTTGTCACGTAGCTGCCAAATGCTGTACATATGAATAATTCTGAAGAAAAAACATGAGAGTGCTGACATCATCTGACTAGACTCCAAAGATTTGCTTTGCTGTGATGGCTACTGTATTCATTTTTATTCAAAAGAATTTACTTTATGATTTAAATTTTTTTTTGTTTCATTAGATCTCTGCATAAAGAACAATGCACTTTGAAATTCACTTAAAATATTCCATAAGATATTTACACAAATTGTTTAGATTTGATTGTCATGTGAAGGTTCATTTTAATTTGATTCAGATTTGATATTCAAGCCTCTGCTGATGCCTCACGCACCTCACATTGGCAGAAGGCAGGGGAACATTCACAGATTCACTTCTAAGAGTGATTATCCATTCAGTCACATTTGTTTTGAACTCTGGGAGAAAATGCATTGCCAGTTTACAAAAAGAACATGCTTAACCAACACTGAAATATTCCTATTCTGGATTTAAACCAAGTAACCTTAATGAATAGTTATTCTAAATTATCATAGTAATGGATATATTATTGAAAATATATATTAAATATGATATAAAGTATTATTTTAATGAAAATATTTGGCTATATTTATTTATTAAAAAAATTCAGCTTCATCTCACTTGAATAATTTACATTATTACAATTAATAAATTGAAGTCTGTCTGACCTAACAATTACGGGGATGCTAATGATGTTTTTTTTTCTTTTGGGAATTCCTATTCTATCTAAAATAGCAATTCTTAACAACATTTCTCACGTGATAGAAATGTTTTAACAGTATGTGATGCAAGGAGAGAACAACTCTTTATGTTGCCATTCGATTGTGAAATCAGCCATTAGCAAAAGCTGACAGACCAACACTGAAGCAGCTCCCCTGCTTCAAATGTTTTCTTTTTTATGAGCAATTTTGGGATTTTGCACTATGTTTTATATTATAAGACATCAAAATCATTTATGGTTTATATTTTTTAGCTGATATTGTCTTTATTTAGGCCATTTTTGCTTTAAGGACCAAAATAAGATCGATGTTAAGTGTAACGTTAACGTGCATGAAAAAGGTTGCCATCTCAGATTTGCCCAATTTAATAATACTATATTTATACATTTAAAAAGTATATATATTTAAATATATCTAATCACGTTCAGTTTATAAACAAATGAGCACTTTTATGTTCGAAACGAAATGCGTTTATGGACAAATATGTTGTTTGTATATACTCACTGAATTAAACATGAACCTCCTATGCCGAGTAATCTAATTGGTTCTTTGAGAAACAGCGATTTATAATTGCTGTCTTCAGATATATCTTACTCAAAAGTCAGCATGATGTTGTGTTTAAAGAATTGAAACATCGATATGACGTATCTTGTGTGTGCGTGTTTTTTTATTATTATTTTTTGCAGTGGTGGTCGTGAGCTGTTTTGTAAAGGAACAGTTCACAAGTATATGATTGGATAAATGCGGGATTTTTCACTGGTTGTCGCAAGTTAATCTTGAGTTTTGTTTAAAAAGTATGTTCTCCATAAACACATAATATACTGAAAATGCGTTGAGGTGGATTCTCTGTTTTTCTCATGCTACCCGTCTTATTGTACAGTTTTATGAATCAGACTTTGAAATGAATGTTTGTCTTAATCTGCTGCCAGCGAGTTATTAGGAAACATGTTTATAGACATAAGTGTGCTATGAAAATAAACTAAATAACAGTTTCTTTTGAGCTCTCGATTTCTTTACTTCTGTGTACACCCTTTGGCCACTAGAGGACGTAGTTTGCACTTTTCTAAACATTGCATCTGAATAAGGACAGCGCTGTAAGTCTAATACATCTTTATTTGATTACAGTACCCTTAAACAGTTTGGTCACACGTTCTCATTTAATATATTTGTTAATTCAAAAAACGATTGCAATGAAGATTATCACTGAAGACATTATAAGCAAGATTATAAATGAACACAAAATTATACCGAAAAACAAGATGGCTCAATTTTAGTAAAGTTGATGACTCCAAACGTGTTTCATAATTTGGATTCCTCAGTTTAGCCATCCTTTCAAATGCTGCTTTGCTCTTTTAGAAATCTTTCTATGTGCTTCATGGGGTAGTTACCTCAAAAAGGGTTTTCAGCTTCCCACAATGTCACCAGCAAGGGGCCCCTATACACTATCACACACCCTCTTCCATGCTTCAAAATTAAATATATTAATATAAGCAAATCTCTTCTAATTCTTTTTAGTGGAGCAGTTGCTGATTTTTTTATTATTTTAGCTATTTAAAGGTTTTTGCGGCTGTACTTGGGGTAATTAAGTAAGGTGATTAATGTAATAACAAGCTACAATTTTTCTTTGTTTCACAGATTAGTTTTTTCCCCCAAATTTGGTTCTAAAAGAAATAAAATAGTGCTTTCAGCTGAGTACCAAGTGGGATTCTGAACAACACAACTAATGGACCCACCCTCATTAGCAAAGCAAGTTCCACAAATTATATCTGATAAGGAAACCTGCATATTACTTTTCTAGTGTTATCTAGTGTTCTAGTGCTGTCTAAAATGTAGACAAAGTGTGAGAGAGGATCACATTTGAAGTTAATTTCAAAATGATCATGACTATAGGTATGTGTTTGGGGTTCTTGCTATCTTTGTTGTATTTCTGAACTCATTCTTTAGTGTTCAGGTTTATTTTCAGAGCACAACCTTTTCTGCAGCAGTTTTAACTTTAAAACTATAACAATTAACTGCTATGTAAACTTGTAAAAGTAACTAAAATATATTTTAGACTCTGATCTGTAGTTTATTTGACGGTCACACGTAACTATCAATGGAGTTTATCGGTTTTTCTTTCTGACGGTGTGTGCTGCAGCTCCTCTTGTTGCCTGCAGGGGGCACCGGAATCAACCACAGAAGCGCTCATCGGCGCTCCACAATGAAGGGGAGGGAAACTTCAATTTGGCGTCTGTGTCTCGCTGTGTATTGACCGACACTCTCTGTCTCCGTGTTGAGCAGAAGCTAGGTCTTCCTTGTTAACACTTCCACTGTTTGTTTTGTGACTGGTTCAATGGAAAACCAACGAAGGTGCAGGAATAAACACCTTCATGACTTTGGATACTAACGGCTGTTCGTACAGTGATGCGTTGAGGACTTGGAGCGAAATAAAACGTGGATTAGGAACTTATGTACGAAAATGTAAGGAAACACTCTGTTATCACCGGTTTACTTTGCATGATAGATCTTAAAGTAACATGTTCCAGGTGATGCACTCAAAGATATGGCTAGAAGTTTCTTCTATTGGATTATGATTACCTATATTTAATTTATGAATGCAGATCTTTCAAATTGTTTATTGCTCCTGTTCACATTTGTAGCACCGACATGGAAAGAATGTTCCTTTTGGACTTGCGCCTGGACTTTGCCAATGTCCTGTGATTTGGGAAGAATGAGCACTGGACCCAGCATCGTCTACGAGTGGCTGAAAACCCTTCAGCTTTGTCAGTATGTCGAGTCCTTCGTTGATAATGGCTATGATGACCTGGAAGTGTGCAAACAGATAGGAAAACCAGACCTGGATGCCATTGGGGTCACTGCTCCATTTCACAGAGAAAAGCTTCTCAGAGCAGTGGAGAGACTCAGGAATGAAGATAAGAGTGTGGCACCAGGTCTCTATTTCACTCTTGAACCCCTTCCTCATGGCACATACACGAAAACACCTCAAACTAATGACTGCAATCCGGAAAAACCCAAATCGTGGGTCAGCTCTACCAGTGACAAGCCAAAGATTGGATTTTCAAGTGAAGGTAGTGCACTGGAGGTCCCCAAGGAGTCTGTCGTGTATCCCAAACTCAAGCTGAAGATAATGATTAGGGATAAACTGCTGAAGGATGGAGTTGACCTGAGCAGGCTGCCCTACTCTTATAAAGTGAGTACTGACCTTTTCATCATTATTGCTGCTGTCAGTCCAGCTGAAAATGATTGCTCCATCTCTTGTTTCGCAGAGGGCATATTGACATTTTCTGCATGACTCGAAAGGTTACCTGTTGGCTTGAAATATACACACCTGGGACATGTTTGGTTTTAGTCTAGGTTTTGGGGAAATTAGCATTCTGTAAAGCAACCTTCTGAAATGTCATGGGCACAGGTGGGCAGCTGATATTGGATTTTAGTTGAAAAAGTAACCCTGGGACTAATATCCAGAGATATCACTGCAAATGTTGGATCTTTCTGGGATTTACATAAATATTGTGGATTTAAGTACCTGGACTCTAGGCTCTAATGATTTTCTAGTGTGAACAAGAAAATCTTACTAAGAAATGGAGATTCATGTTGGTCTCTCCTCTAGATTTGAATATTGTAATGCACTGTATTGTATTCTTTTGTTTTTAAAACAAGACAGACATGGCACTGACATGTCTTTCTGACTTGTTACCCACTTGCAAACCTGCAGATCAACCACTGCAGTTGGGTAATAGGTTTTAGCTAAAGCTCTAACACTTTGGATTTCTCTCCCGTTTCCACTGCTCCTTGCCTCAAAAATTTACCTTTACAAAACTTACCTAGACTTTGATGACACTATTTTAAAGGGCTCATATGATGCAAAATTGGGATACATTCTAACACGTTAAAGTGGCGATTCCTAACAAAATATATATACGTCCTATAGTCTTTTGATTTTTGTCAAATCAAAACACTACGTACAACTATACAACAATAACTTGTTTGGTTTGTCTGTCTTTTGTGTAATATCTGTAGCTGAGTGTGCATGTCTGGAGAGCTAAAGCTAAAGCTAGCATACACATAGTGAAGATTCATGGTTTTCCAGGTAGCATGGATATGTTAGATATAATTTTTTTAATATGTTTATATGTGAAGTTTCAATTCAATTGTGTGCATCTTCTGCACTTTGTTATTTCAGTTTTTTTTTACATTTTCATTTCTTTACAATGAAAAGAGACATTTGCTGTCTCCATTTGAGAGTTAAATGGAGGAGGAAACAAAGGGTTTCAAGGAGACCAAAAATAAGAGCTTAATAAGAGTTTTTTTCGATAAATATTGCTTCCACTATTTTATAAAAGGCACAGTGGTAGTCCAGAAGGCTTCAAGTTTATTCCAAAGACTTTGAAAAAGGCAAGATATGGCCACTTTAATGGTCAGAAATGAGCGTGTCAATGGCTAATTATTTACTTGTACATAGTTAAAAAAATATAAACCATATATCGATCTGTAGCTTTCAGGTCATGCTTTCTCTGTGAGCTGCCAGTGGACTCCAATTGCACTTTTGTTCCCATCCCAATCATGTTTCCATTCTGCAGTCTTATCAGCACATTTATCAGTGACGCGTCTCTGGTGACAGATGGCTTCATCATGCTTTCAGCTTACAGAGCTATTTAATGTCTCATCTCATGCCAAAATCCTCATTATCATCGCTTTCATTTGCATTTGTAAAGAGTGGCCCACTTTTAAAACGTTTTCACTTGCTTCCTTGGTTTCACTTTGTAAATTGTGATGCATTTGTTCTGCATAGGAGTTTGCTTGAGTGAGCTTGTTTTAGACGTGGGTATGTGACATACCGCCTTCTTTCTGAAAAAACAAGAGAATATTATTTATTACAATAAATATCATGCATATGATTATCCATATTTAGTATTGATAGCTGATTCACAGTGCTCTTTTTCCTGCTTGCAGCAGTTAAATGTTAGTTTTATTACTATTTTTTACGTGTGTTTTTCTGCTACCCACTGCATCATCCTTAATATTGAATTTAAAAAAAGGCAATTTCCATAATTCTTGATTTAATGTAAAAAGTGTTTTATAGTTTAATTTTAATTTCTGCTAGACCATTTCCTTGCTGGGTGGAGCCTGATACTGTGGCCCCGCCTTTGATCACGTGTACAGCAAATATAAGTTTTCATTTTGTGCTGAAAGATTGTCGTAGAGTATTTTACAATTTAGTTAAGCTTTTTTTCAAGCAGGCACTTTGACTAAAAGCTTATCTAATAAACCAAACAAAATATGACCATTAAGGTTAAAATATAATGGTCAGAAGTTTTCATCACTTTTTATAGTTTTCGCATAATAGCCAAATTAAAAAAATATATATTTTTCAAAAGGTACAAGTTATTTTTTTCTTGTAATTAAAGTGGTTTATTTCCTTTACTTGTAAGCAACAATAAAAGCGTGAAAGCAAGCTCTTTTAAGTTTTTAGTCACAAATACCAAACAGACAGCTCTACCTGATTTTTGCTCTTTCAGTCTTTCACGTGATGGAAATAAACAAGTGTAGACATTATTCACAATGTACCGGTATTTACGTTAATGGGAATCCTACCATTTTCACTGTTAAGGCCACGCCTCCAGAAATGACGCGGCACCATTCAACAAAATCTATGTCTAACCAAATCTATTAGACAACCAGCATGGAAAAGCTTACTATTAAAACTGCTCCAAACCCAGCCAATGTTCACCTTTAAGTGTGAGTTACTATGGTTACAAATAACGCCTAAATTGATATTAACTGAACTAGAGAGACTAATGTGGTATACAAATGTAATCAATTCATACCAGCCAATCAGAATCCAGTATTCAGACAGACCATGGCATGGTAAATGTTATTTGATGCTCTGAAACAAATCAAACTAGATTCTGGATTCTTCACTTTTTATTCTTAATGGTTTTACAATTCTAGTTATTTACCCACTGATTTAAACGTTGAACCAAAGAAACATTTCATCTTTAAATAATGTTTTTGATTTTTGGTCTAAGTTCTATAATATTGAAGCGTATCATGAAAGTTATTTGTTTTAAGTGCCACAGTTTTACAAAAAAAAAAAAAAAAAAAGATGAAAAACTGACATTTTTGAAAGATTTTCTCAGGGGTAACCTGTAATGAAGAGCTTGTCCTCCAGCTCTTTGCTTTCTCACCGAGAGCAGAGAACAGAGGAGCTCTGATTCTCCTCTGGAGAGGGTTCATGAAAGATTTAAACTCAAACTCTAAAGTGCAGCAATCTGGAAAGTCTTTTGTGAGTCACCACTGACCTTTTATTAGGTCTGAGCAAAAGGCTTTTGTGAGTTCTGAACTTTTCTCTCAGGTTTCTGTTTGACATCGAGGGCAGACACATCCTAGAAGTTTCCTCAAATGGCTTCTGCTCTCATCTTGGTGTAGATTCTGCTGATCAGAAACCAGTGGGAATCTGATCTCCTGACAGTCTTAAACCAGAATTGGTCAGATACATACATGTTTATCAGAAACACCGGTGGATGGATGGATACATGGATTGATTGATTGATTGATGGTTGGTTGGTTTGTTGGATGGATGGATGGATGGATGGATGGATGGATGGATTGATCGGTGGCTGGTTTGTTGGGTTGATGGATGGTTGATTTGATGGGTTCATGGTTGGGTGAGTGGATGGATGATTGGTTTGATGGATGGTGGTTGGGTTGATGGATGGATGATTGATTTGATAGTTGGGTGGGTGTATCGATGATTGGTTTGATGGATGGATGGATTGTTTAGTGGATGGATGGTTATCTACGTTTCATGACTGTGACACTTGAAAAATGTCATAAAATGTTTTGCATGTAGGAAATGTTTTGCATTTACCAAATGTTTAGTTTTACTGCGTTAGATTTGAGATGAGGGAGGAATTTGAAAATAATCTTTCACTCCACCAAAAAAAAAACAATGTCAACGTAATAGAATTCCTCAAAGTAAAAAAAATCTTTGTAGTGTATAAAAGAGTTTTCGTGGTTCTCTGGATGAAGTGTGAGCTGTGTGGTGTCTGGGGGTGAGGGGTTCTGCCCTCACAGCTGTGACCCCAGCGCTGTGAGATTACTGGATTTTCAGGGATTACCACCCAATTTGAGCATATTTTCACATGAACTCGTGGCCTTAAACAGCAGAAGTGCCTCACACCCGCTTAGCCGTCTAGGTGCTGCACTGGCTGTTGTTCTGCTTTCTTTGTTTGTAAGTTTTTAACAGAGATCCGTTGGTGTCTACTCATGAAAATGTTCCCAGTAAATGCACTTCCTCTCATATATGTGAACAAACAAGTGATCTTAGACGGCAGCATTAATGCTCAATTCGGATTTGAGGCAATTGCAGCCCATATCTGATAAAAGTGTGCACACTTGCTAGAGCATCAGGCATTACTTGTGTTTTTTTATATATAAATACTGATTACAATGCTTTGTCTCATGAGTTTCTTATTAATAAATGGTTATATCAGTTTTTTTATTCTGTATATTTGTTGCATCCTTAAGAACACATACTCTATATTTGTAGTTTTATATTATCCTATTATGTTTGTTATTTAAACATGTATATCCTAGTCTTTCTCTAAAGCTATTTGAAATTTCCATATGACATGGAAAAGAAAGAATATTTGTTCCAGTCGCTCTACATGTTCTTTTGATTCCTGATTTAACTATACTTTCTATTTACGTTTTATGATATTTTATTGTTAAGTGTCTGTAGAAATGTCCTTCCACCTTTCTTTACCTCATTTCCTTCTACTCCTCAAGGGCATCGTACAATTGTCTTACAATTTTGAAATATATATATTTTTTTTGCATATGATACCTTTCTCGATTTTTTTTTTTTATTTACTTTTTTCTACATTTGCTGGAGTTTTTTTCTTTCCTTCATTTGTTTGTAGTGATTTGACGTTTTTGTGGTTCCTTGTGTATATGTGTACATTGCGTCATTAAATCGCATCTATATAAAAATAGTTTAAATTTGACATCTTGGTCCCATTTATACAAATCTGATTTATTTCCACTTATGAAGGGGGCCTGAATCTGATCATAAAATATCCAAAAGTGTCTTTACCTATTTATACCATCATCAGACAAATATGAGATGTCTCTGTTTTAAAAGAACCAAACCCAGTGAACCGAACCCAGTGCATTTTTGTTCCTCTTCTAGCCGTGAGGGGATTTCAGACCATTTCTTGTTAACGCAACAAATTCGATAGGAATCCTTACTGTAGAATCAAAAAGTTCAAAGTACTCTAAACTGTTATGTAAACTGTTTGCCTCAAAAGGTTCAAGTGGACCAACCTTAGCTTTTCTGTAAATATTACTCATAAAGTATCATTTGTATAAAGAAAAATTCATATTTTCAGTACTATTTACTTAAAAACTTGGGTCGTCAACCAAAAGTTTTGAGAACTTTTTGCAAACTTTTTTTGACGTAGACTTCTTGGAACACTGTTGCATCTGGAAAGATAAACAAATAAAGAACACTCCACGGCTTTTGCTTTAGGGGAAAAGGGTGCTGTTCGCTGAGTTTAGCTGCCGGTGAGTTGTTGAGTTGGGTGTTTTGCTCTGTGCTCAGCATCTGCCTCAGGTTTGACTGAGCAGACAGATGGATGCAGATCCTCTTTAATGCTCCCTTCAGCCGAACAAACACAGCTGTGCCCTCGTGTTTCTGGCTGCTCATATGAACTCTTTAACACAAGAGTCATGATGTAACAACATTTACTTATTTTTACAAGTTTACTTCGATCCGAGACGTTACCCTGAAATACGTGTCAATACAAAATACAAGGTTTTCTAAAGCTGGCTCCAACAGACTTTTAAAAATAAACAAAACAATTATTTGCTGTCTTTGAAGTGTTATTATTCCATAAGTTCTTCTATGTGAAAAATAAAACAATTTCCCTAGTTCACAAGCCCCTTGTGATGATATGTAATTTATTATAACAACTTTTCAGTTATATTCTAGATTTTCTGCTCCATTCTAAAGGCCAGTGATTACGTTTGAATTTACAAAAACAAAAAAAAACACAACACCAAAATACATTCACCCCATTATTTTAGCTCCACCCTTTTATTCATAAATGACTTCACTTCCAGTACTGCTGATTGGCTGCAACTTTATTTTGGAATTTGGACAGGTGAATGTCTTGTAACCCTTCTTATAAACGAAGGGTTGGTGGTTCGATCCCCTCCAGGTCCATTCAGCCGTTGTGACCTTGGGCAAGCCACTTCACCCGCAGTGCCCTGTATAGATGTGTGTGACTGGTGGGGTGTGTTTGGTGGTGGGCAGGAGTCCATAGGTGAAAAATGGCAGCTACATCCTCCAGGGAAGCCGAGGGCTACCATCACTCCCAGTCTGTGTATTTGGAATTGCTTTGAAAGGCATTGAGTGCAGCTGGGACAATATTTGATGAATAGATGAGATGGGAATGGTCATTTACCGATGTAAGTGTGAGTTGATGGTGTATAAAGGACTCCTGCAAAATGGAAATTGGAATATTTTCATGCATTTTTGAGCTTGGACCATAAATGAACTTGGAATAAAAACACATTTTACGTGTGATAATCACTAGAAACAAATGCCTCAAATGCAGTATACTTTATTCAGAGCAGGCGCTTTCTAGAGGTTGTTGCTGTTTTTAATTTTGAATGTAAGAAGTGGCTCAGTTGTTTCAGCTCATTTCCTCCAATGCGTCAAGCAGCACGGGTCACACTCCATCAGATCCGGATCCAGATTTAGGCTTCAACACTGACACGTTCATGCACAGAGTGCCTCGGAGCTGTCGAAACAGCTGCTGTTAGCCCTTTTCACCAATGCACCATTGTTCATTACAAGCTTCAATTAGAGTGATTTTTGCTTTATTTGTACCAAACATCAGAATGCATTCTGGTTAAATAAGGAAGCCACATAATCTCTATGAAGTCGAGCACAGCACTAGCATCATGAAGTTCATACTCTGAGCCTCAGGGGAGGAATGAACTTACTAAAGAGTTCAGGGCATGCGTGGTTAAAATAAACGAAGAAAGCATCTGTCAAATGCATACATGTACAGTCCGACTGAAATGCTCCTTTATTTACTCTAAAATACAGTTTTTTCAGGCTTTTTTGAATAGCTACAGCTTGCTCTTGTTTACTTTAAAAACATATTTTTTTTGCCTCAACAGTCAGTTTCTCTCTGTTCATCTTTGTTCTGTCAAGTGTTTTTTCCCTTTTCTGCTTCTAAAGGGGTTAAATTAGCATTTGCTCTCTGGTCAAATCGAGCCTCTTGTTGTCCAGCAGGATTTCAGTCAGTACTCATTTTACACCATGCGCTCTGAGACATTACACACAAATGATGGAGAAGACAAGCGTGTTGTATTTTTCCACTGAATTCACATGTAAATATTTTCCTTTGTCTCTGAGAGTTGAGGCCTTGGGGAAGTGTCCTGTCATACAAACCTCTCCAATCCGACGAGCCCCGGCTGCCACTTCCAGAATTATCCGGAGCTCGCTCTCCTGCTCTGCACACAGGAGCAAAGGGTGTCTTAAAGGAACAGAGCACCAAAAATGCAAATCGAGACATTACTTAAGCACCCATGTGTTGTTCCATCTTCTACCCTGTTCTACAGTCTACTACACTCGTCCTCACGTTACAACGATACCGGAGATAGCGATGCCATTTTAAATGCTATTAAAACATTTAGTCAGTCCCTGATTGTCATTCAAAAATGCTTTTGATTGGTTCGTTTACAGGTTGGATTCACTTGGACAGATTTCACAATGTTTTCACACACTTTCTATAGGTTAAACGTGAGTGATGTCTATAAGAAGCTATACTCTCTTTAAATGTTGTGTTGAATGATGGACATTGGGAAGCAAATCTTACTCTTTGGAGACCCACAGAAGCAGATCTGTAGATACATTGCCCCTCGGATCCCCCTGACAGCTGTGTGTGTCTTTTCAGACACCCGTTAGTGACTGCTAAAGCTCACGCCAGGATTAAGCCTATTCTTCATGGACTATAATGGTGTGAGCTTGATCTGGAGGATGTAGTGGTTTTATGATTGCATGTAGTGCTATGGTCTCATAATAGAATTTGCTCTGGGAAGTGCTTGCTCTCATCAAATTTGTGCCAAAGTTTTCTAAAATAGTGGAATATTTGTTTAAGTATTTGATATTTTCGCTTAAGAATGGACAAATGGATTATTGGGTAAATTATAGTCCTACTAATAATATTAATTAGTTTTTTTATTGTAACAAAGTTTGTATAATTTGTCAATTTTTCTTCAATGATAGAAAAAAAGCTTCTTCACAAACGCTCAAAGATAATAAATAAGTTTCCTGTGCTTCCAGAAAGTTGTAGTCTGTCACAACCTTAACTAAAAATGTATGAAATAAAAGTTCCTCAATTTATACATTTCTAAAACAATTATAAAAAAAATTAAAAAAAGAAGACACTTGTACAAAAGAGCCTTAATGAAATGAAGCATTTGCAGCCTCAAGTCTTTTTAAAATATTTCCCACAGCAGTAACATGCTTATTTTTCTGAAACATTGCATAATCCTCTTTGCAGTAGCAGTCAGGGGGGCATTTTCAGATCTCAGTTCAACAGAATTCAAGAATTCATAATCTGAGAATGGTTCATTCTATCAATCCTGACCCGTCTCCCAGTTCATGCTGCTGAACAACATCCCCACACCATAATACCACCACAACCATGCTTCACTGTAGAGAGGGTATTGTCTGGCTGTCGAGCAGTGGTCGACCCGGTTTCCTCTAACCATGACACTTGGTTTTTATACATTTTTGTCTTAGGTATCGGCTGCTGATATCTGCCTCTTGCCACTTTTCAGTGCAGAGATGGTTTGTTCATCTGGAAGGTTCTTCTCTATTAGCAAAAGAACACTCAAGTCCAATAGAGTGACCATTTGGTTCTTGATCATCTCCCAGACTAAAACCCGCCCCGCTGATCTGTTACTTTTACTAATGAATGCGGCTACTTTGCTCAGTAGGATTCTGTGGTCTTCCATAGATCTGGACCTGCACTGTCTACAGCCAAACCATATCTACGATACCGGTGCATGACTTTCCAAATTGTGTCTAACCAACCAAATTTACCACAGGAGAACTCCAATTAAGCTGTAGAAATTTGTCAAGGATGATCAGTGGAATAGGTTGAACCTGAACTCGGTTCACACCAAAATCTGCAAGTACTTGTGCATTCTATACAATTTTTTGAGTCTGTGTAGCTATATTCAAGATCTATTCAAGAGTCACTTGTAGCATAGATTAGCATAGACCATTGAATATGAATCAAAATTGTGATTTGTTTTGCATTTCTCCACCACAATATCCCCAAACCACTCATTTCCACTGGAAAGCGACAGAACTTCTCCATCTTTTGTCCATTTCTGATGAGATTTCCGCTTCAGCCTTTCCTCATTTCACCCACAAGCGTCTACCAGCTCCAGCTTTTAGCGGCTTGCGACAGATGCTCAGAAATGCCTTTAATGGAGATTCATGAGGGTGAGCGGCCGGCGAGTGTGCAGCGTCCATTCTCTTTGTCTGATTGAAATGCAGAGCACAGCGCTTTAGCACCAGCTTCGCCATTGTTCCGAGTAGAATAGGCTCACAAAACGAGCGATTGGTGAACACTCAAGCACATAGAGGAGAGGAGGAGGGAGCCTGCATGGATTATCACATGGGCCATTAAGGTCCATGAAATAAAAGTACACCTGATGACGGTTCAGATGGGGTTTTTTTTTTCAATAGATTCATCTGTTTTTTGTTGCTTTTGCAAATGATCAAAAGCCTTTCTGTCAAATGTTTCACAGCATAAATAGACAGAGAGACAAAAGAGAAAAACTGTCCAAAAGCGAGAAGAATAAAAAAAGATTAGAAATAAGAGGAGCCCTCGGGACACAGAGAGTTTAGGCGATGCAATCATTTGGAGTTTTTCATTTGCTTTTCAGATAAATGGTTTTCGGTAGTCCTGCCTAAAATCAAAAGGGAGATCACGCTTTTGGTATTGCAACACAAACTTGTGGAATCACCCACATTAAGCGTTCTTCAAATTCGGCCCTTGTTTGGTCATGCATTTCATGACGGCTCAGGATTTGGGACATTGACATTGGGAACATTAAAAAAATATATTTTAAATGGCACTTTTACAAGCCAACATCAACATTTGTACACAAACTTCAGTTGCTTAGTTTGTATTCGCTATTCATTGCATTTTTATGGTTGTGGCACAGTTAATGGCTATGTCAGTCCAGGAAGCGTTCATGTGCGGACTACTGCATAGTCAAAACGTCATGGTTTCACTGCACTATGTGATGTCAGCCAAAAATTTCCTAGGCTGTACTGTGTGTCCATATAATATTGTTGTTCTTAGTGGGTCTGTTTTAATGTTTTAAAATGTTGCTTATTGTAACCGATAGAAAATGTTATGTTCGTCTTTAAAATTTGAATTTGAACACAGTGTTAAATTGTTTTACAATTATATGTATATTTATATAATAATATCATGTATTCAAATCTCTTTATGATCTAAATGAGAGCATTTTGTTAGTATATAATGTATAATATTAAATATAAGAATACACAATCTAAATATCATCAGCAGTGTTTACACAAAGCAAATGATGCATTTTTGCCTTGACTCTTCACTCACATGAAAGAATTATAAACAAATTTGGGAAAGCTAATGTAGTATATTTCAAAATGTCTTTGGAATTATAAAATAATTGAATAAAAAAATTGTAGAGAGTTTTAAAACATGCTCTTAAATATCCAGCCTGTCTGTGGGATGGCCAAATATTAATCTCTTACCATTAGGTCTTTTTTGCATCTGGCAACCCATTACAAGATCTCATCTCACAGCTGGAGATGTAGGTCAGACATACAGTGGGTTTGAAATGCTTAGCCTACATTATGCAATCACGCATCATTGTTTATTGAAGCGTCTTGTGACATATTCAGACAGTGTTTTACTGAAGTCTATATAAGTTTTATAAGGCATGAGTGGTGCTTTTTCACATCACACTTCAGGATGCTGAAGTGTACATATGCGGTGCAGAGAGCCTGGGATTGGTTGTAGATTAATAATAAAGTTGTTTAGTTGCATTTTTTTATTTAAATCCTTCACTTGAGTCTAATTGCTTCCACAGAATTTCATTTTTTTTCATGAATTAAATCTAATCCTTCACTAATCGATCTAGTGAATCATTATAAGACCCACCACTGCAGATTTAGGTCAGACACACAATGGCTTTGTGAATGCTTACCTTAAACAATACGACATCATTGCTTTGGAAGATTCCCAAAGACTAGTGGTTCATTCTGATTGTAATTTATTTACTGGCTGGATTACAGGTTATGGTTTCCCTACATAATCGGAATCTGTTATGATTTTATTTGTAGAAATTCAATAAATGTTGAACCATTGTGGGGTCGTTGGTCAACAAATGTGTGACAAATGTGTTTTTGTTGTTGTTTTTTTTTAGTAATTAGTACACTTAGTTGTCATTAATTACCAACTGTCCATATTGATTAAACTTTATTTAGTTAATTGTTAAAAGTTTTGCAATGTAAACAGATTTCCACTGAGGACCTGCGAATAAACCAGATATTTAGTAACTATTGAATGAAAGCATCTTTCAGACTCTTTCATGCATCAGCTCAAAAATCAATTGCTCCAAGGGAAGAATTCATAAGATTTACCTCACAGATGTCAGAAGCACGACTCTGAAGCGCATCTTTCCATATAACACATAGAGATAAGCTACTGTGTCGATTGAGGTGCTAAAACAATAAAACCCATCATAAACAAAACAACTCAAACACTGCTGGTAATACAAAAGATACCGATGCACTTTTGTTGTAGCCCATTTCACATCCTCTGCAATCTCCAGAGAGAAAGCATTCAAGAAAGCACTCTTGCTCCACAGCGACCGTGCTCTTCAAACAACATTTCAGTCAGAGTGTCAAAAATCTGACAAAATGGGGACAAAGGAACAGAAAATATAGATCTCCACATGAGAACCTGGCTTCTGTCTCCTTGCAAGAGTGTGTTTATGTAGCTGCACTGAGGACAGGTGCTAGTCTGTGGGAGCTGTGGGGTGTTAGACAGGACCAGACACAAAAATCGACCCTTTTCACATCTCTCTGAGGAATTGAATTTCACAAGGAGCATGTTGGAAGGTGAGCTACTGAGATTTTTGGCACACTCTTATTATTATGAAGTGTTATAATTAACGTTTTCAATTAGCATTCTAATAGTTTTATAGCATGAGGTCTGTCCCCAAATGTAATGATTGGAAAAATATTTATGTATTACTTACGTACAATTACACGTTAATGGAGATTTTCAATATGGTTACACTGTTTGTCCACATGCATGCGCATCATCGTTTTCATGTAATTGTGCATTTGGAAATATGGCAACCGAGGTGTGTCATTTTGAAAATATTTCTTTCCTGGGTGGGATTTGTCATTTCTCACGCCTTGTGCTTGGCGTCACTGGTCAGCGACGTCTTTGTTTGTCTAGCGTTGCTGTTTTCCGTGTTATTGCATCCTACAGCATGTGCAGGATTACATGCGGATATGTTCTGTTTGATCACAAAAACTGATGAGCCATGTTTTGTCACACTCGATGCTGAACACTCATTTTATAACTGGCACGAATCTTTATACCATTTTATGGGCTCTTTTTTTATTTTTGGGTGTTCTGTTTTTATATATATATCTGTGTCCATATTGATATGTTATCATGAAACCAAGTTTTTTTTTCTAAAGAGGCCATTGACTATTTAGTTTCTTAATACTGGGATCTCTCCGTTTTAAATGATCAATTGTCATAGTTTTAAATAAAACAACAATATTACGAGTTTCAAGTCAGGCCAATTGCTCATTGCTCTGATTGGTTTACAATTTTTTTACATCAAAGTCAGCTCAACCAGAAAGGATCTTGAGTCAGCTCAACCAGTTTGGCTTTCTACTGCTTTAGCTAACCACAGTGATCTTTGCTGCCGATGCTCTTGAACCCTTTTCATCGGAAGATGCTCATGTCAAGATATTAACTACCGTGGACGTCTCTGTAAGGTTGGACTTCCATCTTTCTTACATTTTTGGATCACTTTTGTATGGTATTCTGACTGATAAAGCTTTGCAGATCTTCTTGTATCTCTAACCTTTTTGTGTAAATAAATAATTTCTGTTCCCAGATTATGAGACTTTTCTCTTCCATGGGGAGCCATTTTCTTTGTAAAGTAATACCCATTAGTTGTAACCAGTCCGCTGGTTTCTCTCCCAAGACTATAATTGGGATGTACCTGGGATGTTTTGCAACTTGAGCTTGAATGTTTTTGTTAAAGTATCTCACAGGAAATGTTGATTCTGGAAGGAAACTAAAGGTTTTCTGACAAATTTAGTGGGATGTTTCTCATTTATGGTGAGCACTGTAGATACATCTGCAATTGGTCATTTTACCTGAAAGACCATCATCACTTTAGTTCTAATTTTAATTAGGTCCAGTAATAGTATTAAATAAATGACAAATTAAACAGATTGGAACTCTCAGCAGTGTCCTTGTTTGCTTCCCACAATCACTGAAACCTTTCACATGTGATCGCCTGGAACAATCCCGGAGTCAGAATTTGGGCCTCTGTGGGGCTCCCGTACCATGTGTGCACTCCATGTCCTGAAGGGAGCTTTCTCTCCATCCCGGCAAGACTCACCCAGGCACATTATGGCAGCACATTCTGCCTGCCTTTGAGCTAGAGAGATACAGGGAGCCTGGGCATCCACATTGCCATGGTGACCAGCAAGATTGAAGCATATGAGCTCATTTCACATGGACTCAAAATAAAAGTCCAATTGACCCACTGTTTGTTTGAGTTAGTACATTAAATCTAGGTGAATCATAAAGTTAATCTCTTACACTTCCCCCAACATTAATATCAGGGGTACAAAGGTATTCAGAAATCACAGTTCATGAATTTTAACCTTTGGTTTTCAGTTCGACTTTGATGGCTTAGCAAATTCATACATTTTATCATCCTATGTATGGATCACATAAATAGATCAACAATATTTACTCATTCTTTGAGTACTAAAAAATGAAAATTACCAATGAAAAACTTTAGTTCACTTGGTTCACATCAATTGAATTAACATCATTTAAATTGGTAATATACAGCTTACATGTTTTCTTTTGTAGACACTGGGTGATGATGATGTGTTTAATGCGTTTTCTTTTACATGATTAAATCTGCCAAACAAAGCTGATAAAATAATTTTTTATTCCGTGCTGTATTTTTTTATACATGAGTTTAACTTCTCCACTTTCCACAGTTCGACTGGCAACATGAGACACAGGATTTTTCTGATGTGCTCTCAGATTGGTTGCACCAGGGAGGGTATCATTGAATGGATATTTGCTCCCAGAGGGGTATTTATCTGATGTGTATGTGGTAGCATAGTACAGTTCTTACCTTTAAACAAACAATCTGTTTATATTAATACATGTAGAATCGAAAAACTGTGCTTCACACCTACACATATGGAACTATGGATGCCATACTGAACGGTTTGATATAAAAAAGAGAATTGTGGCAGTTCCAGTATTTGTTGCAGTTCCATTTTTCTGATTAGTCTCAGCAAATGCATCACTAGTTTTCATTTTTTAAAAACATATAAACAAAATTTTGATTTTAATGAAATGTGTCTATTGTCCAATATGAATGTTTATATTATTAGCCTAACAATGGCACATTATTTCCAGAAACTTGGTTAAGTTTAAATTCAATTAATGACATACATAGATTTGGAACATGAAATCTAACATTAAATGATGGTTTTCACAATTTTACATTTTAAACTACATAACTGTGGTCATGGTGGGGTCCCTTTGTTTTGAAGCTTCCTTAGAAACTTACACCCCTTCCCCTTTATTTAAAACAAGAATTGAGACACCCCTTCACCTCATATGAATATGCAAAACAGAGGGTTAGGGATATATTTAGAAATTGAATTCAGGCTATATACACTGTTAACCTGAAAACAATGTACTTTATAGTTTTGTGTAAACCGGTTGCCTCAAAACGTTTGAGACAAACTTTACAAAGTTATTTTAAGTAAAATATATGCCGTCTAATGAAAAACTTCCTCTTTGTTGTGCCTTCACTCTTTTCTCTTTCGTTGTAAAAAAAAAACTATCACTTTCTCCTCTTTTGGCATCAGGAATGTGAATGAAGCTGCAAACCAGAGCAGAGGTGTGAGATCCAGAGTGTGATCCACTGATCAATTTTAAGAGGAAAATGTCACGTGGATGTGGAGCTCACATCTTGTATCTCCAGAGTAGTTGACATGCTGATGGAATCTGTGTTTCTGAGAGGTATTTGTAATGCACCATTTTTAGATCTCTTTCCCAATGGGTCTAGATTACTTTGTATGTCTCTCTGGTGTGAATGGCTCATCACTTCTGAAGCTTCTCAACACGTCCTGATAACACCTTCTCAATCTCGGCTTCAGCTATTTCTGTTTTCTGGCTTAAACAGTCTGGATCTGCAGAACTACTGTAGTGCTCTCGCCAAACATGTCAAAGTCGCTGGTTTGCTCTCATGCATGCTTGAGCACTGTTTAATGGATGCTTTTATGGAGAAACTGTGGTGCAAATGGACCTGACTTTAGGTTTTTACCTGTGCTTGAGAGAGAATGCATTAGGGCCAATGCATGGACTTTCATGTCAGCTTTAAAAAAGCAGCGAAAACGTTCGAATCCATTACATTTGACTCCAGTGTGTGAAACAAATGAAAGAAAGTGGTACTATGGCCATGGTTTATAAGCAAGTGCTTTGGTTTGTCTAGCCAAAGCAACACTTTTAGAGTGCTGCAGAGATCCAGTTGAACTCGCTGACATGTTTAAATTGTGATGGAAACCATCATATCATAGTCATCACAATGAGCTCAGAAGCGGAGTGTCCTCTAGCTTTGTGAAATCTCTCTGTAATAGCACTCAGGGAGGATTATTCCAACATCTGTGTGTTGTTTGGCCCTGGAGTCTAGAACACCTGCTCGAAATAAATATACAGGATCTGATATGTATGACCAAGCTTTATGAAACCATGTCTATAATGTGGGTCAAAAGCTGCTTATGCATTCTATATGCATGTGGTGTTAGATGGTCTGTTTATGTAAAACAAATATGGTATGTATGTAGGAGGGTCTGGCGTGTCACTGAAAGAATGCGGTACATTCAGATAGAATTTAAAGCACTGCCATTGGATTACACCCAATTCCAATTATAATTTAACAAATTTACAAAGCTTATTTGTAGTACACATATGGTAAATGTAAGCATTTGGAAAGGCACACACCTGTATCATGTGAAGAACCATAAAAAATATTTCTACTAGGGGTGTAACGGTTCACTGTATGTATTGAACCATTTCAGTACGGCCTGTTCGGTTCGGTACACTTGCGTACCGTTTCGGTATTCTGTATTTTTATTAAATTATATAAATTTATTATTAGCGCAATTTTAAGCACAGCGGAACAATGTTCCTAGGCGAGTTTCTGCACGGACGCTATTGAGTGACGCACAGTAGAGCTGCACAGGGTAGCTGTGAGAAATGGACACAGAGAAAGAGAAGCCAGCGATTGAAGACACCTCACTACGCTCTCCTGTTTTGGAACACTTTGGCTTCTCTGTTGAAATACATAACGGGGATAGACGAGTGGATAAATGTAAAGTTGTATGCTGACATTGTTCCACGGAGATCGGGCAGGCAACACATCAACATTTTCTACTGCTGGAGATATTGTCACTGCAACCAGATCTGTGCTCTCTTCAGAAAATATGGATAGGTAATCTATCCTAACTAGTTGCAGTATTTCATTTTTTATTTAAAAAAATGTGTTTTTCTTTATAAAGAGTGCAATTTATTTATAATATCACCCAAAAGTGTCACTTTTATTTATTTTAATAAACAAAAGTGTCACTTTTATTTTAATTCTACTGTGTATTGGCAGCTTTTCAAAATAAAGATTATATAAGTTCTTATTGTTTTGTACCGAACCGAATGAACCAAACCGAGCTCTCCAAGACACTGTACCGAACCGAATACGATTTTAGCGTACCGTTACACCCCTAATTTCTACTAGACCTTCCAGAGTTTACTTTGCTACACTAAACACAGTAGTTAGCTGACTCTGCTCCCACCGACCACAGATGTAGGATTTGAATGGCAGCAATGATGTGTGTGCAACTGTGAAAGAAGTTCAGAACTATAAGGAGGTGACAAAGTACCCAAGTTCGACAGATCTCCAGTTTTATCTGCACAGAGAGGACAACCATCTCTGCTGCACTTAGGCCAGAAACCACAACTGCTGTGATCAGCCACCAAGAGTACAAATCGCTCGACATCCATGATTTTTTCTATATGTTCTTCATTGATTTTGTCGTCTTCTTCTTTCCCATTTCCTCATTTGATGTTATCTGAAGACTTGTGCAAATCTCAATTTGAACCATTGTGTATAGGGATTTAGAGTGAAGTGTTGGTGGCAGCATTATGTTGTGGGTAGGTTCTACAGTGGTAGTAACTGGGATACCAGACATGACTAAGATCAAGCAGCAATGTACTGGATCAAAACAAAGTGCCCTGGACTTTCAGTTAGACAAAGACCCTGAGTACACAACCCAAGATATCAAAGAGGTTGTATCAGGACAACTCTCTGAATGTCCTTGAGTCGCCAGATTTGAATCATGTTAAACATATTTGCAGAGATCTAAATATGGTCCATTCACTCTGGTGGAGCTTAAGAGCTACTCCTAAAAGGAAAGGGAGATGGGCAAAGCGGCTAAAAATAGTAAGCTCACTAATCTACAGTATACAGTATATACTTTTGCAAGCAGCAATTGCAAAAAATGTAATTTGTAAAAAAAAAAAATTGGAGTAAATGTTGTAATACATTTGAACATTTTCAAGCTGGACACTTTCTCTGTTAATGATTGTTCATTCTCTCGCCAGTACTCTCTAGCTTTTCTAACAGCCAATCACACGCAATCGTTTTAGCCTTTACATTTCACCAGATATTTGCAGGCTCTCTCTCTCTTTTCACTCTCAAGTCAGGCATTCACACATCGCGAGGACTCGCGAACATTGCTGGTGATGCGAAGAGACAGTGGATCGATAAATAACGGCAGCAGTCTAAACCTGTGACTACAACTGGTTATTATTGCATATACTGTGCTCTTAATAAACTGTAAATTGAGTCAGAAAACCCATGTGATGATGTCAGATATTGGATGACCGATTTTTACAGTTTGGATTAGAGCACAGTTTGTATATTCCTCACAGAAAATGTACTGTATTCTTGAAACAAGATTTAGTTTTATATCTGGAGATGGTGCTACATAAAGGTTCAAAAATGTTTTGATAAGTTAGATCAAATATTAGAGTATGAAAGTTAGTGAGCAGACTTCTATAATTGGCAAGGTATTTTTTTTTATAGTTTAACTCCTAAATTTTGTGAAGAAGCATTAGAATAAGTCTGTTGTCTACAGGCTACATGGTTTGTCTAATTACAGTTCGACCAAACAAGTTTCAGGAGGAGCAAGTTAATATCTAACCAATTAGCAATTTTGCTCTTGCTTGCTAGCATTGGCAGCCCATATAATCTATATACATACACTTAATTTCATTTATGTGTAAAAATATATCTGCCATGACCTGTAGCTTTTAATATGGCTGTTAGCCAAAAATGCATAAATAAATAAATGAGCTTTACAATTCCCATATGTTTCAGTCTAAATGTGAATGTGAATAAATCCAACAGTTTAATTTTGTAAACGTGCAAAATGCAATCAAGATTTGGTGTTACTAGCTTCAACCCAGCATCAATTCCTATAGGTACACTTTCACAAAGTCAGGGATTTTACAGGATTATAGTCAGGAATATATGACCCACCAGATGTAATAGCTGCTAATGATCATCAATGTCACGCATATATTGAAACCTGTCACAGACTGACATAGAAACAGCTGTGTAGGAGGCTTAAAGCTGGGTGAGGAACAACTAACAAGAGTTTCTGGTCATGGCAAGGTTGAGCACAGCAACAAGGTTCAATGTAGTTATACTGCATCAACAAGGCCTCAGACAAAGATTTCAAAGCAGACTGGCATTTCAAGATAATGCTCGTTGTTTTAGACCACATGACTAATATTTTGTTAAACTAGGTAAATATTGTGTTTTTACTAGAGCATTTTTGTTTAACTGGGTTTCCAGAAAACCCCTAATGAAGCAGCTAAATGTCTGTGTTAACTGGTACAGTAAGTGTTTCTGAGGAAACTAAAGGAGTTCATTTGTTTGGATATCCTCTCTTGTCTGGTCTCTAATGGAGAACTCGTGCTGAGAGAGTCTTGATATAATTGCAGTAACCATAGCAGGACATGTTTTGTTGCGACTATCACAGAGGTGTTTATGTGCCAGTATTTTAGCAAACCTCAGGCATTACACTCATCTGATGCACAGCAGCTGTTCACAAGAGAGAACCTCAACAGGTCACATGTCTGGAAAAGATTCCAGATCTAAATTCAGCGGTCTAAGTTCATCCAGATGGGTTGTTGTGTGAAATTCAACAGTGCTCAGTTATTTCACAAACTGCCAGCATTGTTGCTGAAGTGATGTCGGTGGATTAAATGCATGTTACATGATTATATACAGCATTTGTTCTCTCTCAATGCATGCCCACCTCACACAGGAGATTAGACACAGATTTGTCTGTTCTTACATGGCGTCTGACTCTTGGATGGCAACGGTCTGAGATTACAGCGATCAGACGACAGCTTGATGAGTTTGCATCTCCTCTACTTTTGTTATTCTGAAAATAATTCTCTTGATGTTTGTGACTCAGCAAACTATGAATATATTTGTATGGTGATTGTTTTTGGAGATGTTATCAATCCGTTAAGTGGTCCATTATCATTTGAGAACAATGCCATATTTATTGTTTCACTTACTGGAAGCCCTGAGCAGAAACAAGTATGTATCTATCGATTGCTGCATAGTCTAACAATGAATAACAATAACTACAAATTTAGATTGGAATAGTCAGTCATTTTAAACCATTTTAGTTAATAAACAGCTAAAGTTAATAATTTTTAGAACATTTGTGTTATACAGTGCTCAGCATAAATGAGTACACCCCACTACATTTTTCTGAAAACCTTTCGGAATCAACATTTTCTATGAGATACTATAATACAAAATAATCCCACAAATGTGGGCCATTAATTGCAAGGTTACACACAAAAAGTGATAATCCACATTCCAATTTTCCAAATACATTTAAGCCCATTCTATTGACTATCATTCAATCACGGGGGAGTCTAATGATTCGTCTAAGAGTTGTCCGGCATGACCGGTGACTATAAAAGGGGATTACGTATGAAAGAAAAGAAATTTCCATTTTATGCTGTCAGCAATGGAAGAAAAATGTCACAAAATCTGAGAAAGGAAATCATTTATTTACACAAAAAGGTGAGTGCTTCAAGGTCAGCAAAGTTTTGCACATCAGTCAAAATACTGAAGCAAAAGTGACTTTTAAGAACAGAGATGTACAGACTGTCCACGGAAGTTAACATCTGGACAGGAGCGTCTTCCGATGAGAATGGTTGAAGTAAATCGCTAAAGCAGTAGAAAGCCAATCTGGAGTGACCGTTTCCCATGACACCTTACGGCATATACTGCAGAGGAATGGCATGTATGGGTATCGTCCAAGCAGGAACCCGCTCCTAAAGCTCATGCCAAAAAATTCATGCCTAGAATATGCTACGGCAGTTTTTAAAGGAGTTTGCAAAATATCACAGATTACGTCACGGTTTCCCTGTACCACGTGCTGTCGCGAAGGAATCGCTTCATGGCATGGTTAAAAAGTATTAAATGTGGCTTTTATTATTGTGACGACTTAAAAAACTGCAAATGGCATATTTTCAGCTATTTTTCGAGAAAAAAAATACATGGTGTAAACACAAGAAATATTTGAGTTAACAATAGTGTTTTTATTACTGTTGGAGAATCCTAGCTGTGTCTGATTACTGTTATTACCGACAGGCTGATGATCGTGCAAACTTGCAGATCGTGTACTGACAGGGTGTACTAATTTATGTTGAGCCCTGTATGTTTAGAAGCTCATTGTTCACTGAAATAAAGGAAGTTGTTTCGTGGCATCTCTTCAGATGTTCTTATACGAGATTATATGTTCTTATACCATGTTACATTCATGGATCATCTCTTTAACAATCTGCTTATGTTTCTCCTAGAGCTGTTGAATTATGGATGCCCACCGTCACCATCCTCCGTTACACATGGCTGACACTCTGACCCCCACATTTAGCTCAAACCCATAGGTCTGGATCTCATCATAAACAAACACTGCATGTCAGCGAGAACCAGGTCACACTGTTGAAGAGAAGCATGCAGATTATTTCTGGGATATTTACTGTGATGGAATCGGGACAGTGAGTCTAGAGCAGGTTTATTGGGCGCAGTGTCATGAAAGATTCATTGTGGTCTCTGAAATTCATATAGCGCCAGGTTGCCTGCTGCGTATGTTAGAGGAGTGCAATGACCTATTCTACCTGTTTGGGAAGAAAATAGATGAGCATTTGAATGCAACAGGGTCAAGTGAATCTATGCTTTCACAGTGTTTCCCCTAGGATCATGGCCTTGGGAGGGGGGGTGGGGTTGTGGTGTTATGGGTGGTGCGGCAAAACAATCACACAAACACTTCATAGTGTTTAAATGCTTGTTTTAATTGCAGTATACCAATATATTATAATGTCTGAACAATTACTGTACAATAACTAAACAACTGTACACTGAACTAAACACTAAACATCAGATTTATTTTAATATGTTAATTATTCACAAAGTGTGCAGCTTTTGTCACTGCAGTGTATCTTTCTGGGCTTCTGAAAGAACATTTCCAGAGCATCTTGGTATGGATAGTCTGAAACTTCTGGCCCATTTATTGAGATCCGCATGCAGGCTGCAAGATGGTCCCCTTGCAGCCTATTGCGAATGTCTGTTTTGACCTGTAAATACATTAACTGTTAGGCTTTAAAAGTGATAACTGATAGTAACAACAGTAAAAATCAACTTAACATAGTGATAGTTTAAAGCAGGAAATTCCATTGTATAACTAACTAGCTAGCTATTAATTAAGCAATTTATTTATCAATTCGTTCATTCATGCTTGTGTGTATTTACTTACTTACCAAGATCAGTCTTGTACAGCCAGGGGGAGTATTTCGCCTCTGACAGCCAAGCTGGGTCAAAACCTGTCGTTCTGTGGTGGCTAGACTTTTGCTGCTTGTCAGGGGCAAGACATGCAGCACTTGGGCTCTTTTCTGTACTTTGATTCGGAGTAGGAAAGCTACACCGGCTGCTGCTCGCAGCAGAACACGTGTTGTCCACGTCACCACCTTGGGAGCGTTTAAAGCGCGGTCTCTGTCCGCTGATGGGTGTGTGTGCGCGCGCATCAGAGCAGAACTCCGCGGTGGACACGGAGGACAATTGTAAACGCGCAAACGTTGAGACAGAAATTACATGCCATCGTATAAATAATATAATGCTATTTAGTTTAATAAAAGAAAAAAGCAAAGACCTGTTATTTATAAAAAACTTCTGTCGTTATTTGACGAAAATAAAATAAAATTAACTTGACCTTCAAGGGGGGCGGGGCGCCCCCCTAATATAATGGTAGGGGAAACACTGCTTTCATGTTTGTCTTGTTCGGTTGAGTCTCACTGCAGTAGTTTGTTTTTCATTTGGTTAGGGCTAGGTTTAGCCTAACCCTAACCCTAACCCTAACCAAACTGTAGGCTTCCTATTGAACCCTGGAGTTATTTGTTTATGTTTGAGAGCATGATCTGAAGCCAAACGGACCTTGATGTATCTTGAACTACACCAGCTGCTGAAGTCAACTGTGTGCGTGTGTCATTAGGGACTTTAGGCGGTTATGCACGGCTATGGCAGACAGAAGTGATGTGGCTACAAACATTAACATAAGGGATTCCAAGTGACAAAAATAATATCAAATGAAAAGTTACAAAAGATCATGTATCAACTATGGCAGAATTGTTTCTGCCGTCAAATATTTATCTGTTATCAAGATCTGTTACATAGTACAGACGTCGTCAAACGAGCCAGCTTTCATTGGTCATTCATTGGTCATTCTGCTTGCGGGAAACTGATCAGATATGACAAACTTCCGACTAAATATTCAGATCGGTGTGACGTCTTTAAAAAATAGTTGAGAAAATTCCACAAGTTGATTTGGCTAAAGGGGGGATAAGTGAGTAGATTTAAGCTCCTTTGAGCTCTCTTTATTTTATTAAATGCTGCACATGTTTCCTTTTACCCCATTTCAAAGATTTACATTTCTCAGTTTCACTTTATGATACAGCTCAGTCTCTTGGAGCGCTCTCTCCCTCTCTCTCTCTCTCTCTCTCCCTCTCTCTCTCTCTGGTCGAATGCATGGAATTTCCTTTGGTTACGCTTCATATCAATTTGGATTTGAATTTTGATTGTGGGGTGAAGGCAGCTTAAGTCTTCTCAAGGCTAAACAAATGCAAATAGGCTTTTGAGTGCAGTAACCCATGAGTGGAAACAACTATTCAGAGCAACTCCGGAAGTTCTTGGGGGCTTTTTGCCTAATAAGCGGCAAAAGTAATAATGCACAAGTTGGCATGGATTGGAATAGGACTCCAGTATGACTCATATTACATACATTTCTGTGCAAGCAGTGTTTATTGTTGCTTGCAATATCTCCTTAAGTTCTTAGCAGGTTAGATTGCATTCAGTGTGAACTATATATTCAAGTCCTTGGAGAGATGGCGAGTTCTTTTGATAAAAATGGTACAGTCTCTTCATTTTGAAAACTGAGGGATGGATTTGTGTGGGTCATTGAGTTTTTCTGGAGTAATCCCTCGCGATCCAGATGGCAAAGGCTTCAATGCATACACAAGCAAACATGACACCGTGACTAAAAAGCTGAAAAAATCACATACAAATCGACAGGAGATCAAATACTCTGAAACTAGAAGCATTGAGGTTCAGACAAGGAACATGGAATAGTACACTGCTACGAGTTGAAGTATAAACATAAATCTAGTAAAGAAGGTGGAGCAATAGTAACTCAAGTAACTCCACTTATAATTAGGTGTTTGCACCACATTTTTCACCAAGCTGGTAATAATAACCAAAATCTTAACCTGATTGACATGGCATACTTCTGTTCAGTCTCATAGGTGCCACGCTTGAATGGAGGAGAGAGACCAGGGGGTAAGCACACAGACAGGTTTATTGAATGTCGCAGAAAAAAAACTTCATTCTTTGTTCTGGGTATAGCAAGCACCTTTTCTATGAGCCCTTCTTCTGAATACTTTGCTGTAAATTGGTGTTGTGTCCTGTCCAGGGCTTTTGTAAAAGCGTTAGATTCTGTAATGGTTCTTGATATTTGAGGGCCATTTTATAATTCCTTCTGTATATTTGCCGACTTTTTATTCACTTACCTATTTTCTTATTCACCTTCTGAAAGGAGATATTTGCATGAGCATCAGACAGCATTTTCGGCCACCATTGTATCCTAAAAGTGAAACCTTTGTCCTGAAATAAAAACACTTTTGTCATTGTATCCATTTCTAATGCTGCTCAGATAAGCAGGATTGCTGGTCTGGTTGGTTTTGGAGGATGGCCAGGTGCTTTGTTAATCTGGCCGGTGTGTGTCTGGCTTCTGCAGCTGCACTGCTCCTGAGTGCTTGACTTCCATGTGGTGCAGTGCTCTTCTAATCTGCTGTTTGTGTGCTGACAGAGTTTCACCCAGCTCTTTGTAGGCCAGCATGAGTTGGCTTCTGTAATCTGGCCCTCTGAGGCTTAACTCTGCCCTTCATGCTAAATCTCATCACCATTGTCTCTGAAGCAGACCATTTCATCCAGCTTTACAGTAGAACTTGTGTGCAGTTTAATACGTGTCTGTTGGATGTTGCTTTCCTCCCATTTAGTTTTTCTTTCTTGAATAAAGAATAGAGTTGAGAGGCATCTGAGCAATCCTCCATTTCTGCACTGCACCATCCGGCGGTTAGTGCACAACTTTTTTTCATGCTAATCCTCTCTCGGGCATCTCATTAATTCACGGCTAATTAATTTTCTGGTAAAGGTGCAAGGCAAATATGACAAAGGAAATATTCCCACCTCATAATATTTCTAGCAGAGCATGTTACAAATGATGTGTCAAGATTAGGAATTTAGTTCATTCCAATGAGATATAGTCAGTCCTCAATCAACAATCAATCACCTCTGCCGATGCCACTTCAGACAATGAAATAGTCAACCAATAAAATGCCATATCCCAATAACCCACTCACCCGTAAAAAACTGCTCCCAGCACCTCCAGTTATTCAGTTCACACCCGGTGACTCTCCAGAGTGACATCTCGTACCTGGCTTTGCACCTGTTTCCCTGTTCCACAAGGAAACCCTTGCCATGATCTCTAGTCACCATAATGATGTTTACAGTCCGCAATTTTGCCTTATTTTATCAAAACTATATAGGAAGTACACTCACTGATCACTTTATTAGGTGCACCTTGCCAGCACCAGTTTGGACGCCCTATTGTCTTCAGAACTGCCTTAATACTTTGTATCATAGATTCAACAAAGTACTTGAAACATTCCGGTCTGCACTTCCATGATCCGAATCTCCCATTTCACCACCTCCAAAAGTTGCTCTATGTAACTCGGTGTGTGACTCTGCTGGAAATAGCAATCAAAAGATAGGTACACTCTGGTCATAAAGGGATGGACATGGTCAGCAACAATACCCAGGTAGGCTGTGGCATTGACACAATGTCTCAATTGGTACTAATGGTCCCAAAGTGTGCCAAGAAAATATCCCCCACACCATTACTCCACCACCACCAGCAGCCTGAACACTGATACAAAGCAGGATGGAGCCAAGCTTTCATGTTGTAGATGCCAAATTATGACACCACCCTCCAAATGTCGCTGATCAGCTTCATGAGATCAGGCAACGTTTTTCCAATCTTCTATAAGCCTTGGTTTCCTGTTATTAGTTGACAAGAGCGGCACCAAGTTTGCCATAACAGAAGAGCACTCACTGCATCAATGCACAAAGCCTTACAAAAAGTTATTTTCTTTCAAAAGATATATATAAAAATATCTGCTCAGACAACCGGATTCACATTTTCTTTCTGGAGCTCTGAAGTACAGTGACTTATCGGTGATAATCAATGAAGCATGAAGTTTAGGAACATTGGAGAATTGAACAAATAAACCCTTCAAAGTTCAGAGGAACAGAGTGATTTCTACGTAGGGCATATGCTGTGATCTATGAGGGGACAGATGGAAGCTGAGACGGGACGGGTCACAGGGTTGGGGCACCGAACAATGTCAAACATGTAAATCCAGCCGCTCCCACGGGGTGAGGCGGCACCAGCGCTGCCAATTACTACATCAATAATTAAAATAGTTGTACGTCCCATTAGCAGATATGTACTTCCATTAATAGTTAATGATCCATGGAGGCACTTTCACCACATGCCCCTCTGAAGTCAAGCACACTCTGTGGGAGACAGAAATAGGGCTGCTTGGGTGCCAACATGGCAACCTCTGTGAGTGCTGCTGAAATCCTGCCATTCTCAAAGGTGGTGACTGAGCATCTGGAGGTAAAAATAGCTCTTGGCTGAACTGTGAGAGAAAAAGATGCAAGCACAGGAAGAATCTCACAAAATCGGTCACGAACATGTTTGCGTCACACCTGCTCATACACAGCCAGTAAAAGCCAGTGACTGTTTTCCTATATTATATATGTTCTATATTTGGGTAAAATGATAACAATTTTCTTTATCAATCAAACTTTCACTTGGCAAAAATTCTAGATGTTTTCATTATGATCAAGATAATTTAATGAAAGGCTATCCTAAGTTCCTGGAGCATCTCCCACAAGATGTATTGGCTTTGCTTCAATGTAAATGTAAAGGTTCAATGCCTTTTTGATTATACAGAGTTTGTTTTTAGTTGTACATGTGTATTTCCTCTCAAACCTTGTTTAGTTTTATGTAAACTCAAAATGACAAGTAGAGTGAACTTACTCTGTTCCACCAGCCATCTATGAGCTGTTTATAGCTTTCAGACACTATGATTGTGAGATCTGCAAGAATGGTTTAGTTCAGCACCAGTATACAATGAATATGTTACTGCATCACATTTGGTTCAAATGATCACTTCAAAATGTTGATCTGAATCCTTGAAGAGTTTGTGGTTCAGGTTTGTCTTATTCTGTGTGTTTGCCAGTATATATGGAAAAACCTTTCATATCTGAAACACAAAATTATGAAAGAATTTCCCTTAATGAATGAACTATGGCTTTCAATGGATGTTGATTGACAGCTGTCAGTAGGGTTTATGCTAGTTATGTGGTGCATCATGACACTGCTAGCGGGAAACAACAGTAATTGGTGATAAATGATTGTTTGTCATCAGTAAAACACGAGTGGAGGTCCTCAGGGAGAGTCTAGGCCATATCCAAGGTTCAGTTTGCTGCTGGATCTGTCACTTAGTGTCACATCAATCAGGCACGATCATTATTTATCTCACGGAGAGGTGGGTGGACGGGGTTGTGATCTTAATTAAATAAAGTGACAAACAAAATGACATCTCTCACTATTCACACGCCATGGACTCGCCATCATGGCTCTCAATGGGTGTCGCTCATTACAGCCTCAATGTATTTTAAGCTATTTACTCTTCCTCCTCATCTTTCTATTTGAAAACACAGAAACCGATAACCATGGCAGAAAGAACGGCTATTGAAGAGGGTAAGGGTGAGAAAAATAAAGTTAGCGGCCGAACTAGGGTGAACTAGTTAACCCGGCTTTAACCCACCCGTAAGGGCTGACGTTTGTCAACAATACACTACTATTTTTCAGATATGGATTTTACAAAACCAATTATTGACATTAAAGGAACCCCATTAGCCCACGTTCAATAGGGCAAATACCTCTTTGGACACTATTTCCAATTCTCAATATGTGCTAGTGATGCTCTTCCATTGCGTGAACACCGTGTCCATATTTTTATACAAGAACTCCAAAAAGAGACAATATGCAAATCATAATTGTGAACCATAACACCAGAAAAGCCATTTTTAAGGGAGTGTATTTTTTTCATGCCCCTTTTGCCAGTTCAGGTCATCTAAAGTATGACATGCGTTCGTGTTTACCCAGCAAGCCCCACTATTCACCTTTTCCCCTTTGCACTGAGAGATGACCCTCCCGATGGCCATCGGCAGAATAAAAGCAAATCACTGATTTCTTTCCAGAGCAGATGTGGCGTAATGAGGGTGAATCAAGGCAAACTGAACCAGTTTGGCTGAGGATGCCTGAGGTCCTGCATGATTCACCTGAGATGTTGCAATCGCTCTTCGAAGTCATACTTTGAAGGTTTCAATTCAGAAAAGTAAATGCCCGAATTTAAGGCAGGTCGTTTAGTGCAAGGACTCAACCAATTATTCACTGTATATTCTCAGGGAGGCCAAGTACCTTCCAAGTTCAGTAAGATCGAGACCACTGGAGAGTCTAGAATGATTTTCACTATGGGGTCCAAGTTCTCTTTGAGAGCACAGTTGGAATAGTGTGAGAACAATCATTCTTTTCCTTGGAACCAATCCCTGGAGTGCTTGCTTACGTTGTCAGCTTCTCCTTCTTACACCACCATTGCTACACATATACTTTTGAGTAAATATCCATGTAGGCTCAAGGATGGCAATTACATAACATAAACTTGTGGGGATTGGGGAGGGTGGTTCTTCAGCCTTTGATGTCTGGATCAGCCTCTCTGTGAAAGCACTACACTGGATAATTTATTCTTCAGCATAAAAGTTACATTGAAGCAGATACCTTAGCATAGCCTGGCATTGATAGTTTTGTAGTGCTTCAGTAACACTCCCAAAATGCTAGTGAGTGAGGCTTTGCTATGTAGACTTCTGCTGTCTGAACTTTGTGTTTGATTGACAGCTGTAAATCTGATTAATTAGCTTCATCTCCAAATCTCCAGATAGTTATATACAGTATCTGCACTTTTGGATGTGATTTGGCCCATATTGGCGATGCCTAGACAACTATGCAAACTAAAAACTTTGTGATGTCCATTTTGACACTCCGTATAGTTCCAATTTTGAGGTGCACAGAGTTTGTGTCTACATGGAGATTCTGGTGTAGGCTTTGTATAGCCACCACAAAAAAGTATAAATTATAAGTTACTATGAGAGCTTTTAATAAGAGCTGGGTGATTAATCTGTAAAATTGAAAAAGGTGAATTTACGTCTAATATTGATGTTAAAAAAAACTTTAAATCAATAGTCCGATTTTACTTTGGTATGGCCTGGTAAGCTTCCATTATGAGAGGCCTTCAAACAAGCTCTAGAGTGGTTTGTATGTGGTGACAACACTGAACGCTGATCTGAACTAAACAAAACGAAAACAAATAAATATCCTTTTTGAATGAATACAGCCACCATACTGGCTTGTGCATGTTAATAGGTGCTGGTGTGTGCCTGTTTACAAAGCACTTATCTTGACAGTTTGCCGTCAAACTTGGAGTACTTTCTAATCTGAGCATCATTTGCAGGGCCTACCCGAACTAATTTCGTGCTCTAAGCACTGAGCAAAAAGATATTAAAGAAATGAGTAGGCACAAAAATACAAGGATTTAAATAAAAGAATGATGTGGGAGTTCCTTGACTATTTACATAACAACTAGGCCGCTCCATAACATTATGTGATGTTAAAACTAACAGATAGCGCTGATTAGCAACAATGGTTAGCAGTTCTGCAAAGCAAAATAACATCACTGATGACATCTTTACCGTAGCATTACTATTAATTTTTCATCTTCTTTCCTTATTTTCTTCCCCTGGAGCACATCAAAATAGACCACTGTTTTGCAGGTGAAGTCCATTATTCAAAGGAGGAGGAGGGAGGCGGGCATCTTTGGGGTGTAGGCTATTATTATTATTATTATTATTATTATTATTATTATTATTATTATTATTATTATTATTATTAATAATAATAATAATAATAATAATAATAAGATTATTACTACTCTTACACACTAAATAGGCTTTTTCCAATGCACTCTACCTAATGTGGGCTTGCTTTTTTCTGAAGACACAATACCCATTAGTCTTAAGATTAGTGAAAGTTGGACTTTTTTTTTTCCCTGGTGCCACCTGGATGTACGCCGCCCTTAGCATTTACCTATACTGCCTATGCCACGGGCCAGTGCTGATCATTTGCAGTGTGAATCAAAAGCGATTTATACAAATGATCAGATATATTTTCAACTAGTGCGGATCAGTAATCAGAGGTGTGTGTGAAAATCCCAGTTAAACATGTTGATATATGCCTAGACCAAAACGTGTTTCATAAACATAAAGAGATAAAACATCTGACCCGGGAACACATGGAATAATCTTGTGGATATAGGATTGATTTGAGCCAGTGTTATTGTTCTTGCCATATCCCTTAATCCTGTCTCAGTTTTCAGCTCCCGCTGAGGGTAATTGGTGTGTTTTGGGTTTTGTCACACTTCTGTTCTCTGGTAGAGCTCAGAGGTCACACAGGTCCTGTTCCCTTCATGAGTGGGTGAGCGAAACACCCAACAAATGATTGTGACCCCCCCCAAAAAACACTCATCTGGCCTCATTATAGTGGCAGAGTCTGAAAACAAACATGCATCAGCTTGGTCGAGCTGTCTGTGTGTTCGACCGCGTAAGCTGTAATTCCCTGCGAGACCCTGTAAGGAAGCGCAGCTGATGTCTGCGGGATTCCAGGTCTCATTCTCTGTGTCATTTGCAGACACTCCAGGATTACATTTTTCTACTCTATTGTCTCAATTTCTCTAGATTTCTCTGTGTGTTCTGTATGTTTGCGATGATGGATTCACATCAAGGTTGAGGTCCATTTTCTATAAAGGGAGGTTTACTCCTTTTTAGGAGCCTGTCATTGTCCTTTTGCCATTGTCCCAGCATGACACTGGAAAATGTTTATATGTGGCTTGATTTTATCAATGCAAAACTGCATATACTGCATATAGTTGCAATATGATACTGTAATGTTAAATTCAGGATGTTAAATGTAAACGTTTGGAGGACGGCGAGGACGCCATTCTTGGTACTTCATTTCATTCTTGGACTGTGACCATGTAGATGACACCTTGATTACCTGAATGTCTCACACACTGAGAGTCACACTCACCCTGAGGCTGTAGCAGCTGGTGGGATGCCTGGTTCACACACCACTGTCTTGCTGAGCTTCAAACACTTCACACTCTTCACTAATGCCTTACCCTTACACTCTGACGATCCCTAGAGGTGAAACGAACTCGCGGACTGACAGCCGCTGTTAGAAGGGTCCTGCAGAGTGTCTTGGGGGATTGGAAGAGGAAGAATCCTGGGGTTTGTTTTGCTTGGGAAAACACTCTTTAGATTTACATTTTAATCTGTTGTGGAAAAACATTTGAAACTCACATATAAAGCCTATGCGTTTCTGAGCAAGGTCTTGAAGGCTGAAATTGGGCATAGAGTCGGGTGTGTGGGCTGCAAAGATGGCTGAAAATTTTAATAATAAAGCACTTCACCACCTCATAGTTGTGATGAAGGTTTGTTTTTAAAGCGCATGATGGTTTGGCTCTTCGTTACTTCATGGGCATGTATGGACTTGTAAGGGATGTTCCTGGCACCCCAAAGGTGCATTTTTACTGAACATGAAATACTGAATATTTTGTGCCCCCGCCGTGGAGTAATCTATAAGCTCACACACACACACATGGAGTGTGAGTGGACATTGCCATGTGATGCTCAGGTACCATGCCTTTGCATCCAACCTATAATCAACATTATTAAGGGATTTCTGAGTTTTTCTGTGCATCTGTATTTGAAAAACCTGTTGGCAGTTGGCTTTTGACACCCGTCAAGCAGCGGTGTGCACCTGATGAACACGGTAAGAAAACAAGAGCGTGACTGCATTGAGATGCCTGTCAGTCTGAACCACTGACATTTAGCTGCTTGACATGTCATGTGGAGGCATCCTTCCAGAAACATCCATCTGACACGAGGATCAGTGAAAGAGGAGGCGATATTTACAAAATCTGCTCCATGGAAGCTATGTTCCTTCTCACAACTGGCCTTTTTAAAACAAAAACAGACTAAATCAATGCTCAGGGGCATTTTGAGGCTTTTTCACCTGGATTTTTCATGGTTATAGAAAATCTTTTGTTATCCACAATTATAAAAACAGAAACAAAATCTGTTTTTTTTATATGCAACACTTTGATATTAAAAAAAATGTAATTTAATGATTTATTACACGGACCCTTTGTTCTATTATATTATATATTGTTTTATTTATTTTTTATTTTATTTTATTGATTTTTTTGAGCATCATAAGCTGTGCCACTGTGCTTTTCTCCATTTAAAAACATTTAAACCTTGAGTTCTGTTTGGTTCTACACTGTATACTTTGGTAACAATTCCTCCTTGCAACTATCTTCTGTTAAATACTGAACGAGGGTGAGGCAGTAGATGTTGCTTGTGCTTCTGTATATAACCATAATCTCATGTCGGGTGAGCATTCCTTAGTCAGCACCAGAAACAAGATGCTTTTGGGAAATGTAATTCACATAAAAGCCTTAGTAGCATCAGAGGATTATATATAATGCCCGCTCTTAACCCGCTCTTTCCTGTCATGAAAGCTCTTAGCTGCTGGGGTGCTGAGGCAGAAAGGCTGAAGAATATTCATGTTAACACTCAAGGTCAGACAGCTCCCTTGTGCCCTATTAAGAGTGTTTGAGATGCCCAGAAGCCCGAGCACTGCTTTATTATTCGCAGCATTTAATGCTCTTTGGCGTTAGTTCTGTGTTTTGGCAGAAAAAAAAATATTTAAAGAAATTAATTGTGCTAATCAAGAATATTATCCAGATTCAGAGAACCACAACAGATGTAATTATCTCGTTTTGCTCACACATAATTACACACGCCATATCCTCTTTCGTTTCTGATTAAGTGTACATAAAACGCAATCATGGTTTATTATTGTGAAGTAAGCTTACTGTTTATTTCTAGCTTTATTTTAATTTTTTTATTTGCCATTTTTCCTTTTACCTTGAACAATAGTTGAGGTATAAACCTTATGCAAGAACTTTTACAAGATAAAAGAAATAATAGCAGATCACTTGGTTTCCTAAGAATGTATTCACTAAATATGTTATGCACTCAGGTTTTTGGAAATCCATTTGCAGAGCTTTATTTTGGATTGTAATATTAAATCAAGAGCTGACATGGCAACAGAGATTATCGAAATAAGAAAACATGCACAGGTCACGGAAGATGATAAAACATTCCCAGAATCCAGACAATAGACATTAATCATGGGGTCTGAAGCAAAGGAAAATTACCAAAGGAAGCAGAGATGATAAATATTACAATCACAGAACATGCAGCAGCCAGACAAACCTTCACCAAATACACACAGGTAGCAATCAGGAGTAGTCTAATCTGCAAAGTGAATGGTTATCAAATACACACAGTAATCATAGACAGCAAAAATATTTGCGATCACAATAATAAAGCATTGTCAGAGCACGGCAGGCAGCAAAACCCACACAGAATGCAGTTGACCAGCTTGACATGGGAACAGGAGCTATGGGTTAAAATCTAATAAGGAGTCTAAGTTTCAGTGGAAACCAGCTCAGAAATGTTCTCTAAAGCTTAAACCACATAAACTAGTCAAAGATGGCAGAGATTATCATAGAACCAGCACAGGTCAAAGAAGGAAGTTGTGGACAGAAAAAATTAGCAAGAGGTCAAGAGAAAAAACTCATTCATTATTTCATTTTCCAACCCCTTGAAAGTAATTCAAAGCATATGAAGAATGAAATAGAGATATTAATACAAGTCTTATAAAACTTCATTAAAAATGTGCAAATGCCAAGCCTTTTTTGGCACATACACTGTTACATGCAGTGAAATGGAAGCCCTCTGGCCACAAACATAGACAAGGTGTGAGAGGGCCATTGTCGAGAGGTAGGATTTAAGAAAGAAACAGAGAAAGGGGGATACAGTGGGTAAGTCATTGCAACCAAGCATATATAGACATAAAAACAGGGAAAAAAAACATTGCAGGAGGGGGTAGGGTCAGGGAAAGTAGTGGGACCACTGCAGTCGACATTTTCCTGCTGCCATGATAGGCGCTGTACTCATGCCCCGTTCAGATTACAGCGGTTGGGAAAAGCTTGGGGAGGCATAGTGTCCTTGAAGAAGGAATGTCTGGTTGTCTCACTCTCTCTGGGGAGCATTTTGACTTCTTGATGACCTTTGAGGCCAGAGGAGGTGAGGGAAAGCCAAATGAAAGAGAAGTTGATTTTGGGTAAAAATCTGTAAATTTCCACAGATTTTTACTGTCCATCATCTGTCTCCATTTTATCCAACATGTGTTGCAAAGCCGTCAGTCTCTCCCCAATGATATCCAATTTGCGGTTCGAGACCACCGAATGAGTCCCGACAGACTTAAGTTCAGACAACATATATTTAAAAATTGTTAAGCTAGTAATAGACCTTAACTTAAAAGGAAGTTCAAAGTGGATGTACTAAATGCCCATTGCTGAACTGGTGTTCCCTTGTAACCATTGTTTCCAACAGGTCATTAAACAGATATACACTGGCTCACTCCTCATTTAAAATGAACACTACCTATCTTTAAGAATATGCTCTAATAGTAGAACAGATGTTTTGCTGTACATCCTGGAACAGAGCATTTACTTTTAGCCCTTGTATCAGAAACTGCAGCTAGCCAACTCTTTCCCTTTGTTTGACGGATGCCGTTAATAAGAGTGAAAGCGATAGGACGTAACTACAGGAGGAGGGCCAGTGGCAGCGAGTGATGTAGATCTGTGGCTTTGAACACATCACTGGCTCTAATAAAAGCAGTTTTGCTGTTGCTTTATTCTTTCCTCAGCTCTTATGTCAAAAATCTAGCACTTTTTGGTTTTCAGTTCAGGCTCAATATGTTTACTTCTATAAACTAAATACATTTGCATAGATTTAACTTAACAGAAATGTTTTAAATGGGACATTTACAGAGCAGTCTTTGACATCTGCCACATCTTTTTTAGACAGTTTCCTGTTCATTTCCTGTTCCTGTTTATTATATCACAGTAAAGTCATCACAGCTCAGTCTTCTCTCATCTCACCCATTTACTAAAAATCCTGATTCAGTTTTCCAGTGCATTGCGTACTATTGAGCTCATTCTGCTGGAAATGGAGATCATTACGCAGCTGTGGCCTCGGTTTACTTTGTGTGTGGACTGTTGAAAATCTTTTGCATGCTCTAGTTTCTCCTGAAATAATGCAATTTTAGCCTGTTTTCATATAGTGCACACCAGTAAGTGTTAAATCCGAATGAGTGTTCATTCAACTCACGTAGTGTTACATTTAACACGGGGGCAGTGTTTAAATAGCTCTACACTATTGACAACAGCAGTATTTCTCTTACACTGGGGATTTTGTTGTTTATTTTTTAAACATTCACTTCAGACTAGGCTGTGAATATCATGTTTCAGAATGTTGCATGCTTTCGTTATTTAGTTTTTTATTTACACTGCTATAGTTTGTTGTAGAAAATTGGTATCCGTTTAATTTTTATGACTCTTGAGAAGCTGTAACAGAAGCAGAATGTCACTATAGGTTATAATAGAATGTCACTATTAATTAATATTGAGACTAAATCTAACGATTAAAAAAATCTCTTACAAATGTTAATCATATCATATATGACATTTCAACATTTGCGCCAACTAGAGCTTTGTCCCTAACTTAGGGCAGTTTTAGTCATTTAAACATGGAGGATTATGCATAAATTGAGATTATGTATTTGCTATTTAAGAAAGGCACTGCACTTGCTCTCAGTCTGCAGCAAGGTTCTTTATAATTTAAGGGAAATAATGGGGGACAGATTACAGCACAAGCACAAATTCATATGAGTTTCAACCCAGTTTGGCATATTGCAAATATTATGATTAGCATTGTTATTAGTGGTATTATTAGCATTGGCATTATTATTATTATTATTTTTTTAATATATACTGTGTACAAACAATTCAACCGTCTCATTTGAGCCATTGAGTCTTTGTCCTGAGCACATCTACAGCTCTCAGGAGCACCTCCATTAAAAAGAGAGAGAGGTCTATTAGAGAGTGAGATGAATGGAGCGCTGAGGGGTAATAGAGATATCAATCTGCTCAGATTGAAGATGGGATCGGGAAGTGAACGCAAACTCGTTAAATAAAGAGAGACACTGCTAGAGCTCTCAAAGGCATAGTCTGAACTGAAATTCCGGTTCCACATTCAGCCCACACAGACCCTACGTTTAAAAAGACAGAAATACATTGAAACCGGCAATAACTGGATGCTTACGTACAATTATCATATCATAAGTCAAGAACCTGAGGTCACCACAGCCTCACCAGTGGAAGCATCGACCAGAAGAAAGTGGCTATGAATTTTTAAACAAGCGTCTTTTTATAGAATTAGGATTCATAAATAATTATGACTTTTCACTATTGTAGTCAGCGGTGATACAACAACCACAGATGAAAAGACACAAATGTTTTCTGCTATGGTCAATATACAACCACAGACGTCAGTCGTTTATTTATCGCTTTTTCCTGGTCATTTTGACTTCTCCACATTTTTGTCAAATATCTCCCTGTGATGCACCACATGATTTTTTTTCTGCCTGTTTTTTGATTTCTTCTCTGTCGTCAACTTCTTTATTCCCATTTCCCTGTGTGGCATGGAGTGCATCTGTTGTGCCGCAAAACGCCATCTTCAGGAAGGCAGCATCATTGCATCCATATTTTCTTGAGCCATAAGAAGAGCAACCTGCTGAGAAGCCATCCGAAGATTCGTGCAAATCTCTTATATCCTATAGAATGGTGAAAATGAAATGGTTTTCTCAGCCAGTGTGCTTTAAGGAAGCCTTTATTTTTTTTATAAAAACTTTATTTTTCCTCATTCTGCATTTTATATGGGACTGATTTTCCCATATAACATAGTGGATGTTCGAATAGTGGGTGTATACTAGAATAGAGTCTACCTCCATTGCCCCTTTGCTTTTTGAGGCCTCTGATCATTAAACGTGACTTCAGGATTACCATTAAACATCTTGTTCTGGGAAGTCTCTTGTAGAGCCTCATTGGAATTAAGTTAAACCAAACCCATGTCCTGTTGATCCTATACTTTACTGCAACACTTTGATCCACAGCTGCTTGAGGAACACCTGTGAATTTACTGCATGTCATGTGGCTGGCTAATTAGATATAAAAAAACTAGGACTATTACAAATTCCCTTAGTTCCTATGTGTTTGTGGTTCCAAGATAATTGAAGACCTGCTGTAGCTCATCAATTGATTATCACCAAATTATCTCCATCCTGCTTGCTATAAGAAGGCTAATAGCTCCACATTCGAGGCTGACTCTTGGCTTGCCACGTAATCTCTTTTTTAATGTTGATTCTCCTACTCTCTTTATCTCTTTCAAATCTGTTTGTTTGCATGATTTCAACTTTCTTTTTGTCTTGCATGTCATATTTATATATAGTTAGCTTGTTTCTGTTTTATTATAAATCAAACTGAGATGTTTTCACTTGTTTATAAGCCACTTTCTTTATTTTCTTGGCTATCTGTTGCATTGGCTTTTCTACATCTAACTTTCATTAGGATATTCCATCCCTTAGTGGGATTTTTTTGTGCTCTGGAAATAGTTACTATTATATTTAGCATGGCATCAGGGTTTGAAATCTGAGGAAAGTTGATAAAATGTTGTTTTTAAAGGTTTTTTTGAAGCTCAAGAATCTTTTGCATTAGTTTGTCTTGAAATTTTGAGTTTTCTCAATCGAACTGGATTTTTAACTGAAAAAAAAAATTGTAGGGCTGTCACAGTGTTATATAAAAACGTCAATAATCAAGAAACAAAATGAACTCTCCATTTTGATCTCGTGCTGGATTTAGGGTATTACAATTCTGTTGGGTAATATCCAATGCCAAATTCATTGAGAGGTCAAAACACTCTCCATGTTCTTGTTTTGTAAAATCCACTTAGATCCGCTGAGGTTTGTCAAAGGAGATTAAAACTGGATTTTCTATCTCTTTCATAGCAGCTGCTTCCGGTCAAGTTAAGGTGACAAGCAGGGTTAAGATGCTGGATAATTCCTCGTGTTGTTCATCAGTGAGGAAGCTACAACTCTCTGAGGAAACACTTGGAGAACTCCTGATTAAATCTTAATTAGGTTTTCACAATAGAGGCTCTTGTTGCCCAGAGATGGAACAGTTGAGGTTGTGTGTCCATCAGATGATTTCTGAGGGTTTTCAGCAGGTGAGAAGTTTGAGCTGGTAACACTCTTGACAGATGCCCTCTGTAGACTGATGTGTGGCAGATCACAGATCTCTCATCCGAGAGTAATTCAAAAGCACAGCATAACTTCAACTGGGGGAAAATAATTCTGTAACTGACTGATTGAACAGGCCAACTTTCAACTGCTCAGGAACACAATTTGCTAATTGGCCAATCACATGGCAGCAACTCAACGCATTTGTGCATGTGTTAGAGACAACATTCTGAAGTTCAAGCCAGGCATAAGAACAAGGAGGAAAGAACGTAGATTTAGGAGAGGACGAATGGATTGGTGCAAGACTCTTGAACAACTGGCATCTTTAGACACAACCATTCCTGGGGTCTCCAAAGAATGAACCTTAAAAGAGAAGAGACCTACTGAGAAGCCATTCTGTTGATAAAAAAAGCCTTGCTAATACTCTGAATACATGGAACCTTGAGGGTAAACCAACTGGGACCTAGCTCAGTATACCTAATAAAGTGGCAGAAGTAGTGCAAGGTTCAATGTAGCAATGCCATTGATTCTTTTCATTGGCAAACTATCATTTCATGCATAATCCTTTCATGCCAAGCATGTCATTACAAAGACTTTTATTATGAAACCTTTTTTTGAAACCAGCTTCCTGTTTGACTTTTTCTAAGAGTATTGGTAACTTTCAGTGACTAATGGAAACGTTATCATTCAGCAGCAGCCGTCCAGTTGTTCTCTTATCATCAACAGGCTCAGTTGGGTGGTATTATTGATTATTGAGTGGTATTTTATTTATTTAAACCCAAATAAACATTTAATGGGTGCTCTGTTTTGTTTTTACAAATGATCAGCTCATGAAAGAGCACATTACACTGCTGTAGTCCTTTTTATTTAAAGCGTAATTATATTGTTATAGCGCTGTTTTATCTCTGAAAAATCAGGGGGAGCAAACAATCTGTTTGTTGTAATACTGACACTTCTATCAGAGCTTCTTTCTAGAATATTTTCAGAAAAATGAGAAATTGGTAGCGATACCCAGCCTTAAATTTTTACTTATGAAGATTCAATTTTTACTTTTATAGGGTTTCATTTTTTATTTGGCTGCAGAAAATACGTGAAACTTCCCTGTTTAAGTGATCATGGGATTGGAAGTGATTGGGACTGAATCCAGAGAGGCAGGCAGCGGAGTGGAAAAATGCAGAGCACGAAGTTAAATCTTTGGGATGGATGCTCCTTAAAGAAATTATGAGCCATGATATATTTATAACTATGATGCTATGGGCTGTTCTTCAGTGGTTCACTGGGTTTCTCTTCCATTGAGCAATCAGCAAAGACGCATCGGTCGACCACAGTCTGCAATCTGCAGCCATATTTTTATTTCAAACAGTCATTTTAAACAAACCTTATAGAGCCCTGTATTGATTTAGACAAGATTTATGCTTGATTTGTCATGTACAGCGGTCTCCGGTTGTGTGGGTGTCAGTGTTTTGGTTGATCATGTGGCAGCAGACCATCTTTGATTGACAGACGGCTATGAAGAGGTGAATGTTTTTACCTCGAAATCCTCTTGAGAGCCGTCAGATTACAGTAACACAGGTTAAACCAGCTCTTACTGTAGCTGTATACACTCCCTAGCTCTCAAAATAAGAACTTTTGATTATTTACCACTCAAGAGCAGCTACTGGTTTGTTTACTGCTTTACATGTAAAAATTTTTAAATCAGATTTTTGGCTGTGATCTGCTTTTTTTTTAATTGCATGCAAACACACTCACTGCCTGGTCTATCATTCATCCCAGCTACACATCAGCCTCACCTATTTCCTGCCCCTCGTGACTAACAATCCAGATCCTTCAAGTACCATTTACTTATGCTACAGCTCCAGTGAATTTCTCCACTGCTCCACTACTTACCGTTGAGTCCCTTGTTGTCTGCTCCTGGTTGCAGTCCTCCAATATGGCTGAATGCTAGCTCCATTGCTAGCATTTTATCCTTCCTGCTTCCTTTGTTAAACATTAGGGTAAAAACACTAGATAAAGAAATGTGATTGTTGATTTTAGCGTCACAAAATTTGAGATCCGCTTTAATCTAATGTAGTGTGTGACAGTTTCTAAAACTGTATTTGATGTAGATCATTACCAGCATGTTGACATCCAATCAAAGCTCTAAATCCAGAGGCTGGGATCAAGGCACCATGATGCAGAGACAAAAATAGACAAATACACTCTTCGTTCAAAGAAGAGTGAATGTTCTTTGCACAGCTGCAGCCTGCCGGACCAGCTCTGGGCTGCTAAGGGAGCCAGGGTCAGGATGAGTTCACTTTCACAGGACACCAGCAGGACAGACACATACAAGCCTCATGAAGAGAGCACTAGTGTGACTGATCTTCTACTTTGTGCCACCGGTCATCAAACATGGGGTTCAAGGTATAACTTTAGGGCAAATAGAAGTGTGCTGTAACAGATCAATGTTAGTCATGATTTTTCTAAATAAATAAACCTCAAATAAACATTAAATATGAATGCCACCAGTAAATATGAACGGCACAAGAACCAGCAAAAAAAATTCTGGCAGCGGTGGGATTCGAACCCACGCCCCCGAAGAGACTGGAGCCTTAATCCAGCGCCTTAGACCGCTCGGCCACGCTACCCTCTATGTCTCTTGACAGATGAACCAACACACTCAGAGGATTGCGCCTGCAGACAAGTTGCGCAAGAGCATTCTGATAGTAGAGCAGCACAAGGTACTGTCAGGATCGGCACATTTCTAACACATTTTTTCTTTCATTCATTTAGACAACATCTAGATTACCTTAGCAAACAGAAAGGCAGAGTTTGTGGACACCATTTCAATGACAAAAGGACAAACGGGAGGCTCCACTTTCAAGCACAGGAACTATTGTTTGCCATTGTGAGTGTGGAAGTGCTTGCGAGTTGTGATAATTGGCCCAAGGACTTAAATCAATTTTCTTAAAAAAAAAACCTAAAAGTTGCTGTGGAACAATTTTAATATCAATACGAGGGGTATTCTGTCTCTGACAATGATTTGAGATCCTCTCCGTCAAGTGTCATAATCCTAGAACTATTTTTGTCATAAAAATAATAATATATGTTAATAAAACATACCAAAACTGATCATATTTCTTGTAAAAACAAAACAAACACCTTATAGTCCCAGTCTCCCTGACAAATAAAAAATGAAACAAAGCAAAACAAAAAAAACCAAACAGCTAATAGTTCCTTAGTTCCAGTTTTCTCACTCTCCCTGATGAAAGCATGTCATGCCATACATTTAACAACGGTAAAAAGTATAATAAACCTTTGGATTCAAAAGGTAAAAGTGCTAAATTTATATTAAGTAGAGCATGATTTAACCTACGGATGTACTACGCTTAGGTTCAGTTAACTGATGATCTGCATTGGCTGGCAGGCACGGAAACAATGATCCTCCGGACGCTACCTTAGAGGCAAAGTAAAGGAATGGCACTGGCCGTGTAAACAGTACATTCACCGACCGATGTGTATTACCTGCATTGGATCAATGTGTTAAAATAGACGGTTTGATCAACACTGTATAAATTTTAAAAGAGAGTTGACATTTACATCCAACAACAGTCAACAAACAGTGTTTTTTTTAAACTCTGTATTTTAACTCTGTATTAGTGTTGAAATCTGACTCCCTCAGAGTTGAGAGCGGTAACACTGTTGAAATTGTTGAAAGTGTTGATTTAACTGTGGAGTGGTTCTCAGAGATAAAAAGTGTAGAAAATAGCCCGAGATAACCCCAGAGTATTCACTTTAACAATAGCTTTATATAAATTGTGGCTTCTGTTCAGCATTAGCTCATTGTCGGTAAAGGGCAGATGGCAGTCAGGGGTCTGGCTTGTCTGTGCACGGATGGACGGCTCATGCCAGAGGGCACACACTGCGACAGGAGCGCTAGTGTTTGCGCACCAGTGCCCGGCAGCCAGACAAACACAGTCCACTTTCTTCAATGGATTTCACTGTGTGTCTCAAGTCAATGACCACTACACAGCTCACTGCGAAAGATTTTAAATACATGATGCACCGGATCGCTTAAAACCTCAAAACTGTAAGTAAACAATACTCAAAAATGATACTAAATATTTTAACAAATTATAAATATTTTCTTGCGAATCGATCAACATTTACTTTTGAACTGACTACAAACTAAGAATAAATTTGTTAAACCCAAAAATTTTATTTACATGATTTTCTTTAAATAAAAGTTAGAATAGTTTTCATCTTTCTTCATAAACACTGAAACAACATTGGAACTATGGGCAGGTTTGTTGTAGTATAACACAAAGATTGTGTTAATTATGAAAATCTATTTTTCACTCTACATTTATATAATCACAATGTCACCATTTATACATGCCGTGTCTCTTAAGGGTTGTTGCTGGTAAACTGTGGTGCATCTGATGGTCAATGGTTTAAGATTAAAAAACAGTAATTGCTTTATTAAATCATATAGCCTATAGTTGTATAAAAATATGTATTAATAATCACATTATGTTTTAATAATGATAAACAGAAGTTGCTCTTGTAAAAGCAGTAGATGCAGAGCTTGTGTAAGTCTGCTGCCCTCTACTGGCTGCAGCCTTCAATGCAGTTTCTTAATGTACTGTGTTCTGGTTCTTCAGTAAACAAGCAAAATGGCATTTATTTATATACAGACGAACTTCAGTGTTAAATCAAAACCACTGGGATCACTGAGCAAACGTTTAGTGTAGAACTGTGTGAGTTAAATTAACACATCCTTTTGATTTAAGCTAATCCAACACAAAAGCAATGTGTTTTAGGTCCACAAAACCAAACCCGTTTTGTTCCATGTTTTATTGTGCAGGCATTACTATTTGTCTCCACATTCTTAAGGTGTTCTTAAGTAATTGTATAACTTTGTTCCACTTTTATGTGATTGTAAAGTACAGAAAAAATAAATAAGCAGAACTTCTGATTTGAATGAAAAAGAATTCGAAATAGAAGCAATAAGTATATTTATTCAATTGGATACAGGAAGCTCTACCTACCAATATTACTGTAAATAATATATTTTTATTAAAATAATATAAACAAATCTCAGACTGGGATCTTAACATTTGTCAAAAGGCAGAGGTCAGCTAGACCTGGGAAATGTTTTTTAGAAACTAAAGGTCTAACTTCAAACACTGATCATGCTACGGTAGACATCACAATAATCTCAGTATCTATTGGAACTTAAATTACAAAAAGCTTTACGTGTATAAACCCTTTACTGAAACCGTTTCAATGTTAAAGCTGACAATGTAAAATGAAACTAAATTCAAACACTGTAAAGCTAAGTACGCCACGGTCTAGTTTGATGTGTATTACATTGTGTAATATCATTCAGCCGCTAGAGGGCAGCACTAAACATTATAAACTCAAATAATGAAAGAATATCTAGTTTTATACACTCTTTTACTCTTGTTTGTCATAAAAAAGGTCTTATATTCCTGTTTCTCACTTTTTTTACATAGTGAAGCTCGTAGCCGCCCAGTTCTCGTAGATCTCCCAGTAGCTCGACGATAGATTGTGCCTCATTACATTGTTGCAACACTATTGCAGGTTTGTCCAAAATAAAAGCAGCAATGCATGTTGGGATTGTTGGTGTGGTTGCTAGCTTTAACACTGTATATCTGGTTTACAACAGCACAGGTCACAGTAGGAAGGCCCCCCTGATCTCCTGAGTGGTGATGCATTGCTGTCAGCAGAAAAACTTCCTGTAGTTTCGTTTATGATGCACGATGCTCTTCAAACAGCCATGTTGTGGAGTGGATGTGAAGTGTTCCCCTTGAAACATAACATTAATTCTTCTCTTCACAATGAGCCCATTCCTTCTGTCTGCTAAGAATGCAACTGACTGCAACACTAGTGCACATGAAATTAAATGAACAAACTCAGTCACGGCTCATTGTATCGTGAATCAGATTTCGTGCTGTCAGCAGTGTCTGCACTGCTTTTTTTCCTCTCTGCTGATATTGAGATCTGTTCGGCTTCTGTCAGAGTAATCTGATCTGATTCAGCTTCATCCGAATCACACAGTCGAATGCTGCCCTTAGGAAAGACATGGTGTTGTATGAAACAAATGTAACATAATTATTCCCCTATGTAGCGCTGCTTTATTGTTTTTGTACTTACGCATACATTATAATAGATCTTACATTCATCCTATCAGCAGCTGCTCAACTCTGTAATATCTCTGCGATGCTACCTTTTATATAGAGAGAGATCATTTAGTATTTTTTGAAGATTACAGGGGGGAAAGATGGGAAATGACACGGGTTAGATGGGGTTAGATGTTGTCACAGACAGGCGGAGGTAAGGGGACCTCTATTTGACCTGCAAATCTTTGCTTTTTACCCTTCTGATGGTTCCAGTACAATATGAAGAAAAGTAAATATACAACGCTCCTTTTGAGTCCAGCTCATGGATGTGAATAGGTTGAGAATGTTTTCGGCCATTTCAAACCTTCATTTCTCATTCTATAGCAACACTTTCTCCACAAACATGAATTCAGTCAAAGGCTCCAGCTCCTCCTGTGCTCACTCATCCTCCTCAATGATTGGCTGTGTGCCTTCCTGTGTTCAGCCTCAGAGAAGCTCCTCTTTTTCTCTGAACGTCCAGGAGGAGACTGAGCGGCCAAACACCAATTTGGACAAGTAGAGGACAGAGGAGTCGCTTGCTGGACGGGAACACTGGTGAGATACTCATTTGTGGTTCTATCTCTGCAGGCTTGCCAAGAGGCTTTAAACCCAAAGTGTGAGTGCAGTAGGCGATCTCGGGTATTGCCAAATTGGTTATTGGTTAGTTTTGTATTTTAAAGATTTGTCTATATTTAAAGTATCTTGGCTTGTTTTTGAATGTTTATGAATAAATGGTGAGCAAGACAAAGGGTAATAAACTCTTTCTGCTTTGTTCATTTTTATTATTTTTTTTCTTTTTCAGTTTGAGTAAACAGTTTTTCTTTTTAAAAGGCTTTTAAATACTGAATTATCAATGATATTTTGTCTAGTATTATTAGAATGTATCTCCTGCTTTTTGATGTTTAGGGTTATGAATGTACATTTTAAATGTAGTACATAAAATATAAATAAACCTTTAAACAAAGCATTTTAAATATGAAAGTATTGATTTAAAAGTGTGTATACATTTTATTTTAACAATCTAAAAACATGCTGTACATAATGAGTTTACTTTTTTTTAATTTTGTTTTATTTATGCACATTTATTGCAATGGTTTTTATTATTCATTTTGCCATTATTATATTACTAACGGTGCTGCCACTTTTATTATCTTCAAAGTATCACAGACTTGTCCACAAGCTGTGAAAATTGCACACTGCAGTTCAAGGTTAAGAATGAAATTACATGCATAATTCATGAGCTGAGCTGTTATGATCAATATGTCACATTCATGCTCTCGTGCATGTGGCCTCAGTACATGAACTCCTCCAAACGGGTCTTTAGAGCCTGAAACTTTTTATTTGCTAGCAATGAAAGAGCTTCACACAGGAATCAGAGAGCAGATCATGAGTCTGGAACATAATGAAGGGTTTATCACAGAGCTTTCTTTCGGAGGCATTGAACAGTGTCCAGATTTGGCGCAGCTTTGACTGGAGGGCATGGCACTCCTCAGATGAATGCTTCTCTCTTCCAGGACAGTTGCACCAGTCAGTGGGAGCTCAAGACCCCTGAGCCTCTTGCTCCGGTGGAATGCGCTTGCATGCTTTCAATCCGTGAATGAAGGAGGTGTCTCAAAACATCTGTTGTTGTCCTCAGATCGACTGAAAATGTTATGATTCGTTCGCACTCCAGTCTCAGATTAAAACCTGCATAGTCTGAGCGTCTTCTGCAGGACAAAGAAATCAGAAATTAGTTTGTCTATCCGTCATAAAGCCTGATAAACACACCACCATGAAATGGCGTTTGATCCGTTTTTAAAGAATGTTCAGCGCTCTATGAAACTACAAGGAAAAGCAAATTTTTCCATTCTCATGTCGTGGTAGTAAAAACCAAATGAATGAACTAAATTACCCAGAAGCAAATGAAGAGCTAACATTTGAGGTTCCAGATAGATATTGAGATAGATTCCAACAGTCAGAGCAAAGGGTTTTTTACGCAAATGATTAAATATGTGTATGTGTTTGTATTAAACAACCCTAACGAAACAAAAAAAATAATTAGGTGGAGGTGTTTTGAGGGGAGGTGGCTTACGTTTATCCTGGGTTTTTTTCTCAAGCTATACTGTGCCTCAAAGCAAAGATTAACAAAAAACACAAACCACTGTAAAGACTATACAAACACTGAAGTCATATTGGCCAATCAGACGCCTCCAAACAAGTTTCTCATTTCTCGAGGTCCTCATTTTTTTTCACCATTATACTTGGTCTTTGTGAACAAAGAAGATGGTGAACAGGTGATGACCAAGCACTGGGTGTGATGTTTGATAATGGCAAACCCCACCTAAAACACCCCCTTAATAAAAGAAAAAAAAAAGAAAATCATGCATGGCAGCTAGTTTAAGCCATTCAAACCACCAGTTTTTCTTTAAGTGTACTAAAACAAAGTTTATAGCATGAATTGTGTTCGAAAGAGGAACAGGAAAAGCAAAACGTGTTCATCGTTCTTCAAGAGAATGCACAGGTTAGGTTTCTGTTTTGTGTTTACTTACAGATTCATGTCGACTGCTTTACACTTTAAACGAATTGTTCAATTTTAGTAGCTTTCCTGTCAAATGAATAGGCATTCCTTTGTATAACATACTATAACATAAATAATAAAACCTGGCTGGTGAATAACAGATCATATTTCTGCTCTTGTTTTGGTTGTTTGTTTCTGTAATGATCTGTGTCGGGGTTTGTGTTTGTGAAGTGAAAGCTTGTTGAATGCTTCATTGATAGTGAATCTGAGGCCACTCAGACACTTCCTCCAGCACAGCGCTGAATATTAATCACCCTCCATAATCTGCTCAGTGTCCAGAGAAGAGCATGCAGGTGCAGAGAGAGAGAGAGAGAGAGAGAGAGAGAGAGAGCTCAGTGCGGTCACTACAGGAAACAACACTTAAGTCTGTTTTCATCTGGTTGTTTTGAAAGGACTCTGAATGTTTGGTTCCTGCTGATTGCTATTTTGACGACTAGAGGAGCATTACGCCAAAAGTTTTTGCAATTTTTTAGCACATTTTAAGCTTGCTGCTATTGAACATCTTGTAGTTTTCGTTGCACCACTGTCTCTTAGTCTTTAAGGAACTTTTTTGGACTCATATCATATTTGTTATTATGGATGATGAAGCAAACGCGGGTGAAGAAAAAACAGGTGGTTGGATGATGTCGCACAGTTTTTGTAATGAATGGACAGAGCTGATGAATATCCTCGTAAGTTTCTTTGGTTTCCTTTTGTTGTTGCAAGTATAATGTTACGTATTTTGTTATGTTAAGTGTCTTATTTCAAGCAATTTATAACTGACTTTTAATGTATTTGTTTGTTTTACTTTTAATTTTTCGTTAATCCTTTATCCTTCTCATTGATTTCCTTATGTCCTCTTCTCACAAGATTTCCTCGCTATTTATACTTCACAATGTTTTAAATTGAAATTACAGATCCTGATTATGCTTTGACCTCAGAGTTGGAGAGTAGAGGTCAGAGGTCACATCTGTTAATCTTAGACAATACCAGGAACTGGTGGAAAACTGAAGAAAAAGCTGACGAGGAAGTTGATGGGAAGCTGAAGGAAAAGGTCGAAGAAAGGTTGTAGGACAGCTAAAGAAAAGGAGTGGTTGGATGTAAACTGAACTGAATGTCTATATTGATGAAAAGGTAGAGGAAGTGTTGAACCAAAGTTTCAGGAACATTTGAAGAGAGAAATTCTGAATGGACATTGAAAAAAAGCTGAAAAAACATTAAAGAGAAAGTTGAAAATGCAATTAAGAGAAAGGTGAAGACACCATGTAAGAAAAGCTGTAGAGACGCTTCCACCATGCTACGGATTATTGACAGCTTTTCCAGCATTCTTTATACTCTTAAGCAGGTTGACGGTGTGGGATACAGCTCCGCTTTCCCCATATATGGTACTTATCACTGTCAAAAAAGGGTATGAGATATTAGTTGAAGTCCCTATTGGCTCTTAGTCATACGGGGGTCATCCACGTTTCTTGCATTCTCTTGCCGGTCATCCTGCCCTTGTATATGCTGTGGGTGGCTTTTACTGTCACATGCACTTTTATGTAGAAGAAATGCAGAGACTCCATGATTTCTGTAAAGATCTGGGTTGAGCTTGTGACTCAGATATGTTCAGATATGTTTGTGCATTTGAATGCCTTTGCAATGTGTTTAAATGTCATTACAAGAGAATCAATGGAAATCAGGAAAACGATGGAGAGGGAGGCTGTTCTCTGAGTGTTTTCAATTTCCTCGTCAAAGCTATTCCTCATCAAATACTCAGTGTGTTTCTTATGTTTGTGTGTTTTAGGATGGCTCTCTGGGAAACATTGAAGATCTGGCTCAAGAGTATTCGGAATATTACAGCACGTCCTACAGTGAAGTGTGCGAGCGAATGGAGGAGCTGCGTAGACGCAGAGTCGCTCAAGAAGCAGAGACGGTAACACGTTCTTTTCAGTTTTCATTGTACCCTTTAGAAAAACACAGCTTCAGGAATAAGATATTTAATTTGTTTTGACTGCAAATGTGTTATCAGCAAGTGGAGGAGTGGAGTTGTGACTGGATGTTCTCTTCATTTTGTTTCTCAGGGAAAGGCTGAATCAACGACTTCTCTTCAGCTCCGCTTGCAAATCCAGGTGAATGGATCCATCCCCTTGACATTTAATGGAAAAATGTTAAACTTTAACTATTGTTTTTCAAGTTCTGTTTTCTTTTTACATTCCTATAGGAAACACTGGGTCTGTCCAGTGCAGTTTCCACTCCTGAGGTTGAGAGGTACAGTAGGTGAACTTATCTGTTTGCATTGAAAAGTCAAATTCTCACCTAAAAAACTGCCTTTTGTGGCTTTATTAGACAGGACAGTGTATAGAGTGGGGAGAAAGAGGGGTTAGTCGTTGGTGTACATGTTTACCGTGTCTACCACTAGACCAGGCATTACCAAATGGTAGACCTTGGTACACAAGTAATTGTTCTGTTTGGATCTGTGACCAGATAAATTCACTAGAGGGACAGCTACTTTTAAATCTATTGTTTTCTCAAGATGTTTACTTTGAAATGCAGGAAGCCAATGCCCAATACTTTTCCTAAATTGGCCACTTTTATTTATAATTTCCTGAGGATATCAACTTTTTAAACTCATCTTGAGACTGGAACCTGTTAAATGTAAGTGAAACAACAGATATTCACCTCTGTTTGCACTGTTTTCTATATTTCATTCTGAGGTTTCTGTTTCTTTAGAAAGTGTAGGAAACTCAGAATCGAAGACCAAGAGATTTTGGGGTAACAGAACAAGTTTAATGGTCAGAGCTGCAGTCATCCAAAATCATTCAACACAGCACAACTAAAACTTTCTTTCTTTGTATCTTGTACACTGGAAACCTTTGGGGGCTGCCCACAAAAGGAGTGGTCCGTTCAAAGCATGATCAGATAACAAAAGACTGTAAATCAAGGAATACCCACCTAATTCCACCAGCCCCCAACAAGGACAACATGCATTAGCTGGTATTATGTAAAAAGAGTTTGTCTATCTTAATAAGCAATTCTCTGTAAATCACAATCATTAGGTGATGAATCTTATACACCAAATACAAAGTTAAACACATAACTTTTGGCTGTTGTTAAATAGTTATGTAGAAAAAGCATAGGATGTTAAATTTGTAATCCTACAAAAGGATATTAAGGCCTTACATTAATTTGCCTATTACTGTCGGGAATATTAAATAATATATTCCAATGAAGACAGAAAAGGGCTTGATATCCAAATATTTAGAAAAAAATCATGAAAAACACACATATGGATATCTGAGTTGGGCTAAATAAGTTACACAAAGCCAAAGCGCTGTTTTGCACCTGTCCCTATTAACCTGGTCTTTTACATGTTCTTTAAAAATGCAAATTAGTTCAGGCATAGTCTTCCATTTGTCCCTGGACTTTTGGGTGAGCAGCGTGTCGGACTTGGGGTTTTCATCTCATGGAATGGTGAATTTTCTTTGATCTTTCCCAGAGAGAAGGTACTGGGAGTATTATATTTGAAGGCATCCTATTGATTAATTTAAAGTATAAAAAAAAAAAACAATTGTCAAGCTTTTCTCACTCAGTAAAATAATACACTAATACTCAACTGATTATAACTTAGTACATCACAGGGTTAGACAGTAACCCTTCAGTATTCATTTTATTTTTGAAAAGTAGGAAAAAGGCTCCAGCTTGGTGCATATTTTAATACCTGTGTCACACCATGTGACAGTTTTTTGATGGAATGCCATGAAGTGCCATGACCCTGCTCTTATTTGTACATTCTTTTGGCATGACAATAACCTTTGCAGCACGCAGGCATGGATTCTGGGACAGTGGAAGGTTGTTGTAGATTTAAAAACTGTGTATTTCAGGAGCGTGTCACTAACTAAAGTACATGATGATTGACCGCTATTGCAATTGAAACAACATTACTTGATGGTTCTTTCGGGCATGTCTCTAAAACTTGATTAGTTTCCCTTGTCAGAGTCAGCAATCATACTTAAGTTGCTGGGCTTAGCTCTACCGTAATACCGTTAAATGCGTTTGGAAGATAAACACTTTTCTCAGTTGAAGTAAACATGTTAAACTTTGGTTCAACCATCTATTCCACTTGTGTCTCAGACTTGCATCATGGGTGAGATGCGTTTGTTAGTGTATATCTGCCCTGTCACACATGCTAGCATCAGCAACACGTGGCAGCTGAGAGAAAGACAAACAATGCCCGAGCTCCAGGAATGTGTGTGTTAGTGAGTGTGTCTGGTAGAAAAATAGACTTCATTGTTGCAGAGAGGTGTGGTGAGGGCTGCTACTGACTCCCGATCAAACCTATAGCCATTAACACAGGCACATAGTACTAGGAATGGCAGGATAAGGGCTGAAAATGAAGAAAATGATATGGGAGAGCCGGTGAGAGGAGATGAGTGCTGAAAATGGGGATTTGATGGAGACACGTCATCCGGAGTTCATTCATGTTTGTGATTTTTTTCCTACAGGCAGTCGATACACAAGTCCAGCTCTGAAGATGGCTCCGGTTAGTACAGCAGTGTGTTTATTTTTGTTTGGTTGATTCCAAATGATCCCTCAAAAATACAGACTTGCTCAAATATCATTGTTCGAAAGCTGCAGCAGCATAATTTGTGAAGATTAACAGATGTAGATTTCAAAGTCTTCAAAATTTTCGTGTTCCATTTTCAGCTTTCTTAAAGCAAAGGAAATGAACTTACAATGTGCAAACAGGAGCTGGAGCATGGTTTTGACGTCATTGTTGCTTCAGAGCTTTTCATTTGTAACTCATGAAGGTTTAACCAAGGCTGATATTGTGGTGATATTGTACCATTTATAGTGTTTAATTTCATTTTGCTGTACTGTGAACCATCTTTTGTATGGGCAAAGTACTACAATAAATGAGTCTAAATACTGAATAAAAAAAAAGTCCCATTTTTCACATGTTTACCTCAAATACTGAATGTCCGCGCTAGAGGAATGCCAGATGTGCTAAATGCCAATAGCGGCACAAATATTTTTGAAAGCTGGCTAAAAACATGACTTGGTAAACCTCAGTTTATTTTACTAAAATCGCAGGAATTTACACATTAGTATCCAAAAAGAACAAAAGTGCCTGTTTTGGTTCCTGCTGTGATTGTTTTATTTAAATTATGTTCATGTTTTTGTCTACTAGCAGTAAAGCAACACTTTTGTTTTACATTGGTTTGAGCCGGTGTGTGCAGGACATGTGCCATATGTAACTTCTGTCACACACACTGAGACTCAATGGGAATTCCTCGGGGTAAACATTCACCACAACAAAGATCTTGGTCCTCGTTGGTTTTTGATAAGTGGTTGAGAAGACAACTGCCGAATAAATAAAGGGATGTGAATTCTGAGAGGTATGATAACACTGTGTGAAATTAAATACATATATTTTTGGCTTTGGCTTTTCCATCAGAAAATGTATGATCCCTTAAGAAAAAAAAACGAAACAAAACATAAAATTTCTAATTTCAAAATAAATTAGCTTCTTCTGTGTATTTGTAAAGATTTTTGTAACTGATGGTAGCAAAAAAGAAGCATTGGTTTGCTTTAATTTATGGTGAACAGATGATCTAAAAAATGTCTGACAGTTCTCCTTCAGGAAGTATAAATGCAGCCATTCATTTTTCTATAGCAATCTGATATTTTCATAAAAACATTTTTTAATTGCACCCAAAGCGACCAAAATAAAAAAACAAAAAAAAAAACAAAGTACAAGTTTTAAAATGCACACAAAACTAAATGTTAATATTCCTAGAGACTTTATAACTCCTTAATTGTAAAAATGGAGATCTTTCTGTGTTTCTAACAGCAGGGCGATGGGACCGAAAGAAGAACAAGTCCTTCTGGCAGAACTTCCGCAAGGCACAGAAAGGGAGTGTTCGAACTCCACCAAAAGGTTCTTCAGCTATAGCCATAGAGCACCAAACAAACATAGGTTTCGTTTTGGAACCTGAGTGTTGACTCCGTTCTCCACAGGAGAGGAGCTGGGCTTTGTTGCCAGCGAGATCACCATGAGTGATGAAGAGCGGATCCAGCTGATGATGATGGTGAAGGAGAAGATGATCACTGTGGAGGAAGCTCTGGCGCGGGTATCGACCTTCTGGAAAGCTCTTTTCCAAACTAGAAAAACAGCATTAGGACAGATCATTCATGAATGCTTGCTGCACTGATTTCATTGCAATTGAACCGTTGATTTTCAAAAATCAAAGCACTTCGAATATGTTTTAAATGTGTTGTGCAAATAAACCAAACCCTAACTTACAACATGTACATCATACATTTCAGTCATGAGAATTTGAGTCATTTGAAAGCCTTAAAGCCGTTTAAGTCTTCTATGGAGTCCAAACATTGATTTATATTTTGAATGAGCTTGCATTCATTTTAGAAATTAAAAAAAAAATGACTTTGAAAAAAGTTTTGAAAAATGATGGATGAGAAAATTCTCACGGTTAAAACAAAGTAGTGTCAACAATATATAAAAAACATTACATTACATTGTAATAACAAAAACAATTCTATTGACAATACTTTATTCGATTCCAATTTTCATTCAACAACAAAACATTTTATACTTTTTTGAAATTGCAAGAAATTGCACTCTCAATGCAAAAATATAAACAGAAATACATACAACATGCAGAATATTTCTGAAACTCTAAGTTAAGCAACATTTTATACGGCTCTCGTTTATTGATTGATATATTAGCACATACATTGTGCACATTAATTTTTAGGATATTCAAATTTTAGTAGACATTTCAAAATGTTCAAATTTGTTGTTACTATTTTAACCTGTTTCTTTTCTTTTTTTTCCCTGAAACCTGGGTTTGTGTCTGAAGGACTTATTTTTGCATTTTTTTTAATCATCAAAAAAAATTTATTACATTTAGAAATGTTTATTTTTCTTTATGAGTCCATGGCAGACATTTCAGTATGTTGTGTTTTTTAATTTAGTTGAAGGAATATGAAACGCACAACAAGCAGATCCTGAACTCCGACTCGAGTGACTGGATTGACGCCCAGGTTTCCTCCATGACTGAATCCTCACCTCGTTGTGTGAGTTTTTCTAAGGGCTTATAAACTGTTCTTTTATTGTTTTCATTGTTCTATTGCTTTTTAAAGTAAAAGTTTTTATTTTAATGTAAATTTTAATGTGATTGCAGTACAATATTGACTTCATCTGTACCATGAATCACTTTTGAAAGCTCATGTCTGATTCTGATTCTGACAGCTAGAGTTTCCATAAAACTCTCAGAAGTAAACTATGGGAGGAGAAAATGTCTGCAGATAAAACAACAGTTCCAGAACAGAGAGCCGATGCCATTGATGATGCCTTTGTCATCATTTATTCTATTGTGTGTATGAATCTCTGAAGATACTCCCTTGAGCTCCAAGATTTTCTAGGGCCATCTGTATAATGTCTAGTGTAGAGAACCTTTCGTTTGTTGAATGATGAAACCTCTTCTTCGTTTTGTTTTGTGGTTGTTCTTTTCTGTTTGTTGTTTTGTTTCTTTTTTTGTGTTGTGTTTTGACCTGACCTGTCCAGGGTACTAACAGATGGAGACTAATGTGCTCCATCTAACCTGGTGTTTTCAATGTCTAAGAAGTTTTTTTTGCAGGAATGGAGGTGTTTACTGTGAAATGACTACAGTAGCGTTTCAGCAACTGTCCTCTGAATCCGTCACCTCTTCATGTCCGAGCGCTATTCATCCTCTTAAACCCCATTGTGTGTATTTGACTGGTTGAAAGCGGGCTTGTGCTCTCTCCAGCCACCCACGGATCTTTTGTGCAGGGATTGTACGATTAAAGCTCACCGGCACAGGGTTCATTCCAGCAATTCCACCGACGCAATCCTTACGAGCTGTTTTATAGGGAAAGAAAAGTCACGCCTCATTTTTTGAGAGTTTGACAAGGATTTTACAGTTCACTGCTTGTATTGCCTTGCTCTAAACATGAGTTACACGTTTGATAGACTCATGGTTCTATTACAGATTTTGATTATACATTTTCTATATCAAACTATAAAATTAAGTTGCAGTAAAAACTGATATTTTAGGACAAAAGCCATCTTTTTTTAACAATTTAAAAAGATAAAATGTAGAAATATAGCCATAAGTTTAGTAAACAAGTGATTTAAACTATAGATTAAAAATTGTATTGTTTTTTTGGGACAAATTAACAATGTGTTTAAGTAATGGCGGCACGGTGGCCTTCCAGTTAAAAGGTTGTCGGTTTGAGGCTTGCCGATGACCTTCCTGGAAAGAGTTTGCATGTTCTCCCTGTACTTGCGTCGGTTTACCCCACAATCCCAAAAACATGCGGTTAAGTTATTGAATAATCTCGGGTTGGAAAATGAATGAATATTTAAGTCATTTCTTTTCAGGCTATTCTGAAAACCTTTTAACTGTTTAAATATTGATTTTGGTCCTATTCTTTTACTTTTTAATATTCTATGTTGGAAACCTAAATTAGCATATTTCTGATTAATTGTGGTTACATTTTGGAGGGCCATGTGCTTCATTTGTACATTTTATTGAATCAAGGCACTAGTTTTTACAAGTGAGTTTATAGTTATGGACATTGTTTAGGGTCTACAGTCTGCAATTGCTTTAAAAAACATGTTAATTTTAGTTGACAAAAGATCAATTTATTATTTTTAACAGATGTGTGCTTGACTACACAGGTTTAATACAGCTCTGCTCGGTGCTACATGTTCATGTCATCACCTCGTTGTGTCTTAACTTCTCTCATTTTATATGAAATTTAATTATTTGACTGATTTTACTTGTTTTCTTTTTACTTTATTTAAAACTACTGAACGGGTATTGATCAGTCTTCATTTGCTTTATGATGTGCAGATAAGGGGACAGTCGGAAGATGAGCTTGAAGACTCCCTCTCCTTTCGTCGGCTTCATAAACTGGTCAGTTCATCTAGACGTGTCCGAAAGAAACTGATTCGAATCGATGAGGCCAAAAAGCAAGGCTTGAAAGGTAAAAGGCTTTCTGAATTTTATGTTTGATTGTCCTCTGTCTGCTTGTGATGGAGCAGGGTCTACTCATCACAATTTTTTAAATACTAATTAATGTTAAGTGGTACAAGCTGATTTAAACGAGGTAATCAAGTAACTCAAGGTCCCATGACCAGAATCTTCCATTTTCCCATTCCAACGGGGGGAGTTATTAAAATTCTCTGTAAAAGAGACATGAATATAATTTAGTTTATGTAAATTGTTGTTTGCCCAAATGAGTAATTGTTGTTTGCCAATGTTGACGTAAAACATATTGTGTAAATTTGAGTTTCATTTTGTTTAAGGATGGACAGTGTTTTCTTGGGTGTAAAAGGTTAACATACTTACCTGCTGATGGTTCGACCCATTTTGAGCTCTCCAATAAAAGAGCTCAAGTTCATTCAGTCTGGAGGAGAGAGCGGGAGACAACAGCCTGGTTTTGACTCCCTTGAAAAGTGTGAGGTCACCCTTATACATGGAAGGAACCTTGTGACTCTTAGCTCTGCTTAGAGCTTATAGACTCCTTCCTCATTTTGTTGTTGGATCCACCTCTGCAAATTCTATAGCAAGCTTTAGCTGACCCAGTTTAGTAGAGGTTTTTGCTGCTGAGCAAATTTTTCTTTTTCTTATTTAGCAACAGTGTTTTGTTTTGTAAATATTTATGTTTGGTTGTTGTATTCGTTTATCCCATTTTAACCACTGGTAGCACAATAAAACACCTGATATTCCTCCTTGCCTCGACCCCAGTCCAGTTCCTTTGACCCTTGGTATCGCACATTACGACACTGCTTTCAATCTGTTATTGGAACATTTTCAGCATATTATGGTCTTAATACAACACAAACCCTTTTTCAAAAAATGCTTTTCAAAAAGAACAAATGGTACACACAATTATAGTTGGGTTGACATTACACTTCTCAAATATAGGGAAAGGCTAAACATAACAAGTTAAATTAAATTGAATCAACACATTTGACCTCTGGGGCACATTTACAAAATTGGGGTAATGCGGTTATATTTTTTTAGGTTTGAAGGTTATCAGGTCATTTGTAGATTTGCTAGCTGCATAACTTACAGTGAAATAAACTTGTTTCTGTTCTTGTTTACACTGTTCTCGTTCTTGAACTGACAACTTAAACACTAGTTGTCATTTCGAATCAGAATGTTTTTATTTTTCAGATGCCGGGAGTCCTGGAGGCATCCCATCAGCGAGTGAGGGGTACGAGCATGAAGCGGCCTCTCTGGCATGGGCTCTTCAGGATCAGCTGTCTTTAGACAGTCTGAGCGGCTCTGCCTCCTCCTCTAGTCTGGAGCGGATGCTCGGTGCCTTCAGAAAGACCAGTGATAGCCCAGCTCTGGAACCTCCTGAGGACCCTGAGGGGAGCGGATCAGAGGGGGAACCAGAGCTGCGAATGAGCCGCTCACTGAACCATGGAGAGATGAGACAAGTCCTCAGCTCACACAGCTATCATGGAGTGAGTGATGCTTCTTGCTCTCTATTTTATTTTTTATTATGAATAATAATTATTCTGTAGTTTATTTTTGTATTTTGCACATTGCTATTACTTTTTATTATTTATCATCATAAAATACAATTATTTTATTGTATTATTCTTAAAGTTGGGGATGGCGTAGCTAGAAGCAGTAAAATAATCATCTGTGTTGTTTGCCACAGAGAACCTGTAGCTTCGGAGGATTTGACCTCACCAGTCGATCAGTGTACATGAGCAACAGCAGCTCGGACCCCACAGTGAGTGCTAGTTCAACACCCCCCCACCCCCACCCCCCTTTGTACCTGGTACAAACAGGCTTGTTCTTTTGATCTGCTTGTGTCCATTAGAACGAGAGCAGTGACATCAGCTTGAGAGTCACATCCAGATCTCCAACACCGTCCCGCATCTCTCTGGGGAGGAAGGTGAAGTCGGTCAAAGAAAACATGAGGAAGCGCATCTCCAAGAAATACAGTAGCGCTACATCAGAGCAGGTGAGGGCTTCTGGGCATGCTCAGTTCTCAGAGAGATGGTGAGTGGAGCCAAGTGGTGCAATTCCAAAGTGAAAATAAATCCATTAATAAATATATAATGAACTAGGAAAAAAAGTTGAAATACATTAATTTAAGCATAAATTAAAGAAGGAATACATATAGAAATGATAAAATAAAAGTTGACACCATTCACACGTCTGCAGTAATCACTTCCCAATCAATATACAACACTTAAACAGACTCTACAAAACCACAAACATAACAAAGAAGCTCAGATAAAAATGCAAGGAGGCACAGCAGCATCCAGATGTCTCTAATTCAGTCATTGTGATGAGAAAAAGCTGCTCTTTTTGTATTAAATCAGCTCCTTGATGCTGCAGCAAATTTAAATCCAGACCTCTTGGAGCTGACGATATTATAGACGATTTAATTTGCACTGTGCTGACACAAAATGCACTTCTAAATAAGCAAATATCAGTCGATGCTATGACACGTTTACTCTCTGATAAATCTCTAATAAATCAGCATCAAAAAAGTAACAGGCAAGAAGCCTTTTCCCAAGCCTTGACTTTGTTTCTTGGTGTCTAGCGCCCTCTTTTGGCATCTGTGTTGACTCCAGTGTGTTTCTTTCTCTTAGAGTGAACCCAGCTCTCCTCAGCAGGACTTAGGGTCTCTGGAGAAGCCCCGACTGAAGACCGTAGGATCGGTGGAGAGTCTGAGGAGCTCACTCAGCGCTCACAGCTCCATGAGTAACAGCTAACACACAAAAACACACCTCAGTGGCACTCTCAGGGATATTCTTTTATGCTTATGTTATTTTCTGAACATTTTCAAACAATTTGCTCATTATGTTTTTCTTCATCAGATGCTACTATTCATCAGATGTGTTTAAAAGCAAATATAAAAAAAATATATAGTGTCCTTATTGTACAGCAGGTTGTATTTACAATATAATGAGAGTCTGATGACTTTTCAGGCGGTCAGACGGTCAGCACCACAGACTCGTCTAACAGCAACCGAGAGAGTGTGAAGTCTGAGGACGGAGAGGAAGACGAGTTGCCGTACAGAGGGCCATTCTGCGGCCGTGCACGTGTGCACACAGATTTCACCCCAAGCCCCTACGACACAGACTCGCTCAAACTCAAGGTGTGTGTGTGTGTGTGGTGTTTGACCTGCTTCACTGAGACTCAAGCTGTGGTCAGATCTGACCATTGCACCTTTATGGTAACAACCAGGTGTTCCAGTGCCATAAAACACAGCAAAAGTGTTTGATTCATTTGAATTGAGTTAAATTGAACATTCTTTTTTATTTGTATATATTATTTTATTTTTAGTTGATAAATAAAGTGGTTTGTGTATCTTACAGAGAGGAGACTTGATCGAAATCATCAGCAAGCCACCCATGGGCACCTGGATGGGGCTGCTGAACAACAAGGTGGGCACCTTCAAGTTCATCTATGTGGAGGAGCTGAACGAGGAAGAGGAGAAACCGAAGCGCAGCGTGAAGAAAAAGAAGAGGAGAAAGAGTCGCCCTCCCAGAGCCACCACCCTGGAGGAGCTTCTGGAGCGCATCGGCCTCAAAGTACAGCCACTTCTTTCTGAAATAGACATAACTGAGACAAATATTCTGTCTGATGTATCAATATTTGATTTTTTTAAAGTACTCCAGTTTCCCGACGATCCCCAAAACATGGTTCAGGTTAATTGAGTTCTCTAAATTGTCTGTAGGAGTGAATGTACTGGTGGTCTGTCCAGGGTGAACCCCTACCTTTTGCCCAAAGTGTGACCCAGAAAAAGAAGAAATGGATAACGAAAATGAATGAAATCCAAAGAGCTTTTTGTTCATGTTGATGGTGTGTGCTTGTCTTACAGGAACACTTGGCAACCTTCCTCTTCAATGGCTATGAGGATCTGGAGACGTTCAAACTCCTGGAGGAGGAAGATCTGGATGAGCTAAACATCCATCATCCTCAACACAGAGCCGTTCTGCTGACCGCCATCCAGCTCCTCCAGGAGTGTGACAGTACGACACACGATCATTCACTTCATTTTAGTTGCAGAACACTCTTGCTTTAGCCCGATTTACACTATGTTACAGTTTAGCCACACTGTAATCTACACCATCGTGATTCGTGACCCATCTACGTGCAGATGTCACCTCCCTAGCAAGGGGGCAAGGTTTATATAATATCCAAACCGAGTCGTATTTCAAGGAAAGAACACATTTGATCCCCAGGACTTCATTGAGCCACAGAATAGCTGCATGAAACTTGAACTGCAGTTCATTGACTGGCCACTTGAAGCTGGTTTCAGTAGTGAGCAGATTCCCAGTGACACGAAGGTCTCAACTTTACAGCATAACAAAAAAACTATTTAAAGGAGAGGCCCTCGAACTTCAGAAATTCTTACCCAATATCGGTCCAAAACACAAATCAGGTAGCCATTTAGAGAGTGACAGAAAGATAGCCATGGCAAGAGAAAATGGTAACTGATGTGTTTTCAGAAACAATTTTGCCTGTATTATTGAAAACATTGCTCATAACCCAATATAGAAGACTCTGGAAGCAAGGTTTAAGAAGATGACAGAAACATGGCTTTATTAATATTAAACTTTCCGCCACTGCCTCTGTGCATCAATTATGATTACACAATAGTGAAGCCTCCAAAACACATTAGAAATCTTTGCAATTTTGGGAATTTTGGTGCACCTCTCACCATTAGAGTTCACAAATTTGACTGGACACAGTCATCAGTCGGGGGAAGTTCAAAAGAACAATTTTATCGTAAAACGCTCGCTTTCTTTTTTCAGATTAATTGTAAACTGGGCTATTCTTACCTGTCATCAAATGTCTGCAGCCCAGCTCTGTTCTGTGTGTTTGTGTAGGTTACAGTGATGCAGAGCCGGAGCGAGAGGACTCGTCGTCTCAAGAGAAACTTCTGTTGGAAATCCGTGTCCCGCCGGGGGACTCTCCTCGAGACTCCGGCTGCTACGAGAGCAGTGAGAACCTGGAGAACGGTAATGACAGCCTTCCTCGCCTCTGAGTCTCCTCTTCCTTCTTCAGCCTCTGCTCTCATTCCCAGCTTTCAGCGAGGCAGCTTCAGTTCCTGTCACGTGACTCTGATTTCACCTCAGTCCATTTCCATCGACAGCTCTGTTTCATTTTGCTTGCTGACGTGGTGTTGATCCAAACGGGTGCTGGGGTTTGCTCCCGGAGCTCTAGCTTTCACCGTTATCTGATCACATCATGGTCTTCTTTGATTTGGGATCAAGTTTTAGTCAGAACATGCTCTTGTGACTGATGTGAGGACTTGATGATGTCTTTTATTTTTTTTGCTTGTGCTTGCGAGATGTTGCTGTTTGTGTGTATATTTTTCTAGAAAAGTGAACATAAAGTTGCACAATATCTTTAGATGTGCCTAAAATCATTTGTGATATGCAAACATGAGACTTGAGTAAATATATTTACAGCACAGACCTAGGGAACCTTTTTACTTCAGGGTTAAAGATACAATCTGAAATGTCAGCTTAACGTCGCTGCAGTTTCAGAGATCACTGAGAACACACCCAGCTCGTATGCAGTGGTTGACCCCTTGTTTTCTTGCCCACTGACAAAGAAGTGATTGGTTCATAAATGTTATGGTAGTTTTATTTTAAAAGTGACAGACAGAATAAAAACACAAAGCATTGAAAATCCTTTGGTTTGGATTGTATAAGTGAAATAAGTATTTGATCCCTCAAAAAGCATGCTTTTCTTTGCAGTTTCTTGAAGGTTGAGTTGAAAACCATCCATTAAAATACAGAATCATCCCACTTGTTACATATAAATCGATACAGGCTGGACTTTGATGCTTATTTGAGAGCTGCCCCAATCCAATACCCAAATGCAGTGGTTTTCAACACCTGAAGACTGGCAGCTGAGTTGACCAATCAAGAGGTCGATTAAGGACCCCGCCATACACCAAATGCAACAAATTTAAGAATTTTAGTTAAAAATCCCTACATGTTATGGCCTTGTAGTCCCTGATCCGTGATCAGTTTTGACCACAGTGTAGATGTTGGAATAATCAGCTTGGAGTCGGCTCCTCATCTCAGCTTTAAACCTGCATAAGCGGCACCTTTTCTGAATACTTATAGATCAAATACTTGTAAATATTTCACTCATATAAGTTACATAAACATATTTAAACTCCCAAGTTTATAACCCTATAAGATCATTATCATCAAGTTTATGGACTCATCAGCCTTTGGTCTGTGAGCAATGGTCAAAAATTAAACATTTCTCCCATTTGACTCACTCTATGTCATCTATTAATTATAAAAATTCTAAAAAAAAACTTTCAAATAATAAAAACATGCTGTGTTTGATATAAATGAACTGATATTGATGACATGTTTTCATTTTTCTTACATGTTTTACATTATATTAATGTTGAGATTATAAAACAACACATGGAAAGGGAAATGTGAAACACATTTGCAAGATTTGAATTGTTTGTTTGGAAAGATATGAGCTGGAAATATACATCATAACTGTCGAAGATGTTTTCTTAATGCTGGTTGAAGAACCTGCTGAACCTCTTTAGAACTGACAGATGTGGTAGCACTTGTTCAATCTGAAACTACAGAATAAAAGTCTATCTGACGGACTCTTCTGACACGTCTGCTTCTTCCTCTCTGCTCCATTTACATCCAGAACTTTCTCTTCGCTCTCAGATTTCTCTTTTCTTTCTTTGCATGCTCAGTGTTTTGTGTCTCAGTGTTTATATACAGGAAATATCTGCATTCAAAAGTTTGGGATTAAGCTTATTCTTTCACAGAGAGCAATCACTGTCTGAGCCAATGATTGTTGCAAATTATATAAATTATATGCTTTGATATAACTTATCAAGATCAGGAAGTTGTCTTGAAGGTTTTTTTTTTAAATAGCATCCCAAAAATTAAACATGGCAAAACTCACAAAGTTGGGGAAGTAAACAGTTTTGATTCATTAACTGTGCAAAAGGTGAAGTTGAATTTGAGAGGAACAATTATGTGCAAATAAAAAGTGTTTTATTATTTTTAAGTGAAGCCTAATGCTCTTAATGGTGTTTGAAACTAGCTGCGCTTTTCTAATTATGTAAAACTAACCTCCTGTTTGAAATTTAATATCATTTTCACACCACTACTATTACAAAACACCACTCTTTTGATAATGCAGACAGTGGCCAGTCTCTGGGTCTGAACCCCATTGCAGTGCTAAAATATCCATCCCGTCCCGACCACTTTTTGGCTATGGGGTTCTTTTTTCACATTTCAGCGTAACTGTGTACGGTATTTTTAAAAACTCATCAGACTGCCCATAATGACTAAGGTCACAATTATATCCCACAACCCTAAGCTCTATACTGCCTAGCTTTTTTTTAACGCAGGAAGGAAAACTGATTTTCTACATACTCGTGTTTGTGTGGACTTAACCTAAGAATTGGAACACCCCAAGAAGCTTGAAAAATAAACTTTCCAGTGTCATACTTGAGTTTATTGTTTTACACTACGCTAGCATTACTCATGGAACATTCATTACAACTAGCAGTTTCTTTACAAACGTACAAATGACAAAATTTGTGGGTCTTTTTGGTGAAGCTGGTAGCTATCTATAGATAAGCAAGAAATGTATGCATGTCATTAGCATCTCCAGGGGGATCCATCTTTTCTACATATGCTCTTGGTCCTTGTTTTGAGTTCTTGGCCAGAATTTGACCCTCACTTTCTTTGTTGAGGTATTCAACTTGATTACCTCAGCATTTCCCATACCTTCTAAAGAGAAAGAGAAAGAAATTGTACTGGGGCATGCAAGAACTGTTAGAAAACTATATGACATTTATATAACAAAGTTCGAGAGGAGCGTATTGGGACTAGCCTCAACGCTAAAAACCTAATTTCCAGGTCCAGGTCATTGCAGTTACCAAACTCGGAGAGCTAGCCTGGTATGCTTCCCGTCAACTTGCCATATATGCTTGCAATACTAAGCTGGTTCATGTGACTGCACTCTGCATGTTGTCTGCATCATGTGTTATCAGTAGCATCTCAATCCTTCCATTTAGAACTTGTCCCATGTTACGTAATGTGATTGAGAAGAATATAATTGTTCAGATTACAGTCAGAAATTTGATAAAATCTGGAGATTTCTTCCTAGAATTTTTTCATGGTATCAATGTAAACGTTCTGTAAATGGCATGTGTTCTACAAAAATGCAATCTGTAGAAGTACACCATTTCGAACATACCCCTACTCCAGACCTGATTTGCAACAGCTACACAAACTTAATGAGAAAAGTGAATATATTTTTTAAAATTCAACACATTTCAAAAAGAATATTTTTTTCTCAATCATCCACAAAAATGTCACCGATCCCAAGCTTTTGAGTCCAGTAGTGAGTTGTATTCCTGTTGTAAAATCAGTCGAGTCATGTCTGCTTCACATGAATCTTCTCGCAGGAAAAGGTAAACCGGCTTCAGATTTAAGCAGGTCATCGTCCGGGTTCGAGTCCAGCCACCTGTCCTCCCCTGAGTTCCCCATCCCATCCCTAAGGCCCCCTAGCAGTTCCAGCAGACAGGACGTCCCTTCTCTCCGTCACAGAAAGATTAAGCTCAAGCTCAGAGAAAAAGCAGTGAGTCGTAGCTGTGGAGAGCTCCATCTTTGTTCTGTTCATAACGAGCGAATGAAGCGATTCTTCTCAGCAGACAAACTTTACCTGAAGCCGAGCTGTGAACAAATCTACACAGACAGACTGGAGAACATCAGACATCCTTCTACAAAATCAAAACTGCTCCAGCCTCAAGAGGTTATGACTGGATCTCAGCCATCTTCCTCCTCTGCAGACTCCAGCGGCTCAGTAGTGGAGTACGAGGAGGTTCCAGTAGATGATTTCCCTCCACACATGACAAACATCAAGCCAGCAGTCCCAGCAAAACCTCTTCAATTGCCACTGAAGGGGAGCTTCAGGAGAACAGAGGTTCCCACAGGCTCAAACTCCAGCTCCAGAAAACTCATTCACAGAGCAGCGGACAAAGTGAATTTTGGGAAATCATCCATTATGGAAACTTTAGTGGAGAAGAGGTTACTCTCTGATGGAATTAATCTCACGGAAGAGCCATATTCTGATAAGGTATTAAAACATTCTTTCTTAGGAAACAGTGAAAGCTTTAGACTGACATATTATTATTTTTTGATCATAAATTAACCAGCATTAGCATTAGCTTCAAAAGGTGTTTTCCATATCTCTAAATCAGCCATTTTAAATACCGGAATACCACTAGGGGACAGCATTGTGCAGCATACACAGCCAAATTTCTTAAAGATTAGTGAGTCTCGTGTGCTGCGGTCTGATTCATTCATTCATTTAGATAGGTGCCTATCTCCAGTGCACAATGGACACGTCGCCAGTCCCTCTCAGGGCAACATTCACTCACACATTCACACCTACGGGGAATTTAGATTATTCAATTAACAAAAATGTTTTCATGGAAACCGGAGTACCCGGATGAAACTGACACAAGTACGGGGAGAACATGCAAACTCCTTCCAGGAAGGTCACCGGCGAGCCTCGAACAGACAACCTTCTAACTAGAAGGCCACAGTGCTACCCACTGCGCAGCCTTGCGGTCTGATTGTGGATGGCAATACTGTTTGAAGGGAAAACCAATTTTTTGGAAGGGAAAACCAATTTCAGAATTCCGCTGCGTAGGGAGAAGAATTTGAAAGCTGAAGATCTTCATTTTTCAAGGTCTTTACTAAAATGCACACTTAAAATAATATTTATATTTTGAGAAAATAGTAATATTAAATATTGTCAATACTGCTAATTACATAACGAGTTACAACTATTGGTTTGATGTATTACTTTGTCATTAAGCCTAGTTTAAGTATAATTTTAATAATATTTTACATTATTTACATTTTTTGTTTTATATGTCTTATTTTTGTATTGGGGGGGGGGGGGTTCAGTTCAGAAAGTACTCTTTTTTTTTAAATTTTAAAAAAAGTTTTCTTTTTCTAAAACACTTTCAAAAGAGAGTGACGTGTCGCAGTGGATAGCACTGTTTCCCCCACAATCTCAATGTCATAATGCCCTCCATCCATTTTTGTACACCTTAGAAAGCTTCATGGTGTGCTCTACTATCTCCTCGGTTTAAACAGAATTACTCAAACTCGCCACACTTTCTTTAGTCGATTGTTTCAAAATCATATATATTTGTATATTTAATTATTGTCTTTGAACATTCATGTTTTCAATTGAAATCTGGGTGTGTTACAGCACGGCCGTTACAGCGTGCCGTTCTCTCTGCTGCAGAGATACTCTGAAGATCTGGACAAGCCTCTGGCAGATGTGGCTCTTCTCATCGATCAAATGAGAGTCCGGAAGCTTCTCAAGCAACAGCGAACAGCCGTGAGTTCAGCTCTCACACTCATGATCTCATAACACTTCAGCTTTCAACTTCATTTTTTTAAGATACTAAAGGTTTATTTGAAATATACATCAAAATAATCTTGAAACAATCATCACTGGTGAAAAAACGAAAGAAAGAAAGGCAGTATATTTCAGGAAAATTAGAACATTACTTGAGACAAATACAAAGAAAGGATTTTAAGAAATGTTGACCAACTAAAAAGACTGAACATAAATCATAAACCTCTGACTCCAGCTGCAGTCCACTCTGTGTGAAAATAATGGGATGTGTTTCACAATCCTCTCCAGGGTACTGATATCCCTGTTGTACACTCTTTTCCTTCCCTTTACAATGTGCTTGGACACAGAGATTTGTGAACAGCTAGACTCTTACACGGACTTTCTTGCAATGACTGTCTTGCCCTCCGTGTGCAAGGTGCCAATTGTCGTCTTTTGACACAAATTTCAGGTCAGCAGTCTTGCATAGTGTACAGCAAACAAAATGGGACACCATTGCAGCTGTTTTCGGTCAGTAAGCTGATTGGAGTGTTTTTACAAGGTATCTTCAATATGGAACCTTTTCAGAATATTTTATTAGTTGCAATTACCAACGTCAAAATTAAAAGAAACAATTGTTTCTCTTTTTCAATGGAATAACTGAAATAAACTAAACAGAACAATGTATTGACAAACATATCACTGGATGTAGTCAGTTTACTTTTATTCCATCACAACATCCAGTTAAATCTTATCAATTATGCTGTATTTTTGATTTTTTTGGTACTCACCAGTTACTATCTCTGAACAAGCATCAATTTTTTAGCTGATTTTGTGTATGACAGATTCCACTGAGAGGATTGTCAGAGATATGTACCATTCCGTGAACTCCTCTGGACAGTGTCGGACTGGAGGACAGCCCCTGCTGAATCCTAAACCCCGGTGTTGGTTTTGAATTGTTAATGCAGCACAATAGAACCTGTTTAGAAGCTGATTTTCCATTCAGGCTGACGCTGTTTTTCATAACCTCCAAACCACTAGAGATCTGCAATGTCTGAAACATCACTTTTCTTTTGAACTGTTTTGAATAATTTTGGTAAAATCTGGCTGTTGTAAATGCATGTGTCGTCCTGTAACCTGCATTTGTTACAGTGAAACTTAGACAAACGATGCAGGGATTTCTTTTAAATAGCTGCCGGTTTATAGTGAAAAGCAAAGCCAGAACTTACAGCGTTAGCAATGATCCGATGTGCAAACATATTTATTACTGCTGTAATTCAGTATTGTAGAATGTTCTTAGTGCTGAACAGTTTTCATCAATGTTGTTTGAGGAGGAGGTTGTTTTGTAGTGTTTGAGAACTGAGGTGATGAAATGTGACTGGCTATAAAGGGCCTTTTTGATTATTATTTTTTTTAAACTAATAAATTCAATAAAACACTTTTTGTGACCAAACTACTACAAGCTGTTTGCTGTGTTGAAAAGTTGCTTCAATTATTGATAGTGAGTAAAAACTGTAAATGTTGTGTGTTAATACGAGTTTCCTTCTGAAAGTTCCTGCAAGGGCTGACCAAAATCTCACAAAATGATCAATTTTATTTCACGATAACTATACCTTGCACAATATATATTTTTATACGTATTTATTCCAGAAAATGTACAAAATATTTTGTATTTTAATTTTAACCTTATAATATAAATAAATTACGAGTTCCTCCACATGCTCAGGATTTTGTTTTGAGCTCTTTTTCAGTTAGTATCTCCTTTTCCATGTATTACAACTTCACAGCTTATTCTTCAATGATCTTACATTCAATAGTTTGACCAATCTCAGCCTCACACATGCTACATCTGAGTTGGCCACGCCCACTTATTTACATTTTGCGGTTTACACACTGAAAAAAAAATACGGTACACATTTCTTTCCGTGGTATGGGTGTATGAATGAAGTTAATCACTACATTTTCCCACAGTGCATCATGGAATTGAACAGTGATGAACTAATAAGTGGTTAAATCAGCTGGTTATTCTGCATATTTATTTGCAGATTAGAAAGGTTAAGATGGTATATTTTCTGTACATGGTATTTTCATCTGTAAAAGAAGAGTCAGGACCTATGCTATAAACATAATGAGGGAGAGGAATTCACAGTCTGGCGTGGAGCATTTTCTCTCCAAGAGCAGCATGGAGCAGTCCGGATGCATTCAAAGCTGTTCCCCAGCTCACACTCACCCCACACCCCCCATGCCCATAGTTATGAACAAGAGGAACAACTCTCCCTTGAATCTTCAGCTCATCCCGCTCCAGCCTCAGCGTCTCTCTAGCCGGTCTCAAACCGACCCAGTGTCCGGTGACACGAGCACTCTTTAATGAGGGTTCAAGTCTTCTGCAGCGCTCCAGGATCCCCTCTGCATCTTGGTTATCCAGCTCCAGCCTCCAGTCACCCTGTTGTCGTGTTCCTCCTGCAGTTACACTGCTCACCCCTGGGTAGATGTAGGTGCTTCCGTCTCCATCCCGGGTGAAGTGTTTGAGCCAGGGTGCATGAAGGTGCATGATCTGGCCTCGGACGGGGTAAACACACTGATCCGGGAGTAGAGACAGAGAGCCCAGACCAGAGCAGTTGAAGATGGCATTGAAGTCCAATGCTAGCTCTTGAAGATCTGACACTTTAGCTTGGAGGACTTGGCCTCCAGCTGCTAGTAACCTGTAAAAAACATCTTAAATCTTAACAACTAAGTTATAGAAACATACAATTGTGCATTAATGGTGGTGCGAACACTTGAGCTCCAGCAACTTTGAGTCCATTCTCTCCACAGAATCCTACAGGAGATGTCATATCCACTACATCCATAATTTTCTGCAATGGAGAAAATTAATTTAATATTAAAATGGTTTTACAATACCGTTTCTGTAGCCATGGCAGGTAACTTTGACATTCACACTTTAATGTGGTGAAGGCCTGGCCAAACTTGTGATCAGGAAAACGCTTGAGTTCTTGATCCGTCATGTACCTGAATCCCAACACAACATCTGCCCAGAAGGGCGTTTTCTCACTGGGAAGGTCCTTAAAAACCTGATACCTAGAAGAAAGAAAAAGTAAAAATGATTGACATTTCTCAGGTCAGTTAAATTCATGACTTAATACCTATTCCTTGAGTCCTGCAGTCGTAACTCTTCTACATTTACCACAAGCACATGATAACTCTGTGAACATTCATTTGTCACTATAATAGATTTTAATCAGCTCTGGTTAAATAGGTGATGGCATGCTCTGCACATTAGTGTGGTAATGCAGAACGACCCAAGTTTTAAGGTAGCTTATTGGCTTTACCCATCTCTTTATCTCTCTCGGTTATTTCTTATCTGTCCTATTAATAAAAAATGACATTTAAAAAAACATTAACATTTAAAGAGCTGACTTAACATCTCTGAAATGTAGATTAATACTAACAGTGTATAGCTGGTGCCATTTACATTCTTATGTTATTATTTATCTAGTTTTAGATTCCATTCTTTCATGGAGGTTGAAATCTGGAATAAATAATTCTTTACTCTGATGGGAGTTTATTTGTGTACTACTCTCTCAGTTTTCATAATTTAATATAATATAAGAGTGTTTATTTTTGTATTTACTATTCTCAATTATACACGTTAAAAGTGTTGAAGTTAACTATGTTGGTGTTAAATTACAGTGAAGTTTGTTCCCCAAAAACACCCAACTCTCCAATGTGTGCAGATAGAAATCAAAGGGTATGTCTTAATGAATTACCGGTAAGTCATTTAAGTCTCCAAAATGGATAAACTTTTTCATACAGTTTTAGACTCATACTTTGCTGAAAGTTGGCAATGCCTTCCTGATCCGGCAGAATATGAGGCTTTGGAAACTGAAAAGTGTTTAGTTGTGGATTTTATTAATAATTTTAATTTTTAATCATATGAAACCCAAAACTGGAAGGTATGGATTCTACCTCTGCGACTACATCTTTGATAAGTTGGTGTCAAACTGCATTCCTAGTAAAAGCCCAGCAATTGTGTGGTGGCATTGTTATTGTATATTTTTGTAGTACAGGACTTTTTTTCTTGTAGTGCAGTACTCCGGATTACTCTATGTGAGGGCTATTTGTATTCATAACCAGACTCTACATATTAATATCAAAATAAAGCATTTAAATGGCTTTGAGGCTGGATGATGCATATCTACTGAAAGCCTGAATTTAAACTTTAAACCATAAATCTGAATTTTTTGGTGAGTTTGCAAGGGTTTTACCCAGAGATCAAGAACACGCCGGCTTCTGAGGCTTGAGAAGAAAATGCAATGGCCAGGAGGTGATCAAAAGTGTTCTTGAACCACTCATGTTGTCTCTTAATAGATATATCTGAAAAAAGGATGATTTTATTAAAACAAACAGACAGATCCTCTGTTAAATGTTTAAGAAGTGCATAAATTCCATTTTAGTCACTTGTTAAAATGCTTCATCATAGTTTCATTAGCATGTACTACCTGTGTCCAGTTTTTTATGGAAGGCATGACACTCCATAACTTACAGGCTGTTTCTTTAAAACATATTTCCCAAGAGAACAAAAAAATCCATTGCTTTAGGAATCTTTTTTGCAGCTTTAAGCCTTTTTTTCAATCAATCAAAAAAGGGATAAGAGGCATTTACAGTTGTTCTAATCACATCCATCAGCTCAGTGCCAAGCCATGTCCACTCTCAGTTGAATTCTAAAGAAGCTTAGCTCCTCAAATGCATCAAGACTTTTAACTTGTTTCAGCAGCAGAAACTCCACCAGCAGTCCACTAAGCATCCCTCAGCTATGTCACAATTCATACTGGTTGCTGAAAGTCATTATCCCCAGTTTCTGAGGTACTTTTACTCGACTTTGAAAAACACTTACTCAATGAAAAACACATTTAACTTATCATTTTATGAAATTGTGAGGAGAGCTCAGGTCTCTGAGTAATCACCATTGGGTAAAAAAAATGTATACATGACTTTTAGCACCTGACTATTCCGTTATTCTTATTATGAATGAGCAATCTGAACCAAAATCATATCACCCCAACGTGAAAACTGAATATTTGGGGGTAAGCTTTCCCTGTAGCCTCTTACCAGGAAACTCCATTGGTAAGAGGATTCCTGCAGCTCCATCGCTGGTGGTGTCTGGTGAAAACTTCTCTGCTAAGACTGTCACAGAACACTCTGGAAGTGTCTCAGCGACACACACTGCTGTGGATAAACCCACCACACCTGCTCCCACTACCGCCACCTTCACACTCTTCATCCTAAGGTTAAACTGAAGCACAAACATTAGACAATCAAAAAAAGACAAATCAAATAATAACTGCAGGAGACGAACACCATTAAATTTAGACAATATAAAACTGAAACTTATAACTCAAGAAAGATTAATTTCACAGCAAGAGTGATGTTAGCTTTGACATATTATTCACACCATGCAGGCGAAGTATAACTTTACATATGTCTGCAAAACACAACAGAAATTATAATTCTAAAACAGCTGCAGGTTGTTTCTGCAATTTCACTGCAGTTACTTACTTTCACAGTTATTTAGAAATTAATGGTAAAATCTCATAAAATCTTGGAAAAGTTTTTCTCAAATTAAATCGGGTTTCAATCATAACCGTGATATAAATGGGCAAATCATAGACCAAAAAATAAGGTACAAATAAGTTACAGGCGCTGGTTAAGTCAGGCATGCGCAACGCGTAGTCGTTATCCAGTCGAAACATTATTTTTTGGCGTAATATGCACATCCTCACAATGCTTTGAAGTACGAACATACACATCTTACACTGAAGCATGTCATATACTGTCGTATTAACAGAGGGTTTCTAATTGCGTCTAAATTTAATTTCTAAAATGATTTCACTCTTACCCTCAATAATAAGCAGGGAACATTGGTGGCAGTCAGACCCGGACTTTAACGTTTGCTTGCCATAAAAACTGCATCCTGGGAAATTGAGTCTTATCTCTTAGTCTTATTTTTAAGAGATGAATCACAGTTAAATAAATCTAAACAGGATACTATACCACGTTTATTTATACTACTACAAGGGCAAACGGCCACGAACGTTAGTGCGTTGTTTGTCGAGAGGGGCTGTCTTTTACGTTAATTATTTCAACCTTAAATGTTAAATGTAGTCAAAATAACTCATTGAAATTACATGTCTTTCTTTTGTGTCGTTATTAATTTAATTTGTAGCCATTTGTCGTCCATTTCAGAACAACCCCGTTATTTCAGTTTTCCGTGGATGCAATTCTCGCGAGAGTTGCCTTTCTAAAACGGTGCTTTAAGGTAAGGTCCTGAAAGCTAACTCGTACAAAAAGACCTAATTTAAAGAAGGCTAGATATCTGTGGAAGTAATTATAACAGCTGTTAAGCATGTTTATGATTTCAAATCGGCATAAATGCAACATTTATATGTTAGCGTGTTTAGAAATGGCTACGGAAGTCTCTATGTTATAACGTTAGCAAATGGCGCTTGGTTTAAACCTATTCGGACATAATAGTACTATAATAGTATTGTAGTGACGAGATCGAATTTATTTGAGAAATTCGATATTTTAACGGAAATGTTATGAACAAATTGTGCATATACCGTATCGCAAATTATATTAAATAGCAATTTAAAGTTTCAATCTGGTTTCTGCTTAAGCCACACAACAAATGCACACTAGAACTAATCAAAAGACTCAGAATTCTGCGAAGCTGCTTTAAAACGTCTGCATTGTAACATAATATTAATACAGTTGGCTTGACTAAATATGAATGCTAATATATTTCTTTAAACCCTGTTAGACGGGTTCAGTGTTTTAGACAGTTAAAAGCATTTGATGTAAATTTGTTGATATGAAATAGTCTCACAGGGAACATTGCACTGCTTATTGTCAGTGATTGCAAGTGCATCAATATACCTAGATATAGTGAGAGACATAATAATAATTCCTAATAATAATAATATTGCAAGCACTGGCCATTAATTGATTTTTTTCCAACATTGTTTAAGGTGGCTGTAAAACATGTGTGCAGCATCCCCATCCTCCTCCATCCTCACACTGCATTCAGATACTCACAAACTCTCAATCCTGCACAAGCTTGACAAGCTCAGAAGACAAGAACTGCTCTGCGACATCACAATTATAGTGGAAAACACACTCTTCAGAGCCCACAAGGTGATTTTAGCTGCCAGCAGTGAATACTTCTCTTCAATGTTCACTGCGGAAGACCAGGTCACCAAGTCGGTGTATGAGGTGAATGGCATGACAGCTAAAACCTTCTCAGCCATACTGGAGTTCATTTACAGTGGCAAACTTTTAGTGGAAGAGAGCATCTCAGAGCAAATTCTGGAAACAGCTCGATTTCTGAAAATCTCAGATTTGAATGAGGCCCATGGGGGGCTTCAGAAGACCATTTCATTGAATGAAAATGAGGGTGACTGCATACAAGCAAAGCGGAAAAGAGGACGCCCAAAAAAGAGCAAGAACACAACTCAGGAAGAGAATCCAAAGATTTCTGATGTCCAAGAGTCAACAGAGACATCCCTCAATATTAACTCTTCACCAGAAGAAGTTAGAGATGTAGAATTCAATCCCGAAGAGGAGCGGCAGGTGCTCCAAAAGCGCAAAATAAAGCCTCCCATTAGACTAAATGGATTTAGATTGGAATATGAGCTGATGGCGAAGATGGAATCGGGAAAGAGAGGAAGAAAGAGGAAGTACCCAGAAGCTGAGGCCAGATGTGAAGGCTGTGGGAAGGTGTTTAAAAACCACTTGTTTCTCAAGAGGCATCTACAAACTCACACAGGTTCACTTCTATTTCTTTTCTGGATTTTTAGTCTTCATAGCCTTAATTAAAAAAAAAAAAAAGAATTGGAGATGTGTAGCCTCTCATTGAGCGGTGCCACCATTAACTACGGTTTCTCTGTGAAATTTTACTTGATTAAAATCTTTAAATTTACTCAAACCTAAAACATTAACTAATGCATATGGTACTAAATTAATGTACTTTGCTGTACTTAAGTGTAATTGTACTCTGGTGCCAAATAAGTGGAATGATAGTGATTTAGAGGCTCAAACTCAAAATATGAACACACACATCCTAAAGTATTTAAGTATCAAAAGCCAGCAGATGTTAGGGTAATTATCTGCTTAGGCTTCTCCTGAACTTTGTTTTTAAAACCAGAGGGATTTAATGGGATCATTTAGGATTCATTTCAAAGCTTTGAAAACAATTACAACATAGACATTATCAGGAAGCTGAAAGATCTTCTTTGCTGTTCTGAAAACTAGGCAGAAGGACAGTAAATGATTCAAGTAAATTCAAATGATTCATTTGGAAATGTTATTTTTCACTAGAGATTGTCTGTTTTTCATCAGGAGATAAACCTTTCGGATGTGACGTGTGTGGGAAGAGTTTCACGCAGAAGCACACTCTGGTGGTTCATGAACGCATGCACACTGGAGAGAAGCCCTTTACTTGCAGCGTCTGCTCCAAAGCTCTATCCACCAAGCATTCGCTGATGGAGCACATGAACCTTCATACGGGTGAGATTCATCTTAGTCTTGGCATCAGTGAGATTATTAAATAAGGGAACCGTACCATTTATTTGCATTTAGCAGTTTATGTCCCTCTGAATGAGAACCACTTTATTGGATGCGTCCCATAACTGATGCATCCAATTAAAAGTGAAACAAAATCTTGTAACACGGAGGCTGAAATAATGATGGTAACATTTATATGTAAGATGTATATGTCTAAAAGTTTATGTAAGATTCTGACCGTTTCAGCATCTCTCCTCCAATCATAAAGTAGCATTTCATCTAGAACTATTGATGTCTGTGTTGTCACCCAGAGGTTTCTGTTCTATAAATGCAGATCACTGCTGGGTATATCATAATTGCACAAGAGGTGGAACTGGGGAAATCTAAGATACCTGAGTGGTGGAAAGTTTAGCTTAACATGACTTGAGTGAATAAGAATGAGCGAAAAAAACAAAAACATTCCCACGGTGCACATGTAGGTCACAATTATATGAATTACAAAATCTTTTAAAACCTACACGGCTTCAAGCCTTTTACATGGGAGTCCATGGGAATCTATTCTCTTCTGACACCAGCCTCAAGCTGATGGGAAATGTGAGGTTACCAATCGGTTTCATCATCCTGGCAAGGTTTGATCACAAATGATTAACTTTACTAAACCTAAAAGATGTCTTGACAAAGAGAGCAAACAAATGAGGACATGCATAATAGATGCTTTTGAAGTATAGAGATGGTTAAAAGAATTTTGAATAATTCTGTATATTAAACAGATAAGAAATCTCTAGTCTATTTGTTTGATTGCTGTACTTGTTTTGGCCACAAACTAACACAACTGTGCTTTTTTTGTCTACAACTACTGGTCACTGGCTTGTCAATAGGGTAGATGTACAATGACGCAGTTCTGCACTGATCGATAAGAGAATGATGAGTAAAGTATTACTTTCGAATTAATCAAACCCAGTTAACTTTTCTGATACTCAAAATGGTGGAGATAAATGTGTTCCAGTAGAAATCTCAATTCTCACTCCCCCACTATATAGTTAGCATTATGTGTCTGGCCGGCGTGATTTAGAACAAAATCTTTGCTCAGATTTCTGCTCATTTTTTAAACATTGGAAACATCACTCAATTACTCAAAGTCTATGCCCTTGATTTAACTATATGCAACTATTAACTTGCTTTGGAGTGTTCTCTTCTAATGCTGGTACCCTTCTCCACAGAGAACAAGTCTTTCAGCTGTAAGCAGTGTGGAAAAACCTTCAGTCAACAGGGGCAGCTGAAAAGCCATAGCCGGGTCCACACAGGGAAAGGCTTACCTGAGTGTGCGCAGTGCAACCATAGGTTCATGGATGCGGCTCAGCTGAAGAAGCACATGAGAACTCACACAGGTATCGTGTTCAAAGTGACACTTTACTAGAAAATTTAAATGAATATCATTAATAATTTACAGCCGTGTTGCAGGTGAGAAGCCCTTCACGTGTGAGATCTGTGGGAAGAGTTTCACAGCCAAGGGCACGTTACAGACACACATCCGCATACACAGGTATGCATTATTGACACGGATATGCATTATTGCTCTTCTGATTTATTTGAGTACATCTCTCTCTCTCTTAAAATATATCAAAAGTGCTGTTTAACAGAGAATGTTAGAGTATTATTCCCTATATTGTAGTTTTTTTCTAGGGAAAGTGTGGCTTTTTGTAGTTGCGTAGCTAAAATAACTCTGTAATGACTAACTAATTGAACCTCATTTGCATGAAAACAACTAGTGGAATGCACTGCCATCGTGGCAAAGGCAAAAGAGGTTATTTAGAATGGGGGAAACATCCACACGTTTTTTTTTTTTTTTCAATTGTCATAAACTGCAGTGAGAAGCATTATCAAGAAGCTTAAAGAGACAAGTGAATGATTTCAAAAACTTTGGAAAGGCAACTATGATGAGAGAGATTTCAAAAAACCTAAAAAAAAATCTGGAATTGATGTCTCTGTCTCAATGCAGACATTTACTGCCCATGATTGCACTATTGCCTGCCAAGAAAGACCCAACTGGTGAAGAAAAGACACCTTCAAGCCAGACAACCTGGGTAAAAGTGGTGAATGCTGGAAATGTGTCTTTTGGTCAGATGAGACTAAACTAGACCTTTTTGGCCATAGAGATTTTGCCTTTGCTTGAAGATGAAGGAAAAGGCATTCAATATAATGTTTTTTGGTACTGGAAGATTCTGAAAGATTATTTCAGACAATCTGCAAGAAATCTTGGTTTGTGTATGGATATCAACCCAAAACATACCTCACTGGCCCAGGTTTGAATCTAATAGAAAATCTTTGGAGTATAGTGCAGTTCGGAGTTTGTGCCAAAAGACGGAAAAATCTGGAAAAGCTTGACAGACCTGCTCAGGAAAGTTGAATCCTTAGCATACATACCAGCAAACTAAAGGCACTATTGACCATTAACATCATGTATTGTGATTTATATTACATACACTACAATCGTCTTGAATAAACTATGTTATATAATAAATTATTATATATATATATAATAAATTATGTTTACAGATGTTATGATTATCTTTCTGTTAAAGACCGCTTGGGAACTATAAAAAATGTGCAATTTCACAGGGAGCTTGTAATTGTCATCAACTGTCTATTGAAAAGTATAATGCTATGGAAAAGTTCATTTATTTTATTCGTGAAAAGTTTATGAAGAATTTAATTGGACACAGACTGAAGTCATTTAAGTTGTTGGTAAACAGCTTATCAATTGATCACACACTATAATCCTACAGGAGCCAAATAGTAAACAATGGGAGGACAAAAACCTGGCTTATTGGATTCCTTGCCTTAATTAACTTCATAAGTTTTAAAACGATATATTTCATGAGACACATCGTCATCCCATGATGCTACAAGCACAGCAGGTTTTGTGTAAAATGCACTGTTTGTCCGGCTCCGGTGGTATAGTAGCAAGCTGGACATATAAAGCACATCTGTGGAGGGTTCTGGCCTGTCCCAGGCCACCCATCTTTAACTTCTAGTTCCCTACCTGTTATCTATCTATCACCTGTTTAAATCTGCCTTTAACGATTAATCAATCTTTCCAATTCCAGAGGAGAGAAACCATACGTCTGCAACATCTGTGATAAAACGTTCTCCGACCCCAGTGCCAGGAGACGACATGTGGCATCTCACACGGGTAAAAAACCCTTCCTGTGTATCATCTGCAATGTGTCTTTTGCCCGCATGGACAACCTCAAAGCTCACATCAAAATTCACAACAAAGAGCCTCAGTCAGCTAAAGCCACAGAGCAACCAGTTGAAGAAGCACCAGAAGAAGAACAAATGCACAGCATCCTTGAGCTCCAGCCCTACCAGCTTCAACCAGATGGAGATCAGGAAATTCAACTGGTGGTGACCAGCCAGAATATCAACCTGGATCAAGAACAAAGCATCCAAATCATCACAGCAGAAGATCCCTCTGTAGAACAGGGTCTCACTCTTCTTACACAGCCTCTTAGCCACGTGCAGAACCTGTCAGTTGTGGCCCCAGAGGCATTAGACTCAAATCCCCAGATTCAAACCTTAAATGTTTTAGGAAGTGATGATTCAGAGCAGATGCATGTCATTACGCTGAGCAAAGAGGCCATGGAGCAGCTTCAGGTTAATGATGGAGCTTCACAGCAGCTTCAGGTGATCCATGAGAGTCAAACAGACTCCCAGATTCACATCAGTGGGCAGAATGGGCAGCCCATTACCATCAGTCATACTAGTGGGCAGATCCCCAGCCATCAGATACAGGGACAGACATTCCAGATACAGGCAGGAACAGTCTCGTACCTTTACACCACCAACATGAACTCATAGACCTGAACCCAAAAGAACTCTTTTAAACGATAGACTTTTGTATAATGTGATTTTTTTTTCTATATCGAAATGCTGGTTATTTGGTTCTTTAATACAGAAAGTTACCCGTCCATTATCATAGATTCTTGATTCCATGATGATTCCATAAAGACAATAAAGTTGTCTGATTGTTCATTAATTAGATTGTTGTTTCTATGCTGTCAATACCGGAGCATCTTGCTTTCTGACTGTTCATTATAAAGATGCTAGCTCCTTAACTGTTCATTAGACAGTTGTGCCCTGACTCTATGACTCTTCTCATGCTTGTTCAATGACTTCACAACAAAGAATGCTGTATTCATCCACCAAACTTCGTCAAGACATCCAAACTGATTCATAATAGTGAAGGTAGTTTAGTGACTCCTCATTAGTATGGACGCTAGTTCAGTGACTTTTCATCATAAAGATTCTAGTTTTTGTTCATTAAAGATACAGCATAGTAATTCCCTGACTCTTCCTTATAAAGGCACTCTATGAGTGTATTTAAAGTTTCTGGTCTGACCTAAACCTACAGCGAGGACGTTTATACATTAGTTAACTGTTCTGGTTCACATTTTATGTACATTATTAAATGACTATATCGACTTACTTTGTTGGATTCCAATTTAACCAGTGGATCATAAAATATTTGCCGTTTTCACTGAACTCATTCAATGTTCTAGTTTCATTCAGCAGGGGGCGACGAAAACTTTTTTTCACAATTCATTCTGCTCAGTTGGAGTTATCTGTAATCCACACTACGTAATTATGATATTTGGCTTCATATTAAAACAAACATTGCCAACCTTAATGAATTAATGATCCATATTTTCCGTAATACTGATTGACTTTCAAAATTATTTGAAATGTTATCAATTACGTGTTTTTTTTGTATCATATAGCCTTGTTAAAGTCTTTAATTCATAAATGCTTGTGTTTTGCCAGAGTACTGAATTCTGATGTAATATTAGATAGATCATATCTGTGGGATTTAAATAGCTCAATATTCCTAGTTGACCTGGAAACAGACGCGCTGATTGGTTCACCAGCAGCCAATGAGAGTCATCACCAAGGTGCCGTTTAGACCAATGTGCGCGCAGGGACGCAGAGCAGAGCATTTTACTTTACAAGCCGTCGGCAGCAGAGGCTTATTTTCCTCCCTGCAGAGAGCGGCAAAACATTGTGAATGATTTTCGTAACACAATCAATGCTGGCGATTGTGGAGGGTTGGTAAATGAGTGCGTGATTGCTGACAATTTCTCAGAAAACTGTGTATTTTTTTCCCCGCAATCCAAACAACATAGTCTCCACGCAAAAGAACAGCTCACACATTGTGAGGACATCTCACTGATAACCGAAACAACCTTGATGCCCTTAAAAGGGCGGAATGACGACATACATAACCTACAGTTCTACTAGAGACCTTAGTGTCAGCTGGTTAAGAATTATATGGCATAAAAAGCAAAATAATGATTTTTTTTTCAATTTTACAATAACTTTTGATGAACAGGTAAAGAACTTACGACCATTTCCTGTAAAAATAATAGCAAAATGTGCTCATAAAATACAGATTGAAAAATAAAGATTGTAGATCATATTTTATGTTGTGCAAGCTTTATTTTCATGCACCTTACCTTACACTACCAAGTTATCCAAGATGGAAATACATGGGTAAGTCGAGCAAACATCGAGTTGATGGTAACTAACAGCCAATCTTAATGTAAGGTAGTACACACAAAGTTTACATCTGCACAAGCTGTTTCAAGTCCCTCTTTAAAACTAAATATATTTTAGTCATTTTGTCGAATACATCATATCTAAACATATTCAATATTTAAAGAGATAATTCACATAAACCTCTCACAATGTGTCTGTTTTGAACGGAAATGTTGAACAGAAAGTGACAACCGTCAATATGAGAATACAGTGTACATTTTAAACATTTTTTCTGGATTTTTTTTTTAAATTTAACCTCTTGAAATGTTAAGTAAATTGTGGTTCAGAAAAAGTGGTGCACATTGCAAGACACTGTAAACCAATGATAAGCAAGAAAATGAATATTAGACATATGTAATGCCAGCTGATTATAAAAAGTATATTATAAATTCAGTGCTCACCAGGATTTTAGTTGTTCTTGGGTTTGAGGATAACTATAATAAAGGTAAATTAGACTCTTATTATAAAAATTACTTAGGGGACTGTTTGACTCAAAATTTTCAAAGACTTTTATTTGTTGTATGAAGTAATTTGAAGATATGTGAGATTCCAACTCTATTAGCACCTATTGCTGTTGTTTGAAAGCTCAAGGAAAGTTGTGGAAAAAATAACCAAATCTGTTCATGTGACCAATACTTTAGCCTTAATTTAATACTTCAATAGAGATTCAAAAAACATGCCCATAATGATTGGAGAGGAAGTGAACACAATAACTACAGTTTAAGCTAATCGTGGTTAATGTTTTGCTTCGAATAACAACCCCTATATATATATATATATATATACATGAAACATGAGGTCCTGGGTGGTAGAAATAAAATGCAAAGTGATAATTGTATGCAATAAATTTGGTACCTGAAATTTTAGTTCCACCTGAGCATTTTCACTTTTAGAGTCCTTGGTTTTCTTTTGCTTTTTTGATGAGGGATGATCTCATCACTCTGCTTATAGCACACTTTTGTTATTGTTTCCATTTTTTATGGTATGAACACAAAGATCTAAAACATTTCCCACATACACACCATTTCTCTGAAATATTGTTCACATATCTGTCTATTCGAAATCCTTAATAGTGAGCACTTCCCCTTTACCAATATAATCCATCCCACCTCACAGGTGTGCCATATCAAGATGCTGATTAGACAGCATGATTATTGGACAGGTGTGCCTTAGACTGACCACAAGCAAAGGCCACTCTGAAATGTGCAGTTTTGTTTTATTGGGGGGGTCTGGGGACTCAGACATCCAGTCAGTATCTGGTGCAACCACCATTTGCCAAACATCTCCTTCGAGTTGATCAGGTTGTCTGTTGTGGCCTGTGGAATGTTGGTGGTCCACTCTTTTTCGATGGCTGTGTGAAGTTGCTGGATATTTGCAGGAACTGGAACACGCTGTCATATACACCGATCCAGAGCATCCCAAACATGCTCAATGGGTGACATGTCCGAAGAGTATGCTGGCCATGCAAGAACTGGGATGTTTTCAGCTTCCAAGAATTGTGTACAGATCCTCACAATATGGGGCCGTGCATTATAATGCTGCAACATGAGGTGATGTTGATGGATGTATGGCACAACAATGGGTCTCAGAATCTCGTCACGATACCTTTGTGCATTCAAAATGCCATCAATAAAATGCACCCGTGTTCTGTGCCCATAATATATGCCTGGCCATACCATAACCGCACCACCACCACAGGCTACTCGATCCGCAACATTGTAAATCAGAAGGCCGCTCACCCACACCATGCCACACACACACTGTCTGGCTTCTGCCCTGAACATTGTAAACTGGGATTCATCGGTGAAGAGAACAACACCTCTCCAATGTGCCAGATGCCATCGCATGTGAGCATTTGCCCACTCAAGTTGGTCAAGACGACGAACTGGAGTGAGGTCGAGACCCCGATAAGGATGACGAGCATGCAGATGAGCTTCCCTGAGACATTTTCTGACAGTTTGTGCAGAAATTCTTTGGTTATGCAAAACTGTTTCAGCAGCTGTCCGAGTGGCTGGTCTCAAACCATCTTGGAGGTGGACATGCTGGATGTGGATGAGTTGAGCTTGTGTGGTTTAAAAAAAAAAAAAACTCAAAAAAGCCACAGACTTGTAAAGGTTAATTAAACCAAATATGACAAGTGAGAGATTTCCATAAAGTAATTTACTATTTCCCTAATAAAAACAATGATCAACCTAAATAGTTATGAAAAATAACAGCAGACATCAATGAAAAGTTGTTAAGTTAATTTTAATGGACACTCTCCTCTTAGACACTCGCATCTCAGTAATCTCCACACTCAATAGAACATTTGCTGATTAGCAATTAGCAGATCTGTTCTTTCCTCTTAACAAGTGAGAAGTTCATATTTCCATGTGCATTTATAAAGTGCAGGATTACCGAAGACAGCTCTGATTTAAACACAGTTTTCACAAAACCAAGCTGGAGTAGACCCCCGAGTCCTCGAGAGAGGGAGAGGTTGAGACAGATGCTGGTTGTGAAGGTAGCTGTGTATGGAGTGAATCATGGTAAAAGCTACTTCGATTCACGCTCTCCTGCAAACCAGTACTTGTCTGTTTGCATCTCTATGAGGCGAGAGACGGTCCTCTGGAACGCGAACACTTCCTCCTCACCTGTGAAGATTGCCAGCGAGCTGCGAGCATCCTGAAGTATCAAGAGGAGAGTTTAGGAAGGTTAAAAAAAAAAAAAAAGCTGACAAATATTTTATCTAAATACAAACTATTTAGACTATATATATATATATATATATATATATATATATATATATATATAGATATATATATATATATATATAGATATATATATATAGATATATATTTCAAGCAAAACCACTTTTAAACATTTACCATTTTGAAAAAAAAAATCTCCAAAATGTTTTTCAGGCTAATACAAAAAAAAGATAGACGCTAATAACAAAACAGCACAAAAAAAGCATCATATACTGCCAAGAACTGAGCTTAGTATATTAATAATACTGATTGCATCTGTTGCGGAGATATATAGCATGGGGCGTACAGAGAGTTTAACCAATTACATATGAGAAAAACAATGAAGACGGAAAAAATAAAAATACCACCAACCATCGGGTTTCTGGCAAAACATGTAAAAAAAGGTGGGATCAACAATTTTTTTTTCATGGTGCAAAGACCTTAAGATTTGAAATGTTATTATTGTTAATGAAAATAGGGTTCCTATTTATATGTAATAAGAACTTACCTTTGAGATTCCCAAATCATCCAGTAAAACATGCGTGTCGTGAAGATCGTGATGGTCATAATCCTCATGAACAAACAGATCATCAGGAGGAGCTTCTGCCGTCAGCACCACACGAACCTTTGGGTTTAAGATTACAATACAAAGCATGCATCAGAATTCATTAATGTAGTAACACACTGCCCACATTGACCTGATATGAATTTATTTTAATAATTTAATATAAAAATCATAGCGTTTGAAACCTATAACTTTGTTTCATTAATATACGCAATACGATCTGTTCTATTTGTATTTAATATCAAGTATTATTATATTTATGAAACACGAAAGAGTGAGAGAAAGCAACAAGAGCATTGGGAAAGCTTTCAGGAATCACCTTGTGCTCATACAGTGCATCAATAAGAGTGATGAAGCGTCTGGCTTGGGTTTTCTTGTTCAATGTGAGCAAAGGAATGTTTCGGATGAAAACTGTGTCAAAAGCAGCTGAGATCTCCAGGTAGTCACTGGCTCCTATAGGCTTGCGCAAACAGAAGCAGAATGTTCACTGATTCCAGTTCATTTCATTAAAGACCCCATATCATCATTTTGAAAGGTTAATATTGAAGTCTTCAACAACAGGAGACTCAAAAAATCTTTTAACACATGTTTATGGGACTTCGTAATGAACCATTTTATTAAATGTTTGCATAAAACTCCCCCATTAATGTGACGCAACCTGCAATGAATGATTATGAAACATCTGCTCTTTTCGGCTACTGCGTACCATGTGCATCTCCGAAACATCGAACAACAAATTGCACCACTGTTATTACTCAAATATTATATAAAAAGTTCATTAAAAGTTAATAACACCCCAACGCTGCAGTATGAACGATGCTGGGAATGAGAACTCAAACACAGGAGCGGAACAGTGGAGATGTGAGGGAGAGCTAGGAAGCACAAAGTACACTAGACTACTGTAACAGGTGAGGAATGTGGGAAGAGCGCCCCGGCTGGCACAGCACACACTAATCCATAAACAAAACCCCAGGAAGAAGTCCCGCGAGTGTAACAGAACGAAAGAGGGCTTAGTTGCTGTGGGCACTCAGCAACTAAAGAGAAGTACTTCCCCTCAGTGGTATATATCCAGTTTCATTAATGTTTTGCTATTTCGACAATTTTCGTAAACGTGACAACATTTTATCTCGAATGTATTTGGATGCACTGTGGACACTGCACGTACAAGTAGCTTGGCTAAGAAGAGCCTTGTTTAATAACATGAATGGATGACGCGTCGTTGGTAGAACAGGTGTAGAATTGTGTGACGGTTAGAAAAAGAACTTGTTTCAGTGTCAACTCTTTAGTATTAAAGACTAGAACTCGATACACAGAGCACTTTCATGTTTAAAACTCAAACCATCTTAGATCCATGTTACACACTTCATGAAAGGTCATTTTCATAAACTGATGATATGGGTTCTTTAAGTTAATGTGAGTAACCAGGTAAACACAAGCTTACCCTGTCACACAACTCCTCAAAAGTACAGTCTGCAATGCTCCCGCATGCTTTACTGAGAGTCAGTATCCTGCCGTGAACTTTTAGAGATCTGGTGCGGGTAACTGTAAAAAACAATGGATTACATACCGGATCAAGCTCAAATAACTGTGACAAGCATTGCAAAATCTTCAAAGCACAATCAATTTAAAATAAATATGAGGATGTTGACTTGTGTTCAAAACTAAATCTTTGAAAAGTTTTTGGCAGGAGATTATTTGAAAAATCTTGTGGCTGTTTGTCAAATTCAGGGATGATTTAGGAACTCAGCTCCTTTCCTCTGTTGTTTGTAAGCTTCAGGTCTGGGTCTCTCTGAGCAGGGTTGGAAGTAAACTCTGCAGGGCTACATGTGTAACAGTCTTAAACAATTTGAAAAAGCTGGTAAAGCATTCGAAACCCCCCCCCCCCCCCCCCAAACCATTTGAATGCACAAATCCGTCTCACTATCCAAAAACAGTTCAAAAGGCTTGAAAAAAAAAAAATAATAAAAAATTAGATTTAAAAAACCTGTACAATTCCCAAAATAGGTTCAAATGTGGTTCATAAACATCCTAAGAACTAAATGAATCCAAAACGAATACATATACTATTTGATAAGCTTGAATCAGTCCAAATACACGTAACATATTTCTAAACAGATTAAAAGGCGCAAAGCTTGGCATAAAAATAGGCTAGCAATTATAACAAAACTAGCAACTTTTACCTTAATTCACAAATCACCATGAAAGTATAATTTTGTACACTTTTGGTTTTCTTTTAAACATCGTAACTGCATTGTGAATGCAATGTTCATGAGAAAGAATGAATTCATCAACTTACTATCGTTCTGTTTGAAAGCCATCTCATCAAACATCTTGTCAAGTGTTGCATCAGCTTCGGGTTCACTGGAACTAAAGTAAATAATATTACATGAACTATTATACAAAAAATAATATTTAACTCGCCGATATCAAAATTAGCCAACAAAATTGCCAATTCATTTTAAAATCAAGAAACTATTGCTTAATTTACTTTCACACTTTTTAACTGGGATTGAAAACAGCATCTCAAAATAAAACAATAAAAACATCATCTTATTTGCATCTTGTTTGATGCAGTTAATTTCCTTACAGGAAGAAAAGTTTTCGGTGTTCTGGGTTGTTTCCTCTACGGTAATCAATGCCAGAATCCAGGCGTAATGTTTGGCAATGCTCCTGACAAGAAAATAATCAAATTATTCAATGCACGTCTACAAAAATAATCCAAAACAATAAGCATTGTAATCCTCATTTTACCCACACCCTCTCATTTACTAATACTTTTTAGATTCATTTTCTTCCATTTAAAATGATTACTTAAATAAACAATGTTTAAAAATCTTTCATACATTTGATTTTGAACTGCATTGTATTAATACTTTCAAGTATCGAGTCACAGCATTTACACTGGCCGAGAATGCCGTCCTCTTTTACATGGAATTAATGGTGTTTGTCTGAGGCTGAGCTTTTAACCGTGTGCATACATACATTACCGACAGACTGAAACCATCCCAAGGATCATATGGCCTCTTTAAGACCACTGTGCACTGATCTAAGTGTATAAGATAACAAGCAGACTGATGAAGAGCTTACCTTTAGCACAGCAATGAAGGGCACAAAGTTCACCCTCTGTAATCCGTTTTTGTACAGATCTGTAAAACAAGACAATTGTGTTCTGTAGCAACTGGAATCAGCAAGACAAGGATAAAAAAAAATGCAGTCTCTGATGGCAACACAAAAAGTGGTGAAAAAAAAACAGCCTTTTTCAGTGCAACACAGTTTAAGAAAAATACATTTAAGTTGGGATTGTGTTGAACAAAGAGCTCCGCTGCGGCCAGAGTGTGAACCTTTCAATGAAAAACTAATCATTTTCCTCACTATCACTATCATCCTTATAATGGTAACATCAAAAAAACCTTATTAGTTACTTGGGAATTAACCTGTACAGTTTTAAAAAAATATATGAAACGAGAAATCTCCATCCCTATGAAAAAAAAATGTTAAATTAATAAATTAATTAGAAAATACTTGTTTAAACATGATTTTCATGCTGACTAGTCTTTAGTGTTTCGATGAGAAAAAATGTACAGCTCTTTAAAATAAGGTTTGTTTCTCAGTAAACATTACATTCAAAAATTTACACAGTGCTCGTCAGCAACTTTATCTGATTGCGGTATGCAGTAAATGGGGCAGGCGAATGCCCAGACCATTCGCACACCCCTTCGAGATTATTGGTCGCTCACTCTTCAGCATATAGTACAGCGTGTCGGATCGAATCGCCCTTGTGTAGCTTGTATCTCTCAAAATTACTTTACAAAACTTTAACAATCAACTATAACTTAAAACGAACCGAAGCCAACCTGACTGAAAAACACGCTAGGGTTCAATGCTCCGGCCTCATTTGTGTTGACTTATAGCTTTGAAGCCACCAACAGTATTGAAGAATGATTTAGGTGGTGCGGACGGCCAGGGCATGCACAGTATGATCCACACCTATCCCTTTCACTCATCAGACACTTCTCCTCTTCAGACCTGTGTTTGTGTTTCCTCCATCTTCTCTGTCTCCCTCTCTCCTGTTCACTCCAATCATCTAGTCCCTTAATCACCACCGCAGCTATTTTCAATCACCGCCCCAATCAGCAGCTGGCCCTCATCTGCACTTCTCTTTATGTTCCTTCACTTCTCCTTCTCACTGTCAGATCTCCAGTGCACATCTCCTGACTCACCCACGATGGATTACTCTTTTCAGTTCTCCTTTCCCTTGCTAATCACTACTTCTACTCACCGGCGACTGCTCCTGGAACTCCTGTTCTTTCTAAAAGAATCGCAGAATTCTTTACCTTTTTAACATTCCAGCTATGACAACGCTAGACTAAAGGAGTCTGACTAAACTGTTCTAAAGGTAGTATTTTATTGCAATAACTAGCAAAATAACTTTTTCTTTTCTTCTTTTTTTCCCCTCTAAACAAGTATCCCGATACATAACCTTGTTGGGTACTTCCACAGTATCTTTTACTTAAAGATGATTCCATTAGTAGAAAAGTGAGACAAATGTAAATCAATGATTTGAACGTTTGAACCCATTTTTTTCAATAATCGTTAAAGTGATTTGTTCTTAACTCCTTCGAACTATTGTTTATTTAATAAGTATTGCATACTTATCAGTTAAACTGAAATATAATCTTAGGTGTAAAGAGCACTATTAATGGAATATGTGCAGATGCAGTGAATTGATAAGTACTTTCATAGTTAGATTTATGTTGCTCGCACAAATGACAATTAAAAAAAGCTTAACTTAAGTTTATTCTATGAGCATTTTTCATTTTGTATGAGTGTTTTGTTTGTGCTACCTGATAAGCGACACCACCAAACAGAGAGAAGCCAAACTTTGCTTCAAAATCTCAAAAGTAACCAGTTGTTATTTAAAATATTAATCATAACCCATTAGAGAAGACTCTGGTAGCAAAGTTTTTAGAAGGTATAACAGAAAACGCTGTTTTTTTTTTTTTATTACACTGAAAATGTTGGGATTCTGAATAATTTGCTACTTACCATCTGGAGGGCGATTGGACGTGGCAACAACAACCACCCCTTTCTGGAAGAGGTTCTCGAAGAGCTGCTTGAGAATCATGGCATCTGCAATATCGGTCACCTGTTGAACAGTAGGAAAATCAATGGCGATCATTCTCTCTGTGAACGTAAAAGATTAACTTAGCAGTGAAAAGTTCACCTGAAACTCATCGAAACACAGGACTGAGGTCTCTTCGCTGATTTCTTGTGCTACCGGTGCAATCGGATCGTATGCCTTGGCCATTTTACCAACTTTTCTCTTGGGAAGGCTTTGCTTGAGCCGGTGTATCCCTACATAAACATGAGTCGATCGGAGTGAGGACAAAATAATGGCAGCTTTACTATTGTAGCAAAGATGAAAATGACAAATTTGGATTGCGAATGATATTAATCAGCAGTTAACGGACTCGGTAAGAGGAACTAGAGCAGATTTGATGACACACTTACGTTTATGAACATCCAACATGAATGCATGAAAATGAACCCTTCTCTTTCTCTCTGTCTCTACATAATCATAAAACATGTCCATCACCATTGTTTTCCCAGTGCCTGTAAATAAGAAACAGTCACTGAAGACAAACATTAAGGTTTAATAGCAACTAAAGTTAACCATGCAGCTTTAAACATACCCACATCTCCATAGATGTAATAACCTTTTGGTGGCTTCATTTGCTGCTGGAACAACTGTTAGAAAACAAACAAGAAAAATAAGTTTTTGTACTGCGCTTTTTTTGCCACCTTTAGACCAGTGCTTCTCATATTTAGAGAAGTGAAATGTCTTGAAATGTGGACAGTTGTGTTTTTATGAACGTTAATGGAGAAAGAAAAATGTTTAAGGTTCTTTTAGACTGGAAATATGTTGTCTGTTATGGTTCGGAAAATTGTGGCTCCCCCACTCAAATCTGCCTCAAATGTCTGTTATATTTGTTATTTGTCAGATTTATGTGCCGTACTGTTCAATAGTAAAGTTTTTGTGCAGTTTACATTGAATTTGTCCTAGGGCCCCCACTTTTGTCTACAGCAGCTGACCTGGGATCAAACTTTTTCATTATGAAACAGGTACTCACTGGCCAAAGTGTGTATATGCATACGTTTAAGCTATTGTGCATCCTCCTATGGACTTCCAACATAATCATTCTGACTGTTTCTGCTGTTTTTAGTTGTAAAGGATTTATTTTAAAGTGACTTACATTTTTTTAGCATTTAAAACTTTAGAGTACTTTTTTTTTTTACTCTAAAACACCTGCCCATTTAAGACTGATGAATGAAAACAGCAGACTGGCTCTTCTTGAAAATTCTGGTTCAGAATGTCATCCACCTAAAAGTGTGCAACGGAACTGGTGGGTGGAAAGCAAGGACCGGAATTTGATGTACAATGTGTTTTAATGACAGACAACCACATCTTAACGTTATGCACCATATTAATAAACACTGAACACACTTGGTTGCCTGGTTCCAAAATTTCAGTATTCAGCACTAGTTCTGTAATGTACTGAGCAACAAATTGTACTGGATTAAACAAGACAATTTTCAAAAAATGTAATAAAAATAAGCATAATACTGAAAGTTCAATAGAACATTACATACTACGACACATTTAAAATATCCAACAAAAGTGAAACAGAAACTTTAAATGAGATTCAGTCGGTCAGATCATTACTCTCTCTGCTTCACGATGTGCTGGGTTTCTCAGTGTACATGCATCCTCTATAATTAGGCTCATTAGCCTCCTCCTAACAATTATCTTGTTCAATGTTTCTATACATGCCAACATTGTCCTGTTCTTTCTGGTTTTGTCTAAATGAGCTATTCTCAGCTTTATTGACAGAACTGGAGTCTCTGCTCTGCTCCACAGGTGTTACTTCTGTAGAGATCCCTCATGAGCCACTGTACAGACTTTTGGTTTGTTTAATGTTAGAACAGCAAACTTTCCAGAAAGAACATTCTGAAGATAGAAGACTCAGTTTATCTTCGCGTAGAATTATATTTTAAGCTACAGAGTTCGTCCTGGAGGTTCTTTTTTTAACTGCTTAAATTATAGCCAGCGATGAAGTGAATGTAGTTTCAGATTTATGTGATTTTATTTTTATATGTAAATCACCATATCTATATAATTTGACATCTATGAACACTTTCTAATAGGGAAAAAAATCCAGTTCAAGACCCCTTGAAGTTAAAGTTGGTAAAGTAAGCGCCTTTTCAGTTTTGGATCAGAAAAAAAAGAGAAAGTGCTTGAGTCTTGTAAAATTTCATGGAGCTCAGGTTTATGTAAAACCTGTAGTGTGGAGCATAAAATGTGTAGTTTACTTTCATGTAGAAGCCTAAAGGCTCATTGCTGTAGCCTCGAAGCTTCTTTTGCAATTCATCCAGTGTTTCCAGAACAGCCCTTTGCTGTGGATCTTCTCGTAGCCGTCCAAATTGTATGAAACAATCATAATGTGTTATTGGTCCAGATTTGTTATTCCAGGGGTTTGTGTACAGGCTCGAACTGGTGACATCTGGAGACATGGCACCTGTGGCGAAGCCTGCATGAGAAAAGGTGTTTGGATTGGTTTAATGAATCATACAACTCATTGGATTTAAGAAATTATGTACTACAAGTGATTAACATTTTTTACAATCATAAAAGATTTTGTAGACATTTTGCTAAACATCTCACCATTGTCATGTGTGTATAAAATAAAGCATATTACATTTTTTTCCACAATAATTTAAAAAAAAGTCAAGCATCTGCAGGTTTCCACAGTCAAGCATCTGCATCCAAGCCATGCAAAGAGTAAGTCAACATCATCCAGAACAACAGAGACACCTTTTCTGGAATAATTAATCACTATCTGATGGATAAGTCTGGGTTCGGCGGTTGCAAGTAGAACAGTTTTTGCCTGTGCCAACTGTAACGTTTAATGGAGGAGGTTTATACTGCGAGGTTGTTTTTCAAGAGTATCTTGTTTATCTGACAATACATTTTACAGTCATGCTATTATAACGTAGTTTTGCTGGCAGGATGTCTCCCAACATCAATAGATATTTGAAGATTTTATAAAGAACAAATGGTCTATTTTTTTCTTAATGATTTTTATACTTTCGTAGCTAAAATAGACATTAATGTTTTTGGCTTACGATGTAGATTGCAGAGTGTGTATGTCAATCATAAGAACGTTTTTTTTGTCAAACAATGGAGAATTGAGGGACTAAAAACTATGTCAGTAATAACATTAACATTGCCAAACATGAGAGATTTTGTCATTGATAAAAAAAAGTGTATCTGTTTACTGCACTAAATACAATGATGTTGTTTAAAAGGGGATCCTAAGTAATTACATCTGTGAAGGACAACAATCAAAAGATTGCAGTCAGACAACTCTTATTAATCAACCAGCTTTTGTCACAGACAGGGCTCGACAACAAATTTAAAAGCATTATTCTTTTCCGTACGCTCTAGTTTTGTCCCAAGTGTCGAGCGTGATGGCATACGGCTTTGAAATATTTCTGTTGTTTACCCTCTATTTAAAATCGGCTCTTACCTCTTCTACAGCTGTTGATAAAACAAGGCAATGACAATCTTGACAGAATTTTATTTTCTACACAGAAATGAAGCCCAAGCGCCACCAAGGACATTTTCCTGGCAGCCATGACACTTCAAACTGAGAAAGCTTTATTGAGAAAGGCTGGTGAACAGAGTGTGGCGTGGAGAAGGTATGAACCAGCTTATTATTATTAATGAGGCGTGCCCCGGCACACCAATAGTATTACATTTGCGTCACAACTCTCTAGTTAATATTCAACCGGTAAATAATAGTCAGGTAAAGTCAGCGGTAAATTAAATTACCGACAGCGCTCAACTTTGTATTGTAGGTTGTTTTCCTTTAGCTGATTATTTTAATTGAGAGTAGTACAATTTTTGCAGACAATGTTTTCTTCTTGTGTATGTCATTTCCGTACGATTTCATGTGCTTAACTTTATATATATTGCGTGACATTGAATAAATCATTGAAAAAAAAAACTGTATGACTCATAAACATACATTCTTTAGAATAATCATAAATATTATAATGCTAATTATTAAAATAAAATAATAATGACATTTCCAAAAAACTAACAGAAATATCAAATTCGCTGTATTTTATTAGCACGAGCATTTGAACAGAAAATTTTGCATGTTTTAATAGTTTTTTTTTCCTTAGTTATTCCTGCAAGAATGAGATGGACCCCTTTTTAATTACATCCTGTTTTGTACAATTATGGGGTAAAAAACAAATGTGATCTTGTATGATATTAAGTTCTCTTTCATTTCTCTCCAAAAATGTCTCTTCTTTCATTTCTGTCTTTATTCCCTCCAAAAAAGCATAAATGAATAGCAGCCAATAATGCGGTTATAAAGTACTCTCTCATCTTTTTGTAGAAATTGTCCTTATATTTTTAAATCCCCAGCAATTAAATCCCCATTCGTTCACTTATGAGCACAAAATCAGATTCCCTCAAAGACCAGTAACACATTCAATATAGTGACAGTGAGTTAATACTGGCTTTAACACATCCCTCTGACAGTAACATCAACCTCATGCAGGAGAATTTTTTCAAGAACACGTGATGATGGAAAGCAGCCTGGGATCTGGAGGCCTGTTACTATGACAACAGCGGAGCCTGGCGACCAGTGACTGTGCAGCATCACATTGAAAGAAACACATTCAGTGTTGCTTCTGTATGTTTTACCTGATGACAGATGGACGTAAATGGCCTTACAGTGTCACTTGAGAGGGAAATTGGTGCTACAGTTTAATTTTTGTATAGAGGGCATAGCACAATTGCAGGAGTTCACTGATGGGAGTTTGTGTGTATGCATGGTAAAGCTATAAAGAGTCTAATGAGACGTCTGAAGCCAAGGAGTGAGAACAATCTGTGATCTTTAGATACTTTTTAATGAAAACAGCACACAGCATGACTTCTCGCTTTACTGCTTTTCTTATGGGTTTTAATGAGTCTAAAAATAGTCTTAGCAGAACAAAATACTTCTTACATGAGAAATGAAAGCATTTGTATCCCACATTGTTGATTGTTCTGTAGTTTATGGACATTATATTGTGCTCATTAAGCAACTACGTTCATGAACATCCCACAGGTATTGTCTTTTCCCTTTTAAAAGGTTTGTCGAACTTTTTCATGTTTATTTGACAAAAACTGTAAAGACTATTGTTTTAAAAGACTTTTTACGTTTGATCAGATGCATAATGGGTGACATGATCAAATGGAGATGTCTCCCCTGATCAGATATGAAAAGTGCAATTTGTTAAAATATGAAAAATCTGGATAAATTATCTTTCATAATACATTGTTACATTCAATCCAATCTCTTGAATTCTGGTTCGACACATGTGTTGCATCCTTCGTATGTTCAATGTGTGATGGTGAGTGTGTATGGCACATTCTCCCCAGGAAAGCTAATGAGCAGTAAGCTGTAGTGTCAATAGTCGCTGTTTGTTGGCTATAGATCCAGCTAGTGCTCTGCTGGGTTCAGCACAAAGGCCAAACAACAGGAGTCAAATGCAATCAGCCTCATCGAGCGACTCCTCTGTCCCCAGACATAAGTGACTCGCTCCGGGAGATGCCAAATTACTGGCAGAATCCCTGGAAGGTAAATGAAGGGATTCACCCTGAAATGGAAATGCATTTAAATTTTATTTTACAGAATCTTGGAACATTATTCAGTATTTTAATCTTTAAAGGTTAATACAAGGGACAGATCAGCCAGCCACCTACATCATAGAGCACTCCACATTCTAGTATATACACTCAGCTCATCACAGTTCAGCATCAAGTTCACCTACTAAGTGCTGCCGAAAGAGGCGTAAGGATCCCAAATCGACAGCAAAGTAGAGACAAATGGTAGGAAATCAGGTTAAGGTCAATTCAGGGAGAAGTATGGAACCACCTACTGCACCACCGTGCCACCCAAAGGTTGAATCAGTCAGATGGAACTTACCGTCAGCAACCTACAGAGAATCAGCACCCAATATTTTTTTCTTTGGAGAGGTGAAGGGCATTGAGAGGGGTGACCCGGGGACCCGGGGAAGCCTGGTGCACTTTTAAGCCCTATGAAACATTGTGGCCCTGATCAATGAAGCGTTGGAGGGTGCACACAATGACACCAAAATATTCAACAGCTACCATCAAGAGCTTCAGAACAAATGGAAAGAAATTTCTAGTTCTACCTTTTCACAGGTCACCCAAAATAGGCAGAAAAAGTGAGAACAGTTTGCAATGCTGCATGTCTCACTAAGTCAATATCGTTTCCAATGGAACGTTTCCCTATTTACAAATGTTTACTTTCAAAATATTACTTCATAAGGAACTCAAAATATGCTACTTTATCTTTACTTACTTTTCTTTAGCTTATGTATAACCTAATAATGTCAAGATAAAAAAATAATTATTTACAAATTCACATTTTGTTGAGCTAGGTAACAAACAATAAAAAATGCATTGAGAGCCTGGAACTCACTTGGAATCTCTACAACATGTTAAGTCTTTTTTGTTCACCAAAAATATGGGATGGGGGCTGAATACACAGGATTTTTGAAAGTGAGGGTAACGGTCCAACCCCGACCCAGCCCTCTTTGGAAATAATGACCCTGACACATCTAACAATCAATCTTCCAACAAAAAGTGTATAACTGTAAACTCGTCTATAAAACTGATATGGGAGATAAAACAAAAACTGTCGAGATTACATCTAAAGGGATTTTCAGTGTCACTCATTATTAAAACCCCAAAGGAACACCATAGGAATGACATATTCTGACTCCATGTATCCAGTTGCTTATTTCCTTCTGTCCTTCCTGCTCTTTGAATGGTCTGCCGCAGTCATCCCTCACTCCTCTCATTGATTAAATGTCGGTTGATCCGCCTAAGCTTCTGTTTTAGTTATTATTAGACATTATGGCTGTGGAAGCTTGATTCTCACACTGGCAGCTCATGCCAAGAATGCAATACACCTGTAGCGAACATCAGTTGAGAAAGACACCGAGTAGAACCCCATAACTTCTTTCAGAATTAAACAACCAAAAATATAACGGTTGAGTGCACAAAGTGATAAAAATTTACATTCTATTAATTACAAAAAATATTAATTACCGATTTTATTATTTAAGAATATTATTATATTAGTTTGATTTGTAATTATAGCTAAACATACTTTTTTCATTAAGGATTGAAATTCCGAAATACATGAGAGTGTTTCTGTCAATGAAAGCATTAGGGAATCAATGAAATGTGCAACATCATGATTGAGACGAGAGTTTCAGTGAGCATGAGCTGCACTGTTAACGGTCATATTGTTAATGTCCTCAATGCAGCTGAGATGGATAGACGGACCCACCACTCAATCAAATTTCATTTCTTGAGCACCATGACCAAGGCACTGCACATGAAAAGGCTCAGACAGAGATATACACAAAAAACCTACCACAAGGCTATTGTATAACCTATATTTAATAACCGAGACAATGCTGCTTTCACACCCTGAACAAATGCCATATTGAAAAGATCTTTATTTTGTATTTAAAAACAGCCAGCTCCGTTACTGATCTGAGTTTGGTTGGTAGTGCATTCCATGTTAGCTGTTCCTAGAACATCCCTAGAACTTTATTGGTCAGTGAAGGTTGAAAATATTCAAGGGATAAAGCAACAATTGGTGACAAAGAGTCTATTCTTTAAAAAGCACTTATACAGGATTGCCTGTGCACATATGAATGATTAAGAGGAGAACTGGGTGAAATTGTTGTGGTCAGATGAGATCGAAATCCACCTCAACTCACTGTGTTTTAAAGAAAAAGAATGCTGGCTCTGAACCCCAAAACCCCAACTCTAGAGTCAAAATTAGCATTGGTAACAATATGCTTTGGGGGTATTTTTACACCAAAGCCACTGTACAAGTATCGGGGCATCTGGTTACCTATCACAATGACTCAAAACAAATGGTGCAAAAGAATGATTCAACAAAATCCTAAAGAAAATATGTGGTTGCTACATTCTGCCTCTAAACCATAATGGAATTTGCAAATCCCTCCTGAAGAGGTGATGCCAACAAGAAACATCTGATCTCTGTGATTGATGTAAAGCAAGTCATGCTTTGCGAAGAAGTCAGAAATTTATTTGATTTGTTGATTTTTGTCTGATTATTGACTTCATACTGGGAGATATTTGATCAAAAAGGAGGCTGGGGTGCTGCATTGCGTGAACTGAAGGATTTCACAGACATTTCTTCAGAAAGAAACAAGCCAAAACACTATAGGGAGTAATTGAGCCTGGTATAACTTGAGGACTAACTTGATGGCCAATAAAGCTGCTTAGATGTTGCTTGATGAAAACCCAACACTTCTGTTTTTATGCTCAGATGCGCATAACCAAGTCCGAAGCAAATATGATGTGATATTTTGAAAACGCTTGATAACAGAAGAATTTATGTCACAAACGTCTCATTCCCAGATGAAAGAGGAAACAAATCAATCAATAATGTTGATTTGAAAATAACTCATTGCACTCTTACAAAGACAAGTGGAGGACCTGAAAGCACACAATAAAAGCTTTCCCCTATAGACTGCACGCCTATGAGCTGGTTAATGGACTGTTTACTTGGTCGGGCGCACTAAGAGCACGCTTGTGAGTGAACACTTTGCGCAAACGCACGCGAGGAATCAGCAGCAGCGGGAGGAGAAGAAGAGGAAGAAGAGGAAGAGAGGAGAGGTGCTGGTGGTGATGCTCGCTGCATGCCGCATGTCTTGCGTCGCATAGCGCACACTCTCTGAGGCACTCAGTCCCACGGAAGCGGAATCACCGTTCCACGCTGTTTGTGATCGGTAAACGAGGTGAATCCGTGCAATTTGGGTTTGACACGCGCACAAAAAGGGAAAACCGACGCGTCACGAGCTCCAGCGCTTTTCCATCCGCCTCGTTTAGCGCGTTTGTCGAAGGTAAGACGCGATGCGTGAGACAGGCTATTAATATGCGTTGCGGTCCTGTTTTTCTGGTTTTGCCTTAAAAAGCAGAAAGGCGATCAAACAGGCGTGTGATGAATGGGTGAACGCGTGAATGAAGGAATAAATGCATGCACGACTGGATAAAAACGCATGCGTTATTAATACATGGCCTGATTAAAACACATTGTTTTGCGTTTGGAGAGGGTTGAAACGCAGGCTCACAGGTTACTTGTTACTCCCTTTATTGGTTCTATGAGAAGCTTTGGTGTCGTCTGCGGAATTGTTGAGTTGCTCTATGCTTTCTTTGCTCACTTGATGGATTTTTAAATGCGATTTGAGCGCAGTGCAAAAGGGACTGCGTCTTTTTCTCTGCAGCCTCTGAAGGAATGGTTCATTTAGACTGGGGTGCATCACTTAAACACATGCAGGATGCTACATGTTTGGAAATTGGTGGCCATTGCACCAAAAGGTTCTCAATATCTTAAAGGCATTGTGAGAGATCTTCTCCTGATCTTCTCTTTGAGATCCCAGATTACTTCTTCTGCATTGCTTCCCTTGGTTTCTCTTCTCAAGGTCATTCGTTCAGCCATTGGTGCTTGAAAAAGCTCCAGCACTATTACATAAGTCTGACGATTGGGTGGTGGGGAAGAATTTCTGCCTGTCTTTAATTAAAGCTGCATGTTTTCTGATCAAATGGCTGCTGGGCTTTTCAAGCACATTTGATGCAAGAGAGGCTGCAAACACAACCCCTCCCTGGTTGTAGCCTATTTTACTTGATGCATATACCACCAACTCTGATGACTTTCGGCTCTTTGGAGAGCAATCAGGCTTCAAGTGAACAGGTTCTAAACCATTTTGTGTTAATGCGTTAGTTAATGTATATTTAATATGATGTGCATTTTTATTGCCGTTATGTGTTGCATTAGTGTATAATTCTCATATGAATAATGCAGATGCAAACTTAACACAGTTAAATGTCAGAAATTTAGAAGCACTAACGAGCCATGCAAACTTTAAATAGCAATAAGTTCACATTTACTGTGCTGATAACCAATGCAATAATTGAAATGGGACAATTATAAAACAAAAAACAGATACATTCTTAAGTTCCTAAATTCTCATAAGTGCTTTTCTAGTTCTTTGTTGCCATAAGGGTCACACGACATTATATTTTTTGACTAAGCTCTTCCCAGACCAAATCCTTTTTTCAGAATTGTAAAGTTTGCGGCACGAATATAAATTTATTGTGAACCAATTGTGTTCTTTGTTGTAGATATAGGTTTCAACCATTTGCTGATTGTTAAAATTAACCTATAAAAATGCTGTGTTCACTCAAGTGTAAACCCAATTGTAGAATTGATATGTTGGATTTTTAGTTAGATTATATGCTTTTCTTGCACTTTCATGTGTCTGACATATTTTCAAAATTGGCAATGGCAGGTAAATCTTACAGAGTTGCAAAATCTGTTAAAACACAGACTAGGGAAAGCCAGAGAACCGTTAAATCCAGATTTCACCAATAAGTACAAAATTGGAGTTCATAAAAATAATGTAGAGAAGTGTAGAAGCAGCAGATAATAGGAATAAATTAGAGGTGACAGTCTGAAATAGAAAAGCCTTAAGATCGAGGAGACAACATTCAGGATCAATACATTTAGTTTTTTCCAAAACAACTTGAAACAGAACAGTTTAGCACTTAGCTTGGAATGCCATGTAAGCAAATGCTGATGTTATTTAGTTAAACATCAGATTGGTGCTCAATTTTAAAAAATAATGTGGACCACCACATAACTCTCAAACCAGACATTAATATGTATCTGTTTTTTGTTTAAAAAAAATAAACACCTGATAAACCTGCCATTTGTTTTTGAAATACCTCAAGTTTTTCCAAAGTACTCAATTTGTTTTTGTCATAAAACAACAACGAAAGCCCCTCCATTTATCCATCCATCTCTATGAAAAATACAAAGCCCACTGCTCAATTTTCCACTCAGATTGGCCGATCTCTACTCTTGAGGCTGGGCACAGCGCAAAATAAATTACGTAGCATCTGTAACACAAGTCACCATCTGATGGCATACGTATTGTCGCATTCCTGGCTTCACCCAGCTGCTCACTTCAGTTATGGCTTCTGTTTGATTTGGAGATGCAGCCTTTTGTATCAAAGCATTACATTGCACACCTTTTTTTAAAACAGGAGTTTCTCTAATCAGACCTTTTTCATTTGTTCTTCGGTTTACTTTTGAATCTTCATTAGGGTCATGGGAACCCTATCCCAGCTTGCATTGAGTTAAATCGCATGCAGATACCCTAGACAGACCATCAGTCCAGAATGTGGTTACTTTCGCATCTATAAAAGTGTCGTGAATGTTTTTGAACTGTGAGGGAAAAAAGAGTCAAGGAGTGAACATTAGCATTGGGAGGCTAAGCAAACACCACTAGCGTTCTTCCACTCTAAGCTCAGTGCCATCATCATCATTCCTGTGGCTATTGTCAAACTTTTTTAATATCAATATAAAAGCTATTTTAAAAACCTAAACAAACCATTTATTTATTACACTAGGTTGCAAATAGATTACTATAAACTGATGTAGTACAGTAAATTCAAAATTAAGGTAAACTATTGATTGTGTGTTCTCACAAAGCACACCTAAATAGTCAGTTTGGTTTAGAGCTGCTATGAATCATTTTGATTCAGCCAGTCTGCTCTCTCTAGATACCAGCAGGTTTATCAATACACGTATTTAAAGACCAATATTGGTATTGATTCCCCTCTGCCCTTCAAGCAGAATAAAGCACCAAAAGAAGAATATATGCAATTGTGGCACTTTGGGAGATTAATTGAATGGGGTAAACAAACATGCTGTATTATATTTAGCTTAAAATTGATTAAATCATTTATTCAGTTGAGGAAAACTATAGAATTCACTAGAATGTGGACAATCAACAAGTGAAAAGAAAGTCAAATTTAATGTACTTTTAGATGGTTTTGCCTGCTTGACTAATGCCCTGTATACACATACCCAGTAATTTTGAAAACAGGGATTTTTCTGCACAGTTGTGCTGTTCATCCACACATATAACCGCACATTTTTTAAATGCAGGCCAATGTGTGACATTTTGAAATGGTCTGTACTTAGTGTGAGAGTCTGCAACTTTGCTCAGAACACAAATCAAGATCACCTACAACCACCTACCTACTCTTCCAATCTCTGTTTCAAAACTTCCCTATAAGTTACTTCCTGAACTCCTGCTGGCTTCTTTCATTGAATCCTCTGTGATTTTATTTCCTTCTGCTACTTACCTATGCTGCATTTATCCTTCAGATCCAGAATGTTCTTGTTGGCCCATTCGTTTAGCACCCTAGCCCAAGCTCATGCCTAGTGGTGCATGCATAACCTTGGACACTCATCTGTGGCTCATTAGTCACCTCTGAACAGTCTCTAGTTCCTTCCAGTGACATATCAGTGCTGGATACATGAAGACAACTCTCAACAACCCCTAAGTAAAGATGGAACTCAATATCACTGCTCATGACACTTGGGTTATGTTTAGATGGTGTAAATGGGTTTTTCTGGGTTTTGCAATAGAATTACATGCAGATGTTTTTTAATTGATTACTGAAAAGAAGCAGCCATGTCTTTGCAAACTCAATGCTGAATACTTTTGATATAGTCTTTACAATGCTTTAGGGTTGTTATGTGAATCCAGTTTTATTTTTTTAACACAGTGTGAGAAAAAACCCATTTCTAAAATGCATTAGTAACAATTGTCTTGCAAAAAACAACCCAGCATTGCAATGTGTTATAATTCCAGCCGATTACAGAAGAGCCTGCTAGATTCTGATTGGCTGGTTTCAGAATATCACATATATTAAGTAAAATTGTGATTTCCTTAATGAAATTTATCTCATAAAGTGTAAAAGTATGAGTGCATAATTTCCTATACTTGAACAAAAGAGAACTACGCTGTAAAACATTGTGTTGTAAATTTACAGTAGAATACTGGCAGCTGGGTTGCCAGGCAGCCACAAACTTTGTTTTTTACACGTCCAGTACTGTAATTTCTAAATGCAATACCCTACTGTTTTTTAACTGTAATTTTACAGTATTAAACTGTATTATTTACAGCAATATATTGTGTACTGTAAAGTGTTTATTCTGCATATGGTGAAGAGATGATATAGTGAACTATTAGATCGGGATTTTGTTAGAGTTTTACGTGGAAGCATTGAAGAAGCTAATGAAAAACAACATTAAATACCGTATCAATACTCAGACGAACAATTGTCCATTTTTATCTACTCTTAAGTCAGTTTACGATCATTGCAGGTTCTATTTAGATTATTCATTTGATTGTTTCTTCGTATTGCTCCATATCTGTAGTATAATGTCACCCGTTTCATGCCTCACAGAATATGCTAATGCTCACCTGGCCAAATTTAAAATTTTGTAATTTAACGCTCTTGGAAGCTGGGATTGGAAGTGATTCTAACAATTGAGCTTAGTTTACTGCTAACAGTAGATAATGATTGTCACATTAGATGTAATGAGAACCATAAGAACCCTACTTCATGCAACAGAAATCTTGTAGACGGTTAGTGATATAGTGATATCACTTATAATGATATCCGTGCAGTGTCCCACAATGCAATGCATTTTACAGAATAATGCTGTATTTAGAATTTCCCTGTCTGAAAACAGAACACCACTGTATATTTACAGACGTAAAAGTTACTGCTTTATGAAAATTCAGAATAATATTTTAAGAAAATCCCTGTAAATTTACAGTAAAGTTTTACAGTGTAAGGTGAAGGTTTTAAAATCCGCCAAGAAGGCAATGGGGAGGTCGAGGGCTACAGGAATGCGAAAAATCCACAGACTTTGAAATCAAAAACACACATCCAAGTGCTAAACAAAATCTTCACCCTTCTGTCTACACCATCATAGGCCACTCTAACATTGTTGTTGCTAGCATGCCATGTTTTCGTAAATTATTACTGGCATGTTGCTTTCTCAGATTCCATTTTAATGAGCTTGTGCTTTTGCACTTTAGAGTTAAATATTTTTCTTGCAGCCAGATGTTTTAGATGTGAACGACCCATAAATTCAATCGGTTAAGTTTAAAGGAGCATTACAAACCAAGAATGAACAATCCAGTAAGTTTTATGAGAAAGAAGTGTTTATCAGAACCTGGACCCTTTTGTATATTGTTTAGAGTATTACAAAACACCATTTAAAATGTCGGGCTTCAGAAAGAAATGTTCATCTCTATGCAGTTAGCCTTTTGTCTGGCCTCCTTTTGCATGAATTACTGGATCAATGTGACAGCACATGGAGGCATTCACTGCTCAGGTGTAATGGGAGCCCAGGTTGCTTTGATTGTGTTCTGGTTATCTGGATGGTTGGGTCACCCCAGAGATTATCTATGGGTTCAGGCTGGATGAGTTTGCTTGGCAATCAAGTACTATGATACTTTAAACATCCAACTTCTGGTACTGGACCAAATCCTCCTGATAAATAAAATTGGCATCTCTATAAAGCAGAACAAAAGCATGATGTTACATTTGTAGCCCCTGTCTAGGACTCGTCTGTGTGTGGTGACTCAGTACTCTCTGTGTGAAGCCCCATCCCAAATTCTTCAACGGATTTTTCCAGACAATACTCTTATGGTTGTGGTTCTCCTTTTTGTGTCTCCTCACAGGAGCTGATTAGCAGGGATTTCTATTTTGGGAAACAGTAGTATCATAGAATGACTACAATAAAATAAAAATATTATATATATACTTTTTTTTTTTTCCCTTGTCCTGTCCTGCTCAAAAGCCATCACATGGGGGAGTACATGCCTTGCTGAGTTGGACAGTTTTGCTTTCTCCAGAGGAGTAAAACACCTGGTGTGGTGTTTTCTCCTCTGGATTGGAAATTTGAATGTATTTATTAAATATTTATTAGTTGTGGTTCCCGCGAGTACGTTTATAATAGTTGTGTCAGGACAAGCCAGTGCCGAACCAAAAGGGGGAGTGGACAAAGGATTGGGGAAGGGTGAAGGTACACAAGTGAAAATGAAAGAAAGGAAGAGGAAAAGACGAAGAGAGGAAAATAATAATAATAATAATAATAATATACTTTTCTTGTGTCTTTTTAACATGCTACCTGTCTCCCCATAGACAAAACGAGTGCCAAGCCCGTAAAGTTATCCATTGTATATCAGAAAAAAGCACTAAATATGGCATATACTGACAGTGTGCAAAAGTGCGTTTTAAAATTAAACCTTAAATTGGTGGTAAAGCTTTAAATTTCTTTAATCATCTTTCAATGTCTTTGTTTAAGGGCAATATGATTTCGTATACCGGTAGTTACAATACAGACTATACTACATCAAAGCTCTTAAACATTACATTCATGGAATAATAAGATTACATAATTACGTTGAGTTCTTTTATCTTTTACCCCCACCCCTTAGCCTTTCCCCTTCCACTACACCTGGAATTCTGCATATGTCAATGAAACTATTCTGAAGGATGCATTCTGGGTTTTTTTTTTTTTCATTTAAAAACATAAAATTTATCAAACATAACTCGATGTGTCATGCCCAAACCTATTGTGTAACATTGTTTTTAGGCCCAATATGTTAGATTCTTCCTGTAAAACTAGCATATTTTTTTTTATAAATTTCTTTTAACAAAACCATTTACTTTTACCAATAAACAAAACTACTTACATTTGAGGTTACTCTGCTGGTTATTGTTTAGATGTGCGGTATGCGCCTTCTTTAGGAATGGATGGCTACACAGTCCTTCATTTCAGCCCTTCCCCCAAAAGAAAGACTAGACACAGCTTTTTAAAGAAATGGTTTTGTGCCAGTTGTATACTATTTAGCCTACAAACGTCTTTGAAGGTTTTGTAGCGTAGCGTGACTCATTACTTTACTTACCTCCACTTTGCTTTTATTTATCCTCTTCTTTATTTTTTTTTCTCAATACTAAAGAATAACTTTATTATCGTTTTCACGTTTTGTTTACATCATAGCCACGCATTGGTGGGAGGTCAGAGTCCTTTAAGTCAGCCCTTGGGGGTCGGCCTTTGGAAGTCCCATTCTGGCCCAAAGCCCCAAGTATTTGCAGCTTGGCTGTTGACTATCTAAGCATCAGTGGGTGAAGCTCTATAAAATGTGGCGGTCACTTTCTCAAATGAGGGACAGATGATATTTACATTTTTTTCTCTCATGAAGTAAAGTGTTTCAAAAATCCCAAATTTTTTCTTTCTCCCCCCTACAGAAATCATGGGAAAGCAGAACAGCAAGCTGACCCCTGAGGTAATGGAGGACCTGGTAAAGAACACAGAGTTTAATGAGCACGAGCTGAAGCAGTGGTACAAGGGCTTCCTGAAAGATTGTCCCACTGGACGGCTAAACCTGGAGGAATTCCAGCAGCTCTATGTTAAGGTGCTGACTCAAAACCTCTTGATAAAAGCCAAATTTTAGTGTAAATCTCACTCTTGATGAGGATTTTAGTTGAGCACATAAAAAACTGAGCTAAGTGAGCTCAATTAAATTCTAAGGGCAATTTTGATCTCATGATTTATTCTTAAACATAGTGTTACCAAACTCTAAATTGTGATTTTTAATTTCTGCAGTTTTTCCCATATGGAGATGCATCAAAGTTTGCTCAGCATGCATTTAGAACCTTCGACAAGAACAGTGACGGCACAATCGATTTCAGGGAGTTCATCTGCGCTCTGTCCATCACGTCCCGTGGGAGCTTTGAGCAGAAACTCAACTGGGCCTTCAACATGTATGACCTGGATGGAGACGGCAAGATTACACGTGTCGAGATGCTTGAGATCATTGAGGTGCTTGAAACAAATATCAAATGATTTCATGTTTTTCTTAAAGAAACTGTACATCTATTTCAAAAAATCAATAATACTTTATATTATTATGTTGATCACCACTTATTCTGACCAATTTTACCTTACTTGTCTATTTCAAAGCTACTGTCTGTATTATTTTCAGGCCAGGGATTCAGAGTCATAACTTGTAACAATAAGAACAATATATTTATTATGTGAAGGAAGTTTCACAAAACTCAAGGCAGCTTTACAAAAAACGAATAGTAAAAAGACATGGTGAAATGAAACATGCAACAAAAACGCATCTCCATAGTAATTGGAGAACGTTATAAAGTGATAAAATGGAAAGATGGGTTTATAGCTGGGTTTTAAACTAAGGCTAGCTTCGATTGCTCTAATGCTTGATTTAAATAATTTTTTTCTTAATATCATGCAATTGATTGTAAACTTGTTGTAAATCTCACATTTTATTTTGACACCCTTATTTTGAAAACAATTTCCTCTTTTACAATCCTCTTGGTGACAAAGAGACATTTCTGTGCTTATGAGTAACTTCAGTCAAGTGTTGAGGTGTCTCAGGGAGAGTGGAGAGTAGGGGTAGAGGGAAGAAAGAATGCTTGGAAAAGCAAGGCGTTGCAGACGAGGGGAGACCATTATAAAAAATGTGGCACAGAACCAGTAAGTGAGTTTGGTGCAGAATGGGAGTGAATAGTGAGGATATTTTTGGATGTATTGGAGCTTGGAAGACCAAATTTCCGATGCAGCCTTTATTTCATTCACCTGTCAAGACACAAAACACAAGACAAAAACTCTTCTTTTTCAAAACAAAAAATGTATGACTGTTAAACAAACGATTGATATCCTTAAATAGAAAAGAGTCTTGGAAGAGAGTTCTGCCCTCCAGAAACTGTGCAAAATTAAAGTACTTGTTGACCAGACAGAGGAGAAGGATTGTGTCTAAACATAATCGGGGAGCAAAAAATGCTAACATAAATACAATTTTAACAAACTAATGAGTAGCAGATTAAATTATTAACAATACACTTTATTTCAGAAACACTTTATTTCTATGCACTTAAGGATGCCATATATAAAAAAACAGCAGCATTCATATGAGAAGAGCAGGAGTTTATATTACTCACAATTAAATTTGAGCAAAATGTGAGTGGAAATTGGTTGATACATACAATAGGTTAAGCTATAGGTGATGAACTTCTATTATTTTTTTACTGTTTGTTTTATTGTTAGTGATAGAACGTCTTATCTGCTGTCATTTTAAGTCACCCCTAAAGGCACCAATCTGTGTTAATTAAAACTCTAATGTTCCATATTTCTGGAAAGTGTCGAGAGCAATTGAAAGACTTTACAGTTGATACCGTTCCTAAGTCTTCAGAAAGATTATCTATAAATCACGTGAAAATGTAACCCAAAATGTCTCATAATGGTAAATTAATGTACACTTTATGTTTGACTCTTGATTCTGTATCTTGAATGCATTGCAACCAAACCGGTGTTGATATTGCCTTGTGGTTCTCCTGTCATCAAAGCTGCGTCTTTTCTCTTCTTTGTGTAAAGGCTATTTATAAAATGGTGGGCACAGTGATCATGATGAAGATGAATGAAGACGGTCTGACACCGGAGCAGAGAGTGGATCGGATCTTCAGCAAGATGGATAAGAACAACGACGACCAGATCACACTAGACGAGTTCAAGGAAGCAGCGAAGAGCGATCCATCCATCGTACTGCTGTTGCAGTGTGACATGCAGAAGTGAGCATGCTCTGGACTCCAGCACGCAGCCCTCCCCCCACACTCATCGACACCTCTGGACTACTTTTAAATGAACTTTCTTCGTGTGATCTGACAACTAGTATGCATGAGAATGTTAAATGCTAACAAATTTAGAGTATATCCGTTTCATTTGGAACTTGCAAGGATAGCTACGTTCACACTGAAGGTACAGTAGATGTAAGATCCAGATGTTTTTTTTTTTTGCACAGATGTTTGCATTTAGTTTAGTGTAGCCAGATTATGATGTAGTAGTGGTAGAGCTTTTTTGTAATTCTGCTACATGTTAAGACATATCATGGAATGAGATGATGGGGCGGCATGGTTCTGATTTGAGGAGATTGTGATTCTGAAATAATGAAAAAAAATGAAACACCTTGTAGTAACCAATTTTTAGATGGTGATCCAAATTTGGTTAGTATGACAGGGGGACACCATTGATGAGGTTTCTATACACTACATTGTCCTGCAGTGGGGCACTGTACCCACACCAACCACACATCAGGCCTTGCTAACACCACTTCTAACAGCAATCTGTAGCCCATCCAGCAACTGACTAGACTCATCCCTGCTTACCTAGAGGACAACCATTCTTAGACAGCAGGATGATTTGAGTGGAACTTTTTAATAACGACAGAAATTACAAAAAAGAATTGGAATCTACCCAATCTGGCAACCTTTAAGAGTATTGAAATCTTTGAAATGACTCCTAGAAGCGTAGATTTTCAATCTAGAGACAATTTACACCATTCACACAGAGAATAAAACACCAGATTATGGTTGGAATTACAATCACATAGGACGCTTGTCCAAATCCAATCCAAAAGCATGACAACTATCTGAGCCGGCCGTTAAACGATAGAAATGAGTTTAACAAGAGGGGAAAAAAAAATTTGAGGCACCATCAGTGTGATCGTAGCTAACGCTAGCTGTTTAAAATCAGTTGTGTTGACGCATTCATCAGTGAAGTGCTTTGCTGTATTTCATTTATAGCTGCAATACTTCAGTCACATGCACACTATGTTTACTGCCGTATTTCACGCAGTAGTTTTGAATACTGAAACCCGTCACACTAAATGTTGCGATAAAATCTGTCTGTTGAACTTCAATACTGGAAATTAAAGAGTTTGAGAGGTTAATGCAACACGTGCTTGTTCTTGAGAATATAAATGTAAGTTATTTGCATGCATGTCCTAAGTGTAAAAACTACTCTCTCTCTCTCTCTCTTTGTTTATTTATGCCACCTAGACGAATAAAACAAGGGATGCCTTGTATAAATGATAGCATCAATAACAATACTAATGTGTGAGATTTACATTTGTTCCTCATCTCTCCTTTCGATGTTGTCCCTCGGATGCATGTTTCCTCTTAAAAACGTACGCTGTGTGTTGTGAAAGCTTTGTAAAGAACACATATCCCCTCACCGATGTAATTATTTTGCATCTGCTATGTACAGTAGACTGATATTTTGCACTGACCGGAACCAATATAACCAGTCTAAAATGAATGTGGTTTATGTTTAATGTGATTTTATGTTGCACTCTTTTTTTTTTTTTTTTTAGTTTTTGCCGTATCAGTCACATGCATGAATGGTTGCCTGTGATTCGGTTTCAGTAAAAATTCCAAAGGGCAATATAGTAAAAAGGAGGTTCACATTGAAAAAAGCATCAACATGAACTGTCCTTTAAGTTGATACAAAACAGGTTTTTTTCTCATGTGGGCTCACAGCAGTTTCTGAATTCTGAACAAAAAATTAAACTGATTGCAGACTTGAAAGTGAAGCATTCGGAGGTTTCATGACAATCTAGCATTGAACACTTACTTATATAAAGAAAGAATATTTAAAGAAGAAGAAAAGGGATCTGGTGTAAAAAAAAAATTCAGTTTTCTGATACAAACTTTTTGGCTAAACTTTCAGTTTAGGAATGGAGGGGAACTATGAAGGAAAATAGACCAGATTAAGCTACATAGTCAGGAAGTGAGTCAATCAGTTACCAGGATTCAGACTTTCCCAGTTTTTCAGTTCTTGGAGAACAAACATGTGAAGAAACGTGTTCAACCGGAATAGCAATCAGTTATGTTAAAATAATAGCACACTACATTTATAGAGATATTTTTATTTAAGAAGAAGAAAATCGAAACCTTATGAAGTTCCAACAGTTGAAAGTGATAAATATATTTTTACTTTTGTATATGAAGGGACCTGCTTACAAAACTGCTCTTCGTGTGTTTGTGAGAAGAGGGATGGGTGTTTTGTAGACAGTATAATGTAAAGAAGAAAAGATTTACATTAAAAAAATATACATTAGTAAAGTGCATCTCAGTGTGCAGTGGGAATGAGGTGTGAGTTGAAAGGTTGTTTCTTTATATTGATTAGATGCATCCATGCTTATGCTTTTCTTATTGTCTTAATGACTCTGATGCTATATAATGATTGTCAAATTCCAGATATCGAAGACTTTGACATGATTATTGTTGCTGTGATAAAGGAGTAAGATTTGATCTTTAAATGTCCACATTGCAAGAAAATCTCTGACCAAATGAGACATAAACTAGCCAAAAAAGGTTGTACTGTGCCCCTGGATCTAAGCTGATTATACATTTAAAAAGTAAAACACTGAAAAAATGGGTACTGCTTTCCATTTTGCACAAAATATCATGCACTGTGTTCAAGAGACAAAAAAAGAAACTTCTAAAGGTTTGGAACCACTTGAGGACATTTAAAATTGGCAGTGAACCATTTCTTTAAGTGCTTTTAGCAATCTATCTGCTTCTCCTGGTACTTCAACAAACTGATCTGAAATAGATTTTGCATTTTTATTGTAAAACAACATTTCTACTCTTTATTTACCCTCAACATTGCATAAATGTAGATCCATCACAAATGTGGCACCTAAATCTCTTACAAGCCACAAAACCTTGTTTGTGTTTTTTTTCCAGGAAAATTTACTTTACATTGACTTAACCTTTGTAAAACAACTGCCCAATGACTAGTGGATATCTTTGCCCTGTAAATATTTGTATCTACTTAGATGAAGCCAAATTGAATCAGTCATTTATTGTGAAGTATGAGGTTTGTGTTTTATTTGTGGCATGTCAACAACTCGTTATGTAACAGTTGCACTGACGACATTGTGATTAAAATCAATAAAACTATACATGGGTTGTTTTCAGAAACAGATAATGTGAGTGAGAGTGTGAGAATGAATAACTTGAATATGAGCCAATCCATCTAATGTGTGTCTTTTCTGTGCCTGGGACTTTATATGTGTAAATAAGCAATAAAATTGCTTCATAAATACATTATTTTTTACAAAAAAGTGTACTACATGCATACCAGTGTTTTGCAAATCTAAGCTATAACACTGAAAACACTGAATAATAGCATTCATTGTTTGTCCCCAGTCTCTGATGCTACACTGCACCATAGATTTAATGATTAAGATCTTTTAAAAATAACATTTATTTTTGCATTTATATGTAAATTCAAATATAATGTTTGTTTCAAATACATTTATAAACACAAAAATCTATACTTTCTTAGATTAAAAAAATCATTTAGTAATGTCCCCAGCTTTTTAATCATTCCTGTTACTCTAACCCATCCCCTTCCTGAAAAACTGGAGAATTTCCACGATTCAGATTTTCAGCAAGAAGTTGCAACACTTGAATCTTTTGAAAACCATGGGAGGAGCAAAGGTAAGTTCTCTCTTTTTCATATATTTGATGACTTTGTGATATCTAAGAGCTTTATTTAAAAACTCAACGCTGTTATTTAAATTGTTTAGAAATTTAATTAGTCTAGTGTAAAAATGCATATATTTGGTAATTAACTGAATTTTCTGGTTCTATGATCACGTGCACCATGTGGCTATTTAGTATATATTTGCTAATTTCTAGCTAAAAACTCAGTCCCATTACTTTTAGTCCTGTTACTTATATAAAGTATATAAGAATATAGTATATAGAATAACAATAAAACAAATAAAACATTTAAAAAAGTTACTACGGACCATTTTTAATACTTGTATGCTATTGGAATCTGTTAGAAATCAAGTAAAAAAAAAACATTTTGAATTACAACATTTGATCAAGTTACAACATTTGGTGAACCCATTTGGTGGAATGGCTACCATACATACATTTAAACCAATCATTTTCCCATGTTAAATATGTTTATTAAATTTTTCAGGTGACACTAAACATATTGTAAATGAACGTTGGTTCTAATAGTAACCTAAACATTTAATTTCGTTGAGGCAAGTTAAATAGTCTTTAATGCGACTTTTCAAGAAAAATATGATTAGATAAATAAAACTCACACAACGGCTCCTAAAGTTAACTATATAAAACGAGCGCGCTCTTGGATGACGTCATTGTAAGGATGTGACCCGATTGTCATAAAATTAAAAAAATAATAATAATAAAATTAATTCATTTGCTAACAAATTAAAATTTTACAGCGCTCTGGGAGAAAACAATATTTAAGACGACAACAGTCTTTCGCTCTTTTCCATCTACTATCCAAGCCAGTAGATGGCACCAAAACGTTGTCTGAAAAGGAAATTGACCTCCAACTGGAATTTGATTCTACAAATTCTAATGGCGTGTTTATTCAGCGTTGAGAAATTTAAGACATCCTGTTAATCTAATCGGTGTTGATGATGGGGCAAAGTTCACATTTGGTAAGTTAATCGCTGAATTTGGCCTAAATGGCGTCGAATTAGCCAAATGATGGACAAAGCTACTGAAAGTTGTGTAACGCTAGCCGTTAACTTTAAATTAGACCGTGATACATTAAATGAAACAGTTGTAACTTTAGAGATCTAAGTGCTGTTTAATATTATATTTTATTCGCCATTCCAAAATCATATTATTACACATTTAATAATTTAAAGCTTAGAATTTACAGACATTTGAAGTTCTGACATGATTTTGTATTGCATTTTTATAATTGTTTTTAAACGTCTTTTTTTTTTAGACTGTCATGGTTTCTTCTCCTGGGCCATATTGAAAGACAAAACCATCATCAAAAATGTTCTCAATTCCTCGTTTGCCAAAAATCGGATCCAGTGTCAATATTCAAATCAGACGAGTAAACTTAAACCCACAAACTGCATTTGTGGAAATTGGGGGGATTTTAAATGATGGACAAGAAAACAGGGACATAAAAGAACAACTTGAGAAAATTGAGTTCCCTGCAAAGAAGGAACATTCTTTTGAAGGCAAACCTGGGGAAGTCTGCTTAGTGTATGAGGACACAACTGTGCACAGAGCAAGGATTCTTTCTAAAATTGAACATGAATACAGGGTATTCCTAATTGATGATGGCAAAATACTTTGGGCCTCAAGCAAGTCTTTGGCACAATGCCCAGACAATCTGTGCAGTCTTTCTCCCAAAGTTGAGCTTTGTATGCTTTCTGGTGTATCACCTTTGTGTCTTGAAGGTGGATGTTCTCTTGCTTCGTCAGCTTTCATAACATCATTGTTTGGGAAAACCTTCTCAGGCTGTGTTCAAGATGTGATAATGCCATCCAGAATCATTCTTCTTGATATTCCAAGCTTAGCCAAGCAAATGTTTGAATTTGGTCTTGCTACAAAAATTTCCATTGACAATTTCATCAACCTTGTAATGGATTCTCTTTCACTAAGAGGTCCTTCTGTACAAACAGACCCTGTGTCTACCAATGAACAGCAGGAACATGCCAGTGATCCTGACAAATGGCATCGATACTTGTATCCACAATTGTCACCAGGAACCATTGAGATTGTCACCGTTACTCAAATTGTTCATCCACTGAAAATATATTGCAGATTGAGTGTCTTTTCACAAGAGTTAATGAAGTTAAGCCATCACCTTCATGAATACTACGAAGATGAACCATACCCCCAGTTGCCGATGCTGCTGTGTAATGGTTCTCCGTGTGCTACAAAAGGAAGCGATGGCAAATGGTACCGCTCTGTACTTCAGCAGAATGACATCACTGATGTTGTTAAGGTCTTTCATGTTGATTATGGAATTGGAGATTTTGTCAAACTCTGCAACATCAGACCATTAGCGTCAAGGTTCTTACATCTGCCAGTTGTAACATATGCATGCTCTTTACATGGTGTATCAGATAAAGGAGTTGGATGGAGGACCGATCAGATAGATTATCTCAAATCCATCATCCTGGATCAGACCCTTGTTGGGAAATTTGAGAATTACAGCACAAATCAGGGTGTCTACCATGTAACACTTTATGGAAATGACAATGTGAATGTAAACAACACTTTTGGCCAGAGGGAGCAGTGTTGCATTATGACAGAGAATAGTTTTAGCAATCAAACTCTTCAAACTCTTAACAAAGTAATGTGCAAAAAGTTGCAGAACACAAGTGTGTTGGAACCATTTCAGATTTTAGCCCCTTCAAAAGAGATCTCCAGTACAATTGAAGATGGAATCAAAGTTCAATATACTAGAACTGATCAACAAACAAATGGAGCCTACACACCAAATCCTGTAGTAACTCCATCCCCTCACCAACAGGCTTGGGGTGATTCAGTATCCAGTATTGAAATGGGAGAAATGTCCAAAGTACGCATTACATGTGTCCAAAGTATTAATCACTTTTATGGACATTTTGCAGAAAATGCGGATACGGTTAGAAAAATAGCCAAAGACATTCAGCATTTGTGCCGTAAACATCAACAAGCTAAGTATTCAGTTGTGCCTGAGATGTTATGTCTTGCAAAATATTCAGATGGGCAGTGGCATCGAGGACAAATTAAGTCTACGCATCCAAACATAGTTGCTAAGTTTGTAGACTTTGGTGACTTGATGGTTTTGGATAAATCTGACATCATGCAGCTACCTCTGGAGGCAAGTTCTATAGCACGTGTTCCCATTCAGGCTGTTCAATTTGAACTTTTCAATCTGAAAGTACCTGATTCAAGTGAGGTAAATGAGTGGTTTAAAAACTATGCTACAGACCGCATGTTCACTGTGACTGTGAAACAATATTCTTTTGGAAAACAGTCAGTGGAGATATGGGATGACAAAATAAACATTAACTTGAAAATTCAAGACATGTTGAGCAAGACCAAGCAAAAGGAGCCCAGCTTAAACAAATCTGCTAGTCTTAAGGCATCAGGGTGGTTGAGCAGTACTGTATCAGAAGAACCCTTTGAGATTTCTGGCCAATTTTCTAAAACCGTTGCTCATGGCAACAAGGTTCCTTCTTTTAAGCAAGCAGGAGTCAACAGAGCCCAACCAAGTATACATCAAAACTTACCACGTTACCCCAAGCTCACAGATCTTCCACCAAGAGTCTTGAATTCAGGATATGTTTCAGAAATCTACGTTTCACATTATAATAATCCATCCAGTTTCTTTGTGCAGTTGGCAAGTGATGAAGAGGAAATATTTTCCATTAATGATCGTCTTAATTCTTCTCAGAACAGTCATGCAGAGGTAGATCTCAACCTCTTGCACTCAGGAGACCTTGTGAGTGCAGAATTTCCAGCAGATGGTGCCTGGTATCGTGCTGTTGTTCAAAACAAGAGAGATGGTCTGGTTGAAGTAGAGTTTGTTGACTTTGGGAATGAAGTAACACTCTTGCCCTGTAAAATAAAACAACTTGACAAGAAATTCCTATGCACTCCCCGGCTCAGTGTTCATTGTACACTTGAGGATGGACAAAGAGGAAAAAAAGATTGGACCAAGGAAGATGTTGTGGCATTCAAAAAGGCAATTGGTGAAAAGAGAATTCAGTGCCATTTTATCAGAGAAGTCAGATCTTCTTGGTTTGTTGGTTTAGATCATGAAGAAGGGCATTTAGTAAGTGGCCTACAAGGGGTTGAGATTGAATCTAAAATATGCCATAATGAAAGTACACCATCTTTGGATTTCAAGAAACCTGCAATAACAAATCAACAGATTATAGAGGCATTTGCTTCATCTATTGTTGGTCCACAATATTTTTGGTGCCAGTTCAAAAACACAAAGGAGCTTGACAAAATCTGCCGAATTGCACAGGAATTTGGAAATAGTAATCACACAAGACCAATACAACCAGATCAATTAAACGCAGGAAGACCATGCATAGCACGCTTTTCTGACCATTTATGGTACCGTGCAAAGGTCATCAGTAAACTTGTTGGAAAAGTGTCTGTTCTTTTTATAGACTATGGAAATGAGTCTGAAGTTGACTTGGATAGCATTAAGTCTCTACCTTCTGAGCTTTTGGAAAGTGCTCCACAAGCATTTCTTTGTCAGTTAGAAGTGTTTAAGTCTCTGAATTGTGCTTGGAGCAACACTGCAGCTGATGAATTCTTTGAGCTACTGTTGGACAAACCTTTGAAAGTTACCATTCAAAGTATGCAAATGTCCCCTGATGTTCCCATGTGTCCACAGTACAGTGTGCAGGTTGAAAGTAAGGGACTGAATGTAAATGACCTTATGAAAGAATACTTGACTGATCACAAACCTCAAGTGAGGAGACCCACTGCACAATGCTCAGAACGTTTCAATATGGAAAAAAACACCAACGGAAATGCAATTGATTATGGGCCAACTTTCCAAAGTTTACCTCAATTACTAGATCTACCTCCGCATGCGATGGAACCAGGAACTGTGTCAGAAGTTTACATTTCTCACATCAACACTGTGTCTAGTTTTTTTGTCCAACTCAGAAAAGAAGAGGGACGTAATTTCTCTCTCACAGAGCTGTTGAATTCCACCAATCCTTCAAAGAAAGATGAAATCCCTATGGTCAGTCTTCAGCTGGGGAGTTTGGTCAAGGCAATGTTTCCTGAGGATAATTCCTGGTATCGCGCTGTTGTGAAGGACATTACCAAAGATGGCATGATCAATGTGGAGTTTGTAGATTTTGGAAATGAGGCAACTGTGCCCATCCATAAAATTTGCAGACTTGATAAGCAGCTATTGTCATATCCAAGATTTAGCATTCACTGCAGCTGTGGTCAAGATGATCGATTCAAGATTCTGACTGAAGCAAAAGAGTCAATTATTCTGTTTAAAGAATTATTTGGAGAAGCCGGCGAGAAAAAACTATCTTGTAGGTTTCTTAGGAAGGATGACACCTTTTGGGAAGTTAAAATCTCTCCCAGTTGTGGCACTGATTATTTAAGTGTGAATTTGGATTTACACTTCAAGAAACCAGATGTGTCTGTGGGACAAACTGTCAACACTTTTGCATCGTGCATTGTTGGACCTGACTATTTCTGGTGCCAGTTTTCAGACTCTAGAACACTGGACCACATAACAATTGTTTCCCAAGAATGTGGAAATTCTAGTGAGACTCAACCAATCCTGCTTGGTAATTTAAACTGTGGAAGCTCATGCCTGGCTCGCTTTTTGGATGACCAACTATGGTATCGTGCTGAAGTGATCAAAAAGTCTAAGGATGCTGTTTCAGTCATTTTTGTTGACTTTGGAAATGAGTCTGAGGTCACTGAAAGTTCTGTTAAGCCACTGTCTTCTGATTTGCTGGAAATCCCGCCTCAAGCTTTTCTTTGTCAATTGGAAGGATTTGATCATTTGTTGGGATCATGGGAAAGCGAGGCTACTGACTACTTTTATGAGCTCCTTTTGGATAAACCTCTGAAAGTTACCATAGTGTCCACTCAAAGTTCGGATAACCCCAGCAGCCCTTCATTTTATGTAAAAGTTGAAGCTCAACAATGTGTTGTAAATGAGTTAATGAAAAAATTTTGGAGTGCTTCTGTGGCACCAAATCAGGATAATACCCAGGGGATGGAATCCAGTGGAAAAGCTATTGAGTTTGCATCTGTAGATCAGCCCAGTTCTGGTTGTAAAATGATTGAAAAGAATGCCGTCTTCCCTATCGCATCAGATTCAAGTCTGAAACTGGACCACACACATCCAAATCCATTAATGATAGGCTCTAAAGACATGGAGAAGACATCCCAACAACTCTTCAAGAAAACAGATGTGTCTATTGGACAAAGAATTGAAGCTTTTGCATCATGCATTGTTGGACCTGATTATTTCTGGTGCCAGTTTTCAAACTCTGAAGTTCTTGACCACATAACAGTCGCTGCACAAGAATGTGGAAACACCATCAAGACTCAACCAATTCTTCTGGGTAATTTGGATTGTGGAAGCCCGTGCTTGGCCCGCTTTGTGGATGACCAACTGTGGTATCGTGCAGAGGTGATCAAAAAATCCACTGACACTGTTTCAGTCATTTTAGTTGACTTTGGAAATGAGTCTGAAGTCACTGAAAGTTCTGTTAAGCTACTGTCTTCCGATTTGCTGGAAAGCCCACCTCAAGCTTTTCTTTGTCAGTTGGAAGGATTTGCTCACTCGTCGGGATCATGGGAAAATGAGGCTGCTGACTACTTTTATGAGATTGTCATGGATAAACCTCTGAAAATTACTGTAGAGCACACACAAAATGTGGTTGACCACAATAGAGCTCCATTTTATGTTAAAGTTGAGTCTCAGCAGTTTGATGTAAATGAGCAGATGAAAAAGTTTTGGAGGGCTGTTGTTCCGCCTGATCAGAATTCTAACAATGTGATTGATATCTGTGAAAATGCCATTGAATTGGTGTCTATTCCATTAGGCACAATTGGCACATCAGAGTCAAGTCTGAAGCTGGACCCCTTAGATCCAAATCCATTTAAGGTAGTTTCAGAAATTGTGCAGGAGATACCTCTACAACTCTTTAAGAAACCAGATGTGTCTTTGGGACAAACAGTTGAGGCCTTTGCATCTTGCATTGTTGGACCTGATTTTTTCTGGTGCCAACATTCAAACCCTGAAGTCCTTGATCACATAACACTTGCTGCACAAGAAACTGGAGATTCTATTGCAATTGAACCAATTCTGCTGGGTAATTTGAATTGTGGAAGCCCATGCTTGGCTCGTTTTGTGGATGACCAAATGTGGTATCGTGCAGAAGTGATAAAAACATCTGAAGATACTGTATCTGTAATTTTTGTTGACTTTGGAAATGAGTCTGAAGTCACTGAAGGTTCTGTTAAGGCACTGCCCTGTGACATGCTAGCAAGTCCACCTCAAGCTTTTCTTTGTTGTTTGGAAGGATTTAATCAGTCATTGGGTTCATGGAACAGTGAGGCTACGGATTACTTCTATGAGCTCTTAGTGGATCAACCACTGAAGGTGACTTTAGAGTGCACTGATTCAGTGGATTCTAGCAGCCCTCCATTTTATGTTAAAGTTGAGGTTCAAGAATGTCTTGTAAATGACCTAATGAAAAAGTTTTGGATTAGTCCCACATTACCTCCTCAAGACTCTACAGATGTGATAGAATCCTGTGAAAATTCCATCAAACCCCTAGGTCAATTGGTTCCGGTGGAAGAACCAAGTGTAAATCCTGTTGGCTCTTTTGGGGACAACCAAAGTGAACCTTGCTGTCCTGAAGATTGTCAGATTGATCATTTGGTGGAAAATGGCTTACCTGAAAATAACAATCAGCTTAGAGAAGATGTGATTGTTGCTGTACCAAATGCAGAAATCACTGCTAAGGAGGCTACAGAGACTAACTCCGATTTGGAGATCAAAAAGGAGTGTCATGAACCTGAATTGGTTTTAACAGTTGAGAAAATGCTGCTGGACACAGAGATAAGTACAGAAGAAACTTTGGATGAAAGATCCCAAAAAGGTTTGTAAATCTTTATTAAATATAAAACTTTGTTAGTGTTTACTATTATTTTAGGTTGTTTTTGAAGCTGTTGTTGCATTGTGTAAAAGCACTATGTAAATACATTTGACTTAGAAATGTCAGGTGTTTTGGTTGACTTCAATACTACAATAGAACATTACCACTGCTTATTTGGGAAGACTTATAAGGCCTTTTATGTTGATATTTATTGAAAATTGAGCATATGTTTCTCTGAAAAAGAGATAAAAACAGATCAGTTTTTCAAAGAGTCTGTTTAAATTATCAATATATTTCACTCTGTCTATCTGTTTCTGCAGGAGACATCCCACAGACACCAAACAGAAGAAAAGAATGGGTTGCTCATTTAGAAAAACAAATGTTACCCATGGTAGTCCTTTTGCTTTTGCTTTGTGCTTTGTGTTTTTCTCTCTTAAAATAGCATGCCACACACATATAAATATATAACACCTTTCCTTTTGTTTTGTGTCAATTTGTAGGTTGTCTCTGAAGACTCGTGTGACTCTGTTAAGGGTGTCTTCAAATAAGTGTAAACTTTATTTTGATATAGTGTGAGCTTTGATTGGAGCGAGTTAGTGGAGACAATTGTTCCAGCATTTTTGCTTGTGAAAAAATATTAATACAGTTTTAAAACATTGCTCTTTGATGTGGAATATGCAAGATTTTGTTAGATGTAATATTTAAAATCAGTTGTCTTTGAATTGATGTATAGAAGTTGCCTATAGAAGTAAGGACTGTGAATTGGCATCACAAACCGCCTTCACAACAATGTTAATTCTATACAGCAGTTATTGTTGTTTTCTGGTCAAATATTTCAACTTAATAAAGTGTTTGTATAGGTCAGTGGGTGTCTTGTTTATATTTCATCAAATTAAAACTTGCAATGTAGCTTTTTGTGTATTTAATAGCTCTTTTAATGGCAATGTATTCAGTTTTATAAAATGCCAAGTAACATGCTTCGTGGGAACAATTAAGCACTGTATCTGTGTTTTCCATAAAAAAAAAAAATTTAGTTACTGTTAATATAAATATTTAATAATATAAAATAACTTAAAATATTTAATAAAAATATTTATTTAAAACACAATTACCTCAGCCAGACCAAGATTTGGCAACTTTTTTGCATCATAAAGATATTTTGACATGTTTTCATGTGTATTTCATATATTTTTTCCCCTTGAACGTTGATATTTGGCAAAGAAACAAACTAAATACCAATTTTTGAGTATTAATTCCTGCGATGAATAAACTTTCACGACGTGATCATTATATTTATTTTCCCATCTAAAGAGAGTTCACTGCCCGGACACTGTACTCTCGGCATGAAATGCAACAGTAAGGATTTAAAACCTAAACTTTCCTTGATGTTGAAGACATTTACTGTCTTCGATATTATTTTCGATCCAATATCATATTTAAAAGTAATTAAAAATACACAACATATACAATTAGGTTTCGCAATGAACAGCAGAAGAAACTACAATGCCCAAAAAAATTATATTGGGTGCAAAGAAATCTATGTGCGCATGCGCATAAAACCGCGGTTATATATAAGAAGTTTTTGCGTCTCGACTTTAAATGCTACAATATAGCGTAAACCCTTATGAAAAAGTAGAATTCTTAAATTAATTAAAAAAAAAACACATGGTGTCATGTAGCAACGGCGTGTTGGCGTCTAGGTTTTCGGGCTCAGTGTTTTACAATGTGTTAACGGTTTACATTTAACCATGTCAGCGTTGCACCAGGCTGCAGCAGCAGGAGATTATGAACTTGTGCGAGAAATTATTAAAAACAATTCATGTAACCCGAATGAAAAAGACTTGGACTGGAACAAAAGGACCCCACTGCATTGGGCAGCATCCAAAGGTGGGTTGAAGTTCCTTTCGTCTAAAATGTGTAAAAACTTGTAATAGAATTCATTTTACTGTGATTACTCAAATAAAGACCCAACTTTTATATATATATATATATATATATATATATATATATATATATATAACTTGAAAGCAATTATTTTGTTGATGTTAACGTTTTTTGGGACGATGTTAATTCATAATAAAAATCTTAATCTTAAAATCTTAAAATTTACGGTTATTTTTACAGTTATTGATCACAGTTGCACATAGCTAGTTTACATGTTACATTTTTTTTTAGATTTACAGAGTTGAGATATATTTATTTATAAATTAAATGCAGAAGCCAAAGCTTTTAATTGTAATGGACATTTACACCTTTTGAGCAAAGGTTGTCAATATCGCATAAATATTTAGGAGGTAAGATTGAATTTCTCTAGGACGGATTCCAAACAATACTTAAATGGATAAAATTACCTTCTAAAGTTACAGGCTTTGTTGTGTACAGTATGGAATACATTGTGCACTCATTCCCATTTAAAGCAAGACCTAATAAATGTATGTTGTATTTAGTAAGACCTGAATACAACATATTGATGTATTTTTGACAAATTGCATATAGATTAATGTCAATAATTTAATTGACATTTAAAAGACCTTCCCTCTTAAAATGTGCTTTTTTTGTTCCTTCACTTTAAGTAGCAGCAACAAATGATGATGTCAGTGTTACGCTATTCACCTAGTCTTCATACGGCCTGCTAAACGAGGCAGCTTCTGTTTACTTCTAGTAATTTATTAGAGCACACCTCAAATATGGAAGTTTATCTCCCTGTCACATCCACCTGATACCATACAGCAAACTGCTTGCGATGGTTCAGGTTGCTCGTCTACCTGGAAGCAGGTGCAGTAGGCTGGTGGCTGGGGCATGGTGTGCAAGTTTGAAGCTAAACTTTATCTTGGTGCTGTTTCAAGGCCAAAACGAAGTGGTTCGGATTCTTATTGAAAATGGAGCGAGGGCTAGTTTGAGGACAGAGAATGGATGGACCCCTGCACATTTTGCAGCAGAGTCGGGAGAACTAGACATGCTACGACTCCTTCATGCACTACATGCCCCTGTAGACAAGAAGGATTCCTCTGGAGATAAACCTGCCAGGATTGCTGAAATATATGGACACGAAGACTGCATTGATTTTCTTGAGAAGTATGATGATTTTTTTCCCTAATTGCAGCAACACTTTCACTTATATATATTGTGGAATCATGTAACGTTTATATGCAGTTTATCTATCCTTCATTGATATAATGATATAACCTGAATAACTTCCCAAAAACATTAAAGTTGCATAAAAAAAAATCTAATTTTAAACACCTAAATATTTTGTAGATACTAATTTCACTGCTCACCAGAGGTTTTCTGTTTTCACCAAACAAATGACAGTGCTATTTGGATTAAAATACATTTAATCACTGTATTTACAGAGCAGAAGCAGAGTGTAGAAACTATCGAGAACTGGCAAAGTTTAACGGCCTTCCATTAGATGACACAGATGAAGAATGGGAAGAGGAGAGAAAGGAATCCAGAAGGCAAGGAAAAATCATTGTTTGACTATTAGTGTATTCTGATTGATTAGAATACACACTTCAGAATAGAGCAAATGCACTGATGTCATTTGCGCATCGGGCCATGTTCCTTTAACTGAGACAGAGTGGCAAAACAAGCAGTAAATGCGATGTGTTTAATATAGAAAAGTGGCAATTTAACTCATGATTAAACACTTAAATTATTGTATTGGGGTCAGTTGTGGTCCCCACAACATACCAGATGACCGGCTTTCAGGAACTTATAAATATCAGGAAAATATCAGTATTTCTTCGACAATCTTTAGAACTGTGTCCTTAAAGCCTTTAAAATCGATTAAAGCAGTTAATTGCACAAAAGCTTTTGCTCATTTTTATTGTTTGCACAGGTCAAACTGACATTTACGGCTGAATATGCTTTTTGACACTTCGCAACTTCCGAGTACTATGACATCATGTGCATACCCTCTATAAAATCTATATTTCTGAATCATAAATAAAAAACATTGCTGGATTTAGGTAAAATACAAGCAGAATGCAACAAGGGATTTTCAATTTATGAAATACATATACACAGTTACTTACATTAATTCACCATAAATCAATATATACAATTTCAGAAAGAGATATTTACCCAGAGAGATATGTAAGCATTCATAACACAGTTACCGACTAACACTATTGATATATGACAAAACTACATTCTGTTATTCATTCACAACACTTCTGAATCACTTTTGTTTACAAAAAAGCTATAAGGGTAATAAAGACATTATGTTCATTATGTTCCGTGTCTTGATGAGTCGAAATATTTCCATAGACTGAAAAATAATCATAGATTAACATATATATCTATATATATAAATATATATATATACACAGTAAAGTATCTTAGGATCGTCTTTAAGACGTACCTTGATCTCTATTTCTTCTTTTCTGAAGATGACGATTTGCTTAAATGTTCATTTTTCGACTGCACTGATTGCTAATAAAAGAAAGAATGAGTTAAGGACCTTAAGAATACATAGATGTGTGATAATATATGTGTGAGGAATTCCACTTCTATTAAATCTATGTTTTATTCGCTAACACACACTTACCTTGCTTTTGAAGCGCTTCAGAAGAGCATCACGAACCTTTAGAGTTGATCAAACATGAACAATTAAAAAAGGCACATATAATAAAATCTATTTTACAACAAATACAGAGTGTTTTGACGATTACTGTTGTATTGATGGCAAAATGTTCAGGCTGCGTCACATGATGTGAATCGAGGCCCAAGTTCACTAGTTAAAATATTCAGTTTAATGAAGGTTAATTGAATTCCTAGGAATTTTAGATGGATGAGGTGGATAAATCTTCTCTATCTTCCTCACCATTTCAACAATTGATCTCTCTGATAAAAGGAAAAATATGAATACACCGAATGCATGCTGACTTTACTGTTGCTAATTCAGAATAAAGAGGTTTAACTTAGGCAGCTCTAATATTTGTGCACTAATGCTTTGTGAGGTAGATTTTTTTAGAGTTTTTCTCTTGTGACCACTGTTAACAATTACTGCTATTTCTCAAGCTTGTTCACGAGGTGAATTTCCTGTAGTTCTCAGAAGATGTCCAGTAATGTGACAAATTTGTCTTTCGATGTGCTGTGCTATGATTTATTACACTTTTATCGGAAACTGTTATGTACGCAATTTCTTTCACTGAAAGTTTTTATAATCTTCTTGTGGGTTTGTTGTACCAGAATGAATGAATCTAGTCTGCTGAAAGAGTGGTAACATATCATATATTTATAACATATATAAAGAGAGATTTTACCCTTTTCTCTCCAATGTAGTTTGTCAGCAGTATGAAAAAGCCCTGCAAAGAAATAAAAAAAGTATTTGATATATAATTCCACAAATGCTCTTCTTATCTGTGAAGATTGCTTCTCACCTGCAGTGAATTGAGGATTGTAAAGGAGTAGTTAATGATTTGGGCCAATGGTTTTGTCGTAAGGTCAATTGTCAGCACAAAAAACCCTAAGAGCCAAGTTATACCAAGCACAGGACTCAATAAGATGATGGTCTTAATCATTCTCCTCACCACATCCTTCTCATCCCGCACTTTTGCTTCGGACACAGCTGGTGTTGCAATCTTCATGATGACCACAGCCAGTGTGAACATGTTCACGAATACGATTGCTCCCACTGGTATAACAAAGGCAAAGATGGAGCCCTTCAGTGGACCCTTGTATATTAACCAGCAAGTCTTTGGGGAGAAGTATTCATCCTGTGCTCCACCGTCAAATGTAAGAATGGTTACTACCACAGCTATGACTGGGAAAGCGTAACCAACAGTGATGGATAATCCGATTAAAACCTTTTTGCGCAGATGATCAAAGATGTAAATCATTTGATGAAGGAGCACAAAGCTCAAGCAGAGCATCCAGAAGAAAACGGCAAGGAAAAAAAAGTGTTTGATAAAAGTCAAAGCAGAGCACCAGATTTGGTCAATTTGCTCTGGTTTGGAAGTCAATAAAAATGCAGAGTGTGCCAGCAGCAAGCAAAAAGAAATGTTGACTTGGGCCACGTGACGGAAGTTGGAGATAGGTGTCTTTACAACGGAATCCCAGACCAAAATCTCAATGATTAAACACAAGAGAAGTGAGACAATGGATGTTCCCAAGCCTGCATAGGTCAGTTCCTCCATATAAGGAAGGGTCTCGGAAGTTTTGGATATCATTATGGTGAACGCGGAATTGTGAGTGCACGTGCACAACGTTGGTTCGTCTGCACCACCCCAAATACAGTCTTTTGAAGACCACATTTTCTTGTCCAAATCCCAGTAAACACAGTACATCATGTGATTTGGAGGGCGGAGTTTAGCAGACTCGAACCAAAGCTTTACAGAGGTCCCTGTCACATTGGTTTTATCAATAATGGAAACTGACAAGATTGTGGTATTTGAGTAATTTCCAATAGCCTTGGGTAAAATCTCATGAAGGTTCTTGAATCCAAACAAAACAAATTTTTCGGTTGTGTCAGCGCTGGCATTGAAGCTCTTACAATGCCCGGTCATATTGGTGCTTTCACAAAGCTGCATTTTAGCATTTTCATAATTGTATGAATAGTTTGACGTCAGGTTGGCGTTACTTATTATATTCTCAATAGTTTGTAAATATTTGATGGAGACGTCCGTGCTGTCGTCTGTAGGGTTTATCCAGGCTTTTGTGTCATTCAAGAGATTGCTTGCGGAGCCGACGAAATTCTGCAATATACAACCAATAAATATGTGGATTAGTAGCTTCTTAATGCACAACAAAGTTTAATTTTTCAATATTGAGTAAACTGAGTTAAATCAGTGTGGTATGTAACCGACCTAAATCATGAGAAAAAATCCTACAGTGTTTACTGGAATATGAATGAATTGTTTCAGATTTCAGATCTTTTTAGTCGTAGAGTAGAGCTGCAAAATCAATCGTTAAAAGATCGTGGTCTCGATTTGACCCCCACAAAATCTTAAGCCAACGTTTATTTGATTCAAACAGTTATTTCTTCAGACAGATCTACATTGAAGGCTTCATTAAAGTAGATGCAGCATTTTTATAGCTCACAACTTCCATGTGTAGTACCTTTACTTTTTCCTTCAGCATTGGTTGCAGTGAAATTGATTTATTATATTGAAAGTTCACAAGTAGCTGCATGGAAACCATCTAATTATTCAAATACATTTGCATATGCAAGACAGAAGATATCCAATTAGAGATACATGCTGAAGGTAACCGAGCAAGATCCGACCCGAATACTGAAAACACTTTGAAGGATGTAAAAGCCAGAAAAATGTGTATTCAAATCAACAATGTTTTTGTAAATATCTGTATTGATTGAATATCACAAAAAAAATCCAATAGTTGCAAATTTTATCAGTTTAGTCATTTACTAGCACCAAAGCTACCAAAGAAAGAAAACTTGTAAAATGATTCATAAAAGCAATCTAGCAGTGTTTCAAAACATGATGAATTGTAGTAAATAAAAGAAGAAAATTTTCATAGAAGCATACGTACCGGTATGATATTCTCCATCCATCTGTTAGACTGTTTCACTGATATGTTGTTCATATCATGGAGAATATTTACAGTTATGTTGATATTTGCAAAGGAGTTAAACGCGTCCATATTGGTAGAATCTTTTATGCGGTCAAACAACTGGTGTGCATTGGTTTTCATGTACCCTTGACCTTTTTGTATTTCCTTTGGAGGAATTACAGATAAAAAAATGTTAGTGAAAATTGGGGAAATTAATAAATACTTGATGAATATGAAATTACGATACCTCAACTTCCTTTTGGATTTCATGCAGGTTTTTAATCACACACGTCGATATTTCTTTTTCCCAGCCACTTTTTCTGCATTCTCTCTTTATAAAACCAACACCATCCGAGCAGCTTTTAATGGCTGTAAAACCTATTTTTCCAATTTTCCAGGAATTGTCTGCTATGCATATTTCGTCACTGTCTGCAATGGCAAATAATACAATATCAACATTGTTCACTATTACAAAACCTTAGATTACAAAACTATTATCGAATAGATAAATAACTTAAACAAGCATGCTAAATTATTTTTCAATAACAACGGTGTAGTGTATGAGATTCAGGAAAGAGTAGGCACGAATGTCCAGATGGCCAAAAACCAAAGATCCCAAGAGATTTCAATTCAGGACACTGGAGAACTTTGTACATTATTATAAAGACTTTCACCTGTAAATCAGTCTAATGGGGAGTTCAATTATGATTATGGCCATAATTTAACTTTTCAACCCAGAAGTAACCAACAGAACAGAGTGAACCCTTTTCAAAATCACTTGAGAATGGGACACTAAAGTGTTCGTTTATGAACTTAATTAAATATATGCATGCAAATGTTTTCACACCGCACATACACAATACACACTCACAGGTTACTTTATTAGGTGTACTTTGCTATAATACTGGGTTGGACCCCCTTTTGCTTTCCGAACTGAACTGTATTGGAAACATTCCTGTCATCAGATTGTTGCAGCAGAAATCAAGACTCATCAGATCAAGCAGCGTTTGTCCAATTTTCTATTTTGTAAAAATTCCAGTTGATCAGCAGTTTGGGTCTGGTGCCAACAGCTATGCCACGTACCTAAATCATATTTCTTCCAAATTCTGATGCTCAGTTTGAACTGCAGCAGTTGGTCTTGACCGTGTTTATATGCCTAAATGGACTAAGTTAAGATCTGAAATCTCTGGTTACCCATCGCATCATAATGCAAAAAAAAGTCTTATTTTTTTTAAACTATGTTAATGCAAGAGGTGGACCTGGACTTGACTTGGACACGTTTATGTTTGTACTCTGACTTGAACATTGGTCTCAGCCGAATCTGAAAATACATATTTTTCACTTAAAATGAAAAAATGATGGAGAATGCTTGTTTAAGCAAGTCAAACTTTACAGGTGAGATCTGGCATTAAACCTGGTCTCCAGATTGGGCTCACCCTCACTTGAAAATCAATAATTTTTCCCTCACAATTAAACACACGTTAACTAACAAAAATGTGGTTTAAAATGTTTTTTTTTTTTTTTGACAGTGGTGCATAAGGAATGGGAACATAAGGCATTTTGCAGCAAAACAGTATCAGATACTTCTAGAATGACATTAAATCTGGCGAGACACCATAAGGAGAGGAACTGTAACGTAACCTTAAAGCTAAGTAGGCCACTTTGTTCCGTCTGGAACACGGGAGTTTACAACACTCTTTTATGGTGTATCACGCTTTTTATGCAATTATGAAATATATAAGTTGGTACAAAACCATTTGAGAAGAAAAAGTGCCACATTTCCCCCTTCAGATTTTGTCCCACATGCTGACGTGCAACAATGGGTACACAATGAATTCTTTTGCTTTCAAATACGCTTTCACCTTATGCTTGCTTATGTTTACACTTGATGAAAAATGGTACCTAGGAATTGTATTGAATGCCTAGGAAAAGTATGTTATGTCTTTGCGATTAACATTACCTATGCATTTTATTGAATACTGTAACACTTTTCTGGTTGCATATCTTCATCACATGTTGATGAGGTTGTACACTAAAGCATTTTTTAATCAATAGGAAAAATGCTAGTTAACCATTTCTTATTTGGACTCAGGATACCCAGGAGCAACTACGAAATCTTACTCCGTCTAATGGTTGAAGAGTTTAATCTATGTGTTACAGTTACTGTGATAACTGTGACACTGTGATAAGGATACACCCCAAAACCATGTAAAAATCTAATGAAAAGCATTACATTGTATTTAATATTGTATTGTTACACCCTATTATTCATACTTCACGACAATATGATTTAAGACAAATATTAAATTCAAGCAAGCTTACTATAAATAATGGGCATTTCCACTTTTGCTGCCTTGGTTTTCAGGATCTTGGCTCTGGGGTTCGTGAACATACACGTAGCATTCAGCGTCGCATGAGGTCCTGTACATTTGATCTCCACCTGTGCTTTGTATATTATAACATCACCGTTGGTTTCTAGAGAGCCAAACACACAAAAATGGTTAATCTTTACCAGATTTCTTTCTATTTTTACTAACTGTGTTAGTTTCACAGTTAACTGCTTACCATTTGTTATACCAGCCATGTAAACATCAGCACCGAGGGTCCAATCGACAGTGTAATTTTCTGAGTTGTTCACAATAGCACACACTATCGTAACTGATTTGATTGTTTTATCTCTGCAATCAGGAAACTGGGGATCGCTACTGGCCATTATTTCTGGCAAAAGTGCAATGTCCAAATCTTTACTCGCCATGTGTTGGATGGAGCCCATTTTGTAGATGCATTTAAATGTTCCTTTAGAGAAAGAGATGAGTAAGGTACACACAACACATTTTTATCTATATTTAATTACCTTGTTACTATAAAATTCCTGCATGGGGTTTTCCAAAGTTTTGTTTTGAAACTTTACACAGCAGCACATATGATTTGTAAACCCACACAATTTACAGTTTTAAATCAAGTGATCATTACAAAGCATCTACTATACGATGCCAGTCATTAGTTGACCATACATGCCTAGTCACATACGTGGCCCCGCCCCTTATTTTGGATAAACCCCTTTGAGTAGGGATGCACCTAATTATTTGGGCAAAGATGACAAAATGATAACTTTGTGAAAAGGTCATGTCCTTTTGGGGATACTGTGAAATTGCAGCAGCCCCAGAGAGACAAATGCCATGAAATAGCAGATCAAATAGCAAATATGTGTCGCTCTCTGTTATGTAGACACATATGCACGGTTTTCACCCGAAGCATGGCCTACACTTGAGATCCAGGGGAGTCGCAATTTTAGCATCTGACCCTTGCTCAATCGATTCCTCCATTTTTGTGCAGTGGCAAGAAACATGGAACAAAGCACAGCCTGTTTATTAAAGCCTTGTTCATGTGATACTGTGCCATGATTTTATAAAACTTCAAACACGACAACACCTGAATAGCAAAGATGCAATTTTTTACATTTCATTTTACTATTATAAGATATGGTAATATGTTTTGTTAATATTTTGAAATTGTTTGCTTTCGAAAGGCATTATAATTTCACAGCACAGTTTCATCAGACACTAGTCTGTGTATTTCTGTGTACATTTTGATTATTTGATTTGTTCAAATTTGTCAAAATGCATTTTTGACTTTTGGTCAATTGTTGCATTATTTTTCACTTTTGCCCAAAAAAATTCAATTCAGTGCATCAATTATCTCTAGTAGCAAAATGTATTTAGACATAAAAGTACTTTAAAGTTAGAGGTAACTGCAGCAGGTTTAGCTAAAATATAACAGATTTTGGTCAATGCAGATCTAGGCAAAACAAAGGCTGAGGCCACCCACTTTTTTCTACTGGTAATTTCCTGGCTCAACAATCAACCTAACGTTTATTTTTTTGCAGACAAAAATTTTGCGATTGGGCACTCTCAAACCACAATCCTCTTCAATGAGTGACTGGTTGACAATAGTTAAAAATACATTAGCAACCTTTCTTCGGTTAAAAACTGTAATATTTGTTTAAAAAGAGAATGTAAATGTTTGCACTTTAATGGCATGATCCTAATTGTCAATGTATCAAAACGCACCTTTCCAGCTTCCTGAAATGTTATTTAGTTCAATTATATCTGTCGTCACATTTCCTTTTAAAGTGGCTTCTTGTCCATTTGTGATATCCGATGTTTTGTTTTGGTAATTTATTATTAGCCATCTCACAAGCAATCCTGGTTGATTTAGCTGTGGAGTGCAAGTTATTTTTGCAGCGGAGTTGATATCAATCGGCTGATTCACAGGGGCCGTGATGGTGACGAAACCTTAAACACAAACAATAAACACTTTAATGGATAGTTCGTCTTGGATAAAACTAAGATTATAAAATAGGAAAGTGTTTGTAAACAATTCAATCATTTTTCTAGCTTGATATTTGAAATCACTTATTTGCAAACCTTGATTTTAAAAATAAAAATTAGTTAGCTTAAGCCCAATTTATACTTCTGCCTCAAGGTTTCTTAAATTGAGTCACTGACGCTTGAAATACGTAAAAATATGTTACGTCAAGACTGGACATGAAAGGCCCAATTTTCCTCCCCCAGAAGTGATGCGCTATTTACAGATCAATACCTTCTCTCGTGGTATCCAGAAACAAAAGCATGTAAGAAGAGGGAAATATTGAACTAGCAACACGCAAATGTGTAATGTCAAAGTTGGAATACCATCATGAAATTTCGATCATTCAATGCTAATGTAGAAAAAATAGAAAAATTTCAGTCTTGCTATGGACTGGCGATCTGTCCAGGGCTTACCCCTGCCTCTCACCCAATGTGCGCCCCCATTGACCCCAAAAAAGGAAAAAGCGGGTGGGAAAACGAATGAATAAATTAAAAATGTCACTGAACCTTAAATGCTAACAAGTTGTGTTTGGCTGTGTGGGCTTTCTCTTTTTGATTCTCTTTTTGATTATTATAAATTATCTCCATCCTACAATCTTAGTACTCTACGCTGCAAGTACTCTATGCTGCGAGTGGTGGGGTTGTTCGTCTTATAACTGAAGGGTTTGATCCCCGCCAGCTCTTTTCTACACTTCGCCTGCATTTCTTTGTATGGATGTGTGTGACTGGTATCCCAGGGTAGCTGAGGGCTATCAAAGTAGCTTATCACCACCAGTGTGTGAATGTGGAGTGAATGACAAATGCTCTGAAAATTGTAAAACATCTTTTGAGCATCTGGAAAGTACTTTATAAAGGCCTGATGCAGAATTATAAAATGGTCTTTATTCTAAACGTTTTTGTGTATAGGCTTTGTGTAACGGCAAACTCAATGAATTAATTACCTGTGGTGTTCAGCTTGGTGTCATTCAGATTCATGGCTACTTTGCTAAGGGCACTTGCTGAAACTGGTCCAAGAAGCTGAACAGTATAATCTGCAAGAATGCTGCCTGACCTTTAAAATAGTATTGAACATTAGCACATTAACCAGCAATTATTGATTCTTAGTGTATTATATCAGTATGGCGTCAAATGTGATGTAGCATGCACAGATATGTAGGTTCAAGAGCAAAAACAGATCAGCACGAAAAATTTGAATCCACATGCTCATTATCTTGAGTAAGTGTGAGATTTAGATCACAAGCTCCTCTCTCTCCTCATGCACTCAATCTTTATACACACTCATAACTATTTTGTCACTTGTGGGGCGTAACTAAAATGGGCACCTATTACACCCTCTTTCTTTTTTAATCAACCCTTAGATGTCTGGGTCTTTTTGAGTGTTTTTAGCTACTTTACAAATTGCTCTAAAAATGTATCTTTAAAAGAAAGAAGCTTCTTCTTCTTTTTTTTTACAAATATTATTTAAATATATTGCACAATAATTCTAATACAATCGTGAAATTGTTCAAAATTGTTGTCATTTTTGCCATTTTTGTACTGCAGAAATTTTAAATAAATGACAACAAACAATTTGTTTTAATTATGTTTTATAACAAAATCAAGAGTTTAGAAATTTAAAAAATCTCCTAAAACTAGACGGTGTCAAAACAATGTGAAAATAAAAAAAAAAACAGGCGAATCTCTCCTAAATCATATACACTGTTCCATGTACTTTTTGTTCCATTGTACTTTTTTTGGTCCAGATGTTAAAAAAATGCAAGCCAAATCACAGGAATTGTACTTCCAAGGGTTCTTCCTTCTATTCACCACTAGATGGCACCACATTGGGGTCTGTAATATAAAAACTGAAAGACCTTTAATTTGAATATTATTGCAAATGTCCTAACTCTTGTAATGTTTGTTTAAAACACAAAATATCAAAACGAAAAACCTTTTTGAAACCAACTAATTTTGAAATCAAAATTATACAATAACTGGGTCGCCTTATTCGTAATTAAGTCATTCCTAATTAGAAAATGGATCGAAGGATTAATGCCTAGTTTAGTATAAATGTTTGCGAGAAGAATGGGTGCATGAGGAGAGGAAGTAATAATAGAAGGAAAGCATTTCACTCATGCTCTGAAATTCACTCTAGTATGTTGTGCTTTTGCACCATTTTACATTTTGTTCACAGATCTGTGTGCTGTTTACTCATCCAATAATATTGTCCCAGATTTGACGCCATACATGAGTATATAAAGTTAGCCAACCTGTAATAATTGAGTAGAAACAGGTAACCTAACAATTGTACATCTGTCACTCTTACTCTAGTATTTTGAAACAACTCTGCATCAGTGTTCTTTTTTACTCCTTTAACTCTTTAGTTTGCAGATTTCCCTGTGTAGTGCTACTTGTAGTTACCTGAAACCTGTGATGACTAGAGACTCAAAATATTTCAGTGTGCTGAATTTTTCTGAAAGCTGAAAAACAAAAATATAACATTTATGATTAAAATATTATTTTATTGAATTATTGCATTATATTGCATTATGCTGTACTTGGGGTTCAAAAGAGTTTATAATAAAATGTCAAATTGGTGCTTTGTCTATGCTATGTTCACCCAAGACAACCTATCCATTAGATGGCAGTACGATTCTAACCCCAAAGTCAGGATTTGCCAATCAGAGGCTTCAAAGATATTTTAAACTTTGAGAGAAACTTAGATTTAAAAGCAACGTAGTAGTAGCAAGGTTTTTAGAAATGCTGTTACACAGGCTCTGCATTATGTGTAGGTGAACAGTAAAACCACAGAGAAAAAGCTCTGGTTTTATAATGACCATGATGGTGTGTAGCATCTTTAGTTCTTTCTCTCCCTAGGATTCAAACTAGTGCTGGCAAAATAAGCACAATTGTATTTCTGTGTGTTCCATGGCAAATAGATACGGATAAATCCAAGGAAAGACTTATCAGTCATGTTCATGCCTTTAATTTTCCCAGTGAATTTACTTCCGCCTTGGTCATGTGATTGGAGAACCGTCACATGATTGCTCATGATCTGCCCTTTTGCTCATCTTCTCTTTTGTTTTCCTATGTAGTTTCATTGTGTTATCCTGTGTATATATTCCCATGCCTTTGTGAGCTTGGCTTAGGACCATTGTTGATCACTTGCAGTCACTCAATACAAGCTTTCCATGTGACTATAGTAAGTTCGTCATTTATTCATTTAGTTTAGTTTATTCCTCCTCCTTTGGTGAAGTCTTATGTTATTCAGGTTTTCCCTATGAGGGTTTTGTATGTTTCCTTTTGTGTTTATATTACATGTTTTTGTCATCAATTAACTATAATACATATATTTCAAGCCAACAGTTAATTTGGAGGATATTAATGGTTTATTGCAGGTATGTCATTTACATGAGATATTATGTGTTACAAGTTAAACAGAAATGTTAGTTGGTTAGTGCACATGTTCTTTGTATGTAGCCAGACCCTACTGGCATTTTATTAAAACATGTACATTTTCACAGCCACTTTCAAACTTTGACTTTTTTCCTTCAATGGCACCTCCACAAGAATGTGATAGTGCCCCAAAAGACAGAGAATATATTATACGGCTTTAACATATCAATCTCAATTTAGTTTTTTTGTGTTTTTCTATACCATTACGTACCATTTTAGTGTAATTCTGGGTTTTGTTCTGGTATTCCAAAGTGTTTTTATAAGATGGATTACACAATATTCCACAAGGTTCATCTGAAATAGTAGAAGTCGCTTTGATACTGACTGAAAAAAATACAAACAAGCAGGTAATGTCATAATCGCTCTTTCTTTCATCAGAAGTCTAACAATATCGTGTCTAACAATACTTGACCTGTTTTATCAGACACACAAATGGCAGATACATTCACATTCAGCAAGCACATTCCATCAGAGATACATTGTGGGGCTGTCCCTGAGATCCATGTGTAACCTCCCAAACAAGAACAGTTTTTATCTGTTTTGTACGAGCATTCTGCAAACAAGAAAATTTGAGTTGAGAATTAATCAGTTACACAAAGTGCCATTTAATTTGCAGCAACAGGCCACAGTACTACATACAGTGTCCTCCATAATTATTGGCACCCCTGGTTGAGATGTGTTAAAAAACTTAAAATAAATTCATTTTCAAAAATAAAGTGAATTTTAAGAGGAAATAAAGACTAACAAATAATTATTTTTGATAATATAATCCGTTCCACTAACATTCTTTGTCCAAGCTACTTATTCCCTTTTTTGGGATCACAGGGTCTACCCGTTGGGCGAGAGGTGGGGGGTACACCCTGGATAGGTCGCTAGTCTATCGCAGGGCAACATTCACTCACACAGGGAATTTTGATTATTCAATTAACCTAACCGCATGTTTTTGGGATTGTGGGGGAAACCCATGCAAGCACAGGGAGAACATGCAAACTCCTTTCAGGAAGGTCACTAACAGGCCTTGAACCGGCAACCTCCTAACTGGAAGGCCACAGTGCTACCCACTGCACCACTTTTGCACCCGTTTCATTAACAATTCGTAGAAAATAACTGTAATTGAAGTATTTCAATTAGTTCTACAGTAGTTCTACAAAGTTGATCAGAGTATCTAGGAACATATAATTAGTAATTTATCAGTCAAGTGAGGGAGATGTGTCGCCCTTCACTCGTCAGGTAATGGACTAAAGAGGAGAGGAGTCAGGTCACTGGATGATTTAGAGACATTGGGCAAAGAGGAATGGTCGAAGATCTCTTTTTCTTATAAAACATTATTGGAGAATGTTATATTCATTATTGCTGCAAAATCGTATTGTACAAATTATTAAACATCAGGGGTGCTAATAATTGTGGCATACATGACTTGATGAAAAAGAATTATTTCTTAAAGTAGGATTTTTTTTAATAAATGCACTTTAATTAAAGGTTGGAATTTCCTCTTTTTTCCATTGTGGTCCCATGTTATTTAGAACAAAACTTTAAATGCAGCTTTCTGTATCTGCCGCCAGCTTAGATGTTTATCTTTTTGACAAACAAGCAAGTAGCTCCTTCATTGAGTGGGGTCGGATTGCGGAAAAGCCCTCAAAATTAGTAAATGGTGTGCCAGACTAAGGTTTGACCTCAAAGATCACTTCACAAATCAATATGTGCTTGAGACTCGTATTACCACTCACTGAACGGTGAAGTTTCAAGAAGAACATTGAACATAGCAAAATGCTTAGCCTTTTGTTCCGTTGCAACAACCAAATAAATGCGGCCTCACATCTCAAAGAAACTTTCTTGTGAGCATGAAAACACAATTATGAATAGGTCTGGGTAAAAAAAATTAATTATCAAATTTTAATCGATTCAGGAAATCCCTGAATCGATTCTAAATGCGTATGCTTCACGTAAGAGACTATTCACCGTTCACCAAAAAGTTGTTTAAAATAAACAATTGTGTGCACCCTATTATTAATGTAGATGGTGTATTTTTACCAGCATTTATATCAAAATATGGATCCCAGGTTTGCAAAACTAACATTTTAAATGGAATATTGATAGCGAATTGAAATTGAAACGAATTGAAACCATAAAAATAAGAATAGAATTGAATTAGTCACAATACCCAGCCCTAATTATGGCGCCGATGAGCACAGTTCAGAAAAAAAAAAATTGTGCAATATTGGCATAGCTAGATACAACTTTTTATCGAGTTTAATCTACAATCCTATTCGTTTTACAAAATTAAATTATGTAGAGCTCATAAATAGAGTAAAATGATGTATATCCATAAATTATTTATTTTTTCAATGAAAGTGCTTTTAAATTTCATGCGTTTAAAATTAAAGCTGTTTTTAAAATAAAATGCATTGATGTGATAAAGGCATTCCATGTAATCACCATAATTGATCCAATAGAATTCTATAAAACAACTTCAGTGCATTTTTCTATAAAAAATTGTTTAAATAAACATCTAAGGCACTTGGAAGAATTCTGTGCCTTTTCCATAACTTAAAGATCACTCAAATCTTTAAAAAAACCTTGTTTTTGATCCTACTGATGGTGGACAAAAATACAAGGATTTTGTCAAAATTGTCTGCTCCTGTAGTGTTTAAGATAATGAGTGTGGCACATCTTGGGGAAGTTTGATTCCCAACCTTTGCCTCATTTCCTAACCTCACAATTTACTTCCTGTCTGACATACTGTCCTGTCCCGTTAAAGACAGGCCCTGTGATGTATTCAGCAATATTTGCATGCAGTTCTGTGTAGTTTACCTGTTGTAGAATTGAATTCAGATAGGACTGCATTAGTGTTATCAATTTGCGTGAGCAGCTTCAAAAATCCCATAACGTTGGATTTCACCGATTTCTCAAACTCAAACTCCAGAAAGTACATCTGTGTGGAATTCTCTGGAAAACATCATCATGACAACAACAATCCTATTTTTGAAATATTTTGAAAACAAACACTTATTCATTTTCCATATTCATATAGAGAAAGGCAAATATCTATTACCTGCATCAGCAACCTAACAAAGATCAACAAATTCAAGGTTACTGTGGAATTAACACTAAATTACCTTTATAGAGAATCAAAAGGCAACCCACCTTAAAAAATAGACCCAGAAGAAAAACAATCACAACTGTCGACTGCTTCATTTCTCTCCTGTTAAAAGTTTCATGAGGGGGGAAAATGCACATTCTTTTAAAAAGGAGGAAGCTAACAATACATCAAGAATTTTGTGGTACATGGGGGTATCACTTTGGAGGTACATTGTGGTGCATCCAGTGTAAACAAAGTGCACAAAAACATTAAAACAGCAAAAGAAACTCGAAACAAAGTAGAGTTAGTTGTTCAATTATTTGAAATAAAATGTGCTACAACTACAGTTAGAGGTGCTTTACAGGGGATGTACATTAAAATGAAACACTTGGTTTCTGGGGAGTAGTGCAATATGGGAATGTCGTGCAATCTCTGCATTGTTACGTGGAAATCTCTGAAACCAATAACAATATTCAGATCTGCAAGCAGAAGGGTATTCAAAAAAGTTGTTGATTTATGTAGTAAAATTTTAAGTTGTTGTTTTTTTCTCAATGTTCGGTGTCTTTGTGCTAATGTGCACATGATCAGGAAAAAAGAAAATACAGCTAAATTTGCTCTTTTAGGGCTAGAGTTGGGTTAGTGTTTAACTTTCCCATTTTTAAACCAAAAATTTGCAGAAGTCCGATTTGTCTCCCGTTATTGAATGTGTTTAACATTTTCAGTGAAGTTGTTTTACCCACATCTCAATTCAAAGATGTGAAGGTCAGAACGTTTGCCCAAAGCCAACTGTAAAATAGTAATTAATTTATTTAAACAACGAGCTGCATGGTGGCGCAGTGGGTAGCACTGTGGCCTTCCAGTTAAAAGGTTAGGTTAATTGAATAATCTTAATTTCCCTTAGGTGTGAATATGTGAGTGAATGTTGCCCTGCAATGGACTGGCGACCTGTCCAGGGTCTACCCCACCTCCCGCCCATTGTGTGCTGGAGATAGGCACCGGCAGACCACAGAAGAGAACTAGCGTGTTGAATACCGGTACCGTAAATATTTAAACAACAAAAAATGTGTTTTCTACAGCTAATGATTATAGAAATTATATTCATAATCAAGCACAAAAAAATCCCCACATTGAACAAATATTTCTGGCATACCACACATTAATAGAAAGCAAAAAGCGTTAACTCAATTGACTCAATTACAAAGAAACTTTTACAAAAAAACATCTACAGTTTTTGAGTTTTTACTGATATCTTTTATTTTTAGCTTCTCTTATTAGAATCCAATCAAAGTAATACATACCTTTTTTGATTTGTTTTTTCTGTCAAGATGAATCTTCAGCGCATTCCATGGAGTTCCATTTAAAATAAGTTTGGAGTTACTGAACCATCAGTGTCAAAGGGTGACAATGAATCATATCCTGGTCATAGAAAATTTCCAATAACTCCTCTGATTTGCATTAAGTTAGTCACATGACCAAAGAGTCAATATAGACATGCATTTAACACCCCTTTAAAATGATGTCTCTATTAATAATGTAGCAAACTCTTATTTCTTTTACAGAACTAGCTATAAGTTTGTTGAATTCATGGATTTTTAATTCAAATGAATGAGCTGTGGCAAAGCATTCTCTCTTAATTTTGAGTTTCTGCAATTTCTTATATACATGTGTGTATGCACTGAACTTACATATGTATAAATTCCTGCTAATCTACATAACAAACATGATAGATTTATTTTCATGAACCTTTTTCAGAATCTCCAGTATTCTCTCCCTCGTTGACTTTGTCTGAGTTTCACCCCTCCTTCCTCCTCATCTTCTCACAGGGGTATATAACTCTGATTGAATCTGTGACCAGAAAGCTTACCTTGTACTTTTGTACCTGCCACGTTATGCTTAGACTACAAAGCAGGCCCTGGTGGTTAACTTGTGAATTAAAATTAAATTAAAGAAGAGCCACGAGGAACCCACTGGTCATATTACAACCAAAACTATAGTTACTATGTACTATGTACTTGAATAAACATCTTATGAACAGATGAGACCAAGAATGGATCATTTGGATCATCTGTTCACAGAAAACGAAATGAGGTCTACAAAGAAAAGTGTGCAGTACCTGCCGTAAATTATGGTTCAATTATGTTTTAGGGTATTTTTGTTTGTGTAAGAGATCTGGGGTCTTCCAGGACTATCACAAACTTACATGCGTAATAAAGTACCCAGAAATTGATTGCAACAAAGTGCTGGAGAGTTCTGAAGTGTGCAAGAAGCATATTGATGGTTTAAGGAATCATGTGATTTTAGTTATTTGTTCCAAATAGCGTGCAAACAAATTTTAAGTTATGGGTTCCAATCATTTTGTGCTTTTCCTTATTTTTGTGGGAATAAACACGTGGAGGGCAAAATGTGTTAATATAAAACTTTTCTGTGAAAAATACTTCAGGAATTCCAACAATTTTGGCCATGAAAATCCTGCAATACATTTCTTGGGCAGACACCACTTCCAGTCGCCATGGTTTTTTTTTGTTAAGATATATTTGTTTCGTTCACGTCATCTGATTTGTTATAATGTAAATTTATATTTTTCTGAAGAAACATTTCAGCCGTTTGGAAGCCACAGATAACGTCAAATCGTGTCTGTACAGATCGCCATTCATTTGCATGTTTTTGCTTACAAGCAACATTCATTCCATATGCTGTAAACCTTATCTAGGATAATATGATAAAACTTCCTGCAGGTTTTGTATGTCTACTTTGGCTTCATGATCTGGGTACATCAAAGCATTCATTTTCCCAAGTTAAAACTTGTTTGTTGTGCTCAAAAAGGAAAATGTACACATCGCTTTCAAGTGATTCCATTTCTTTTACATTTTTTACATCTAATCTTTAGTATACTGTGGATGATCTCAAAGCCTGTTGAACAATGAAAGAGTCGAGCCTGAATGCTGATGTGTAAAAGTGACAGCACAACTGGATAGAACGCACTCAATACCCCACGGGAAACAGAAGAACAATCAAGAAACTTAGATGACTGATGTTCCACAGCCTTCAATACCAACTATTTCCTGAAAGGCTGAATTTGGGGTTTTCATTCTTGTCAGGTAGAATTATCTCTTAAAATGTAAAAATCTTTTCAAATTCAAATTTTACGACCTGCACCTGTAACACCCTTCCATTCCCCACCCCCACATTAAATCCTTAACTCACACGTGTGTCAATCAAACTAACAAAATCTAAAGAATTCTGAAACTTTTGAAAGGTCAAAATGGATGATGTAGACTCATGAGGATCATCAACTGATGGTGATAATACTACATTTGGCTATAGACAGTTTTTACATTAAGGAATGGGAAAATTTTATCTAAAATATTTTCTCTTAAAACATTCTTACTCTGAATAAAGAGATACACTGCACTTTTCCCATCATGATACTCCCTTCCAATTATAAAGGCTAAAAGAAAAACAGCACGGCCTTTGCATGTCGTGATGCAGTCTCCAAAGCTGCATCCTTGCAAATTGAAACCCCCAAACCAACTGCAGTTCTGATCACAAAGGCAGACTTTACCACCCCAACTAAAAAACTGGGATGTTTCTCTTTCATTGTCAATCATGTCAAAATATTTATAAATTTCTTCTTTTTACCTTTACTTTCAACATTTGTAGCACAATATACACATTGAAATACGGTTTAGAAAGAATTAAAAAGAAAAGGAAAGTGCAACTAAATGGTCCACAACAACCATCTCCATTGCAGAGACTCATTTGAATGTCAGTAAAACTGGTTGTTTGAGGAATAAAACTTTGAGGAAACAGAGCTGGACAACAGCAGCTTCATTCATTCGTTGTGTAAGCAGAAATCAATATAGCTGTTGCTCACAAAACAAGCACTCGGATGAACAAAATTGAATTTGCATCAAACTTTGCATGAACTCCACTGGCACCTACTCTGCAGCCTTGAACAACCAAGTTTGGTTTTTGTCATAACAGTGTTGGAACAAATTCATTTTTATGGCTTTATTGTGACAGAAACGGTTGACTTAAAAAACAAACATATTATGGCAGCCACGGCCTAGAGGATAAGGTTAGGGTTATGGTTAGGGTTTCAAATGCACTGGCTCCACTGGTAGTCGAAGGAAAGCTCACTCTCTCCCACCTCTGACAACCATGACTGTGTGGCCTTGAGCAAGTCAACAGTTTCCGACACTGCTTATGAAAAACAACAAAAAAAAAAAACAACAACTATTTTTAAATCACAGAGAATTGCTTGTGACGAGAAACTTTATGAAAATTGTTTCTGTAGTTGTTGAATAGAGTTCACTCACAAGCCCTCTACGTATATTAGTTTGTCTGTAGTTAATTTGTAAAACGTCTGAAAGTGTCTGAGTCTATTCTGTGAATTTTTGAAGGACCACCATGCCACGCTTCCGTGAGAAAGCCAGGCATTTTGCCCAGCAATGGCTCTCAGAAATGTCAACTTACCATTTATCTTTTTTATCAAAGTTCCTTTTACTGTATAGCATTCATGTCTTTAACCATAAACACTACTACAATTCAGAATTCTATAAATCAGAAATAAATGTGCTGCACTTTCAGTTTAAACGTGAGGTTTGAAGATGTGCATTGGTGACATCTGTTGGATAGAAAAACGACTATTTCATGATACAGTACTCCATTCAAATGAATTTAAATCTACAGAACATTAACCAAATCATACCATCTGTTCCTTCACACCAGGGGTGTCAAACTCATTTTCACCGAGGGCCACATTAGCATAATGGCTGTACTCAAAGGGCCAGATGTAACTTATAAATGTAAAACAATGTAATCAAATGTAATGTAAAATAAATGTAACAACTTCTTAATGTTAAATAACTCATCATTTATAACTTATTCAAGTGACAATTCAGTTGCATAAAAACAATTGTATGCTTGTTGTTCTAATATAAATCCTTTTGATTTTTGTCAGCTTATGAAAATGTAGTTTTTTTTCATTTTTTTTTTAGACACTCAAAGCTTTTAAGCTCTCGGCCCACGGGCCTTGAGTTTGACACATGTGCTTTACACCTATATATATATATTTGAAAGGTGGTTCAAGTTTGCATGTTCCCACAGTGCTTGCTTAAGTTTCTTCTTGGTACTCTGGTTTCACCACAAGACCAAAAAAATGCGTTGGTTAATTGAATTCCCTAAACTCCCCTGGGGAGTGAATGTATGTGTTGCTCTGTGATAAACTGGCAACCTGTCCGGCCAAAGTGCACAGTGAAGAAGCAGGTAAAGAATGAGTGATAAAATACTGTTCAATGGCAACATGGATCATGTGGATGTGTATATATTATTTTAATACAGATTGTATCCACCTACTTCCTGCTAAGCTGGGTAGCTAATATAGTGCACTTCAATACTATTGAGTATTCCATGCAAGAATAGTATATCTGAACCATTTTGGAGTATGAATTATGTGAGAAATAAATAAGTGACCATCTTCTTCCAGTAAACTCGCTTGATATCATTGCCTCCATGTTATAGCAGCAAATCCCCTTTTGGGGGAAGGTATGAGAATATGGCTTTTATATTCCCAAAAGATTTGTTTTCCACAAATTAATTTTCATATTCAAAATATTGAAACGTTGACTATTTTGAATTAAAATGCTTCTGGTTTGACCAGATTTAGTGATATACATCTAAGCTAAATATGGTATATCAACACCTAGAGAATGATTAAACAGATTCAATGATCTATGCTAAACCATGCTCAAAACTGTCAGTATTCTCAGACCTGGAAAACAAATGACAAAAAAAAATTAAATAATCTATACTAAACCCTAGGCTAAAAAGGTTATAGACAGACTGGGAGTGTAGTTGAACAGATTCAATGATCTATGCTAAACATGGTATAGCCAGTCCTAGAAAATGAAGTGCCATCACTAGACTCTGCTGCAAATTTCAGAATGGGATGGATGAGAAGCAACTGACACAGGTACAATAGAATTAAACTGATAAGATCATTTAGAGTTTAGACCTACTACAGCTGCCACGTAAACCATATTCTTTCTGAGTCGAATAAAAGCCAGACATGATGTAAAGGTGGTTTAATCGGTTATGTTTAATTTACATTACCATATTTTTTTCTATACAACAGCTGAATGTAAGAAATAATACAAATATAAAGTCTATTACAAAATAATTACTTACAGGTTTCCCAGGTGTTTTTACAAGCAAATCTTACACCATATAAATATTCATTTACAGTAGACTATTGTTCAATCATAAAGAGGTCTCAAGCTCAACATGAGATGATGGATCTGATGAGAGAAATGTTTCGGTCTCCTCCAGAGCTCCAGCATCTTCTTTAACAGTGCCGTTCATTCCTTTATGACCATCATTCTGAGAGAAAGAGTTAAAATTTTACACCAACACTCCTTTTTTGACATTTCATTGGTTAGAATAATACATTTGTTGGATTTAATTTCTGCTTTTTATTGCTTTTTCTTTAGAAAACTGTATTTTATATGTAAACCACTTTTTGACACTGTTTTGTATCTGTCTTGTCTGGGTCTCGACTGTCTTCAGTCACAATCTTTGTCTTTCCTCTGGCTGGGGTCTTTCATCTCTTCGGTCAGTTTCATCTTGGTCTAAGCTCTCTTGAGTTGGTCTAGTCTTGGATCTCTCTTCAAGTCAGTCTTGTTTTAAGCCCTATTCAGACGGCACTAGTTTTCCAAATGATGTTTGAAAATCTTGATGTTAGAAATCGTCTCTGATGATGTCTGTCATGTCATGTGATGTTTCAGACAAGTCTGTGATTTTTACAAAAAACAGTTCTGATATTGTCTTGCAATCTCTTGATTGGTGTTCAAGCTCACATGATCAGATTGCATGGAGTGCAGTTGGTCATATAACGTTTTATTTTAATGTATGTCATATTAAAGTAATTATAACGCCAGAGATTAAATGGGAAATTGACGTTGACAAAAACACACAAGAAATATTTTCCACAAACTCAGACATCCGCATTCGGACGGGATTAGATTTCTCAGAGAAGCGCAGAATTTGCTGAAAAGCAGTAGGTCTTTTGCTCTGGTATAACGACACTCTGTGAAACTAGTCCTGTCCGAATAGGGCTTTAGTCTTGACTCTTTTTGGTCGGTCTTAACTCTCTTTTGTCAAACTTGGCCACGACATTCTTCAATTGGTCTTAACTCTTTTCAGTCTTGCACTGTCCTCATTTCTTTTCAGTTTCAGTTTCAGCCTTACCTTAATACATTTCAGTCTCTGTTTTGTCTGCGGATTAAAAAAAACCTCATCTTTAAGGCCCTTGGAATCTTACATTGAGATCAGGAGCTGAAGTACAGCAAGTGCTCGTCTTCATGAGTTTTTCCAGAAGAGTTCGACCTCTTTCAAATACCGGATACACCGTCCCGGCCCTCACATCCGTCACTTTTGATGGGCCTTTGAAAACAATGTGATTGAGGGATTGTTATGCATAGCAAGTATACATTTAGAGCAGGAGAAGTTAACCAATGGATGAATGTCATTTTAACAGTATATTATAGTGATACGAAATTAATCAGTTCTAGGGTGGCCTTTGCATCCGGAATTTTTTGTATGTCAAAGCAGGTTTTAAATAATCCATGCAATGGCTCTAACTTTTCTTCAATCCTTAAATATACACATTGTTAATGTAAAAAAAGTATAATAAAACTGAATAGAACAAGTGCAAAATAATATGTACACAAATGTGAACCCTTACCCTGCGAGCGAGGCAATATGGCAAAGTATCAGAGGGGGTGGAACGGATGGCAGAAAGCATTGTGGCAATACGTAGGAAAGTTAACTTTCACGAATTACAAACACAAACATGAAACCAAGCACATGCGTCGACAGTACTAAAAGCATGTGTGAAGGGATGGAGATCGTGTAACGTGAAGCATTCGTATCTCGAGGTAACACTGTACTTATGTTTGTTTGGTGGCCAGGTAAAAAAAAAATAAAAAAACATCAATGACTCAAGAGGGGAGATTGTTCAAATGACGTTTGAACAAGATGAAGTCCAGGAAAACTATTTGCGGAAGATAGAGTACCAATTGCACCCGATTGAGTTAAGTGGTTTATTATTGATTTAGTTCATAAGAACAAAATACATGATTTTTGACCAATTCTATCAACTTTAGGGAGTTTATCCATTACTTCGAATCAGACAGCATCAAGTGAGCATTTAGGTCAGCATCATAAACAATGGTAAAGGCACAGCAATGTATATTTATTTCTTGAAGAAACTAGTCTCTAACCTGTGAGGAAGCTGATCACGAGTCCCATCAGCACTACTGTGGAGGAGTTGAGAGCACTATACCACATGTATGACAGCGAATAAAAGTCATGCAGACTTCCAGGCCTCCTGACAAACATAGCACAAGTTTAAAACCATCCTATAAAAGCAAACTAGACTTCACAGTGGTGCAGATCGAGAAGTTACATGTTGGGATCCGTGACAGTTGCCATCACATTAGTGCTGATGTTAGAGCCTCCCTCTGTGTTGGTGGAGTTTAGTAGAGGAGCGACAGGATAGTGTATCCCAGAAAAAAAACCTCCAATGCCGACCCAGAATGCCATGAGAAGCCCAGCAGCCAGTCCTGTTGCAGCACCCTTGATGACAAATAGAAATATCTGTCAATTACCTGAGAATTCATAGATAAATAGAAAAAAATAGAAACTTACGATACTGTTGGCACATGGGAAGAAAATCCCGAGACAGAATAAACCGAGGAGAGGGCCACCAACCATCCCAAAAATACTGAGAGCAGCCTGATGAGAATTAAAATGAGCCTGTTCACTTGGATGTTCTTGAAAGGCCCCCGAAGATGATAAAATCATAATCAACCATGTCAATAGTTGGTCATTGTCATGTGAGGTGTGACGTCATTACATAGCATCTATAGCAACACTAAATGGCTGAAGACACCATCGCCTCCTTGGTCACGCACAGTTCATGTTTAGGAGACCTCTAGTGGTGAAACATTTCATATTGTTTCTTTAACAGCTTTATAGGCTCACCTGTAAAACGGAACTGTTCATCAAATGGACGACATACGCCATGACCAGACACACAATGCCATACATCAGAGCTGCATGAGAAACAGAATGTGATGAATCCTGGTCCCTGACTGAAAGAAATCAGTAAAAATGCAGACGTCTGACCCAGCATTTTTGAAAGCAGCGTGGCTCTAGCATCGGTCATAGAGAAATGTGGTTTGATCAGATCCACCATGGTCACCGTGGCCAGCGAATTAAAAGCGGACGATATGGTACTACCAAACACATTTTTGGAGAAAAAGAGAGAATTTCACAACGAAATAGTCATTCTGTTTTTAAAAGCTACAAATTTCACACATTCTTGAGGGGGAGAAAAGTATTTGACCCCCTTGTGATGTTGAGCATCTGCTAGGCTTTAAACATGGGTAAATGGGTATGCAGGCAAGACAATGAAACAGAACAAATGCCAAGTGGTCTACACAGTCTGTTTGCTCTTACAAAAAACCGTTTGTGGAGGGAGCTGAAGGTTTGAGTAACAATGTCAACAAAACATCCGTTAGCAACAAAATTCCTCCTGAGATATGTACAAACATCTGAATGCCAGACCTCTGCGATTGCCAATAAGAATGTTTAGTAAGTGCTAAAACATGTTCCAGTAAGGGGTCAAATACTTTTTAAAAAGGAGGATGTACTAATATTTCACTCTTCTACTTTACTTTTTGCTGTTACCTGAGAGAGGCACTAAATAGACATGCCACAAACAATCCAGGAAGTCCAGGGAAATTTTGTAACATGTCCATCACAAAATAAAGCACCATCTGTAAACACAAGACACATCACTGAAACCACTACCTCATTTAAACGATTAATATAATACATTTTTATTAAAGTATAGAAAACAGAAAAAAATCTGTCACGTACATGAGCAAATTTCACTTAATGATTGGCACTTTGTGCTCAATTTTGCTAATTTTTACTTCATTCATCATTAATCATTGCCCAGTGTCACTTAACTGAGGATGGTAGAGCCAAACAGTAAACTAGACTATATTTATGCTAAAGATGCATCATTTGCAAAGACTCCTAGATTTAATTGAACTGCAAATGTTGTTAAAACTTAATTAAAAGCCATTAATAAGTTAATACATTTTGCTTGCTAATTGTCGCAGAATTTTTACTCCTTTTTGACCTGGTCTTTGGAGGAGATAAGATGCTGCTCGACTGGGCTGTTGTTTCCGTAACAAGCGAACATGACCAATCCCATCACACAACTGAGCATCAAAGCCAGCTGAAGACAAGGAAACACCATGTAGCAGGACCTAAAAGAGATCACACACAGATAATCATGGAACGTGTACTTTGTAGATCTAGGATGTGTGATACAAAGACTCACAAGACAGCTTCTCTCTCAGTTCGTGAGCTGAGATAGCGCTGAACCTGTGCCTGGTTCACTCCATACAGCGACAGCATAAGAAACACTCCTCCTACAGCAAGGGTCCAGAATGTGTGTCTCACCCGTGGGTCTGGATTCAGACTAGACATGTGCACAAACAGTACATTTACATTTTATTATTATGCACTACATATTTTAACAAATTTCCTGCTCTCCCAGGGAATCAAACTTGTGACCTCTGGTGCTCCAAAGATCACTCACCATTTGATTAGGCACTCCTTTCAAACGCAAAATGAACATCAACAACAAATGAGGAAAACGGAGATACAAAGTCTACTGCCACCTGTTGGTTTGGTAAACTCTTTACAGCATTTAATAGATTTTGTGTGGGCAACAGTTTTTTAAACATTGTGTTCTTGTGGACATAGCCTTGGAGGTGCTATTGGCAGAAAGAAGGGGAATTTTTGTTTTATTTATTTATTTCGGAACACTGTCTTCCGCTGTTAATATAAGGATAAAAATGTGTTTATGGGCTGCATAATAAACTATGATTTGTGTTAAATGGAAGTTTGGAAAAAGGCCATCAAAACTGGGTCAAAAGGTAAGGAAAGCAATGCTCCAGAGGAAATGGGACTCATCGCATCAAATTTGATCAAAGGTTTTTTGGTTTTGTTTTTTTTAGCAAGAGAAAGGAGACAAAACAGAAACAATATTTAAGCCTGCATCAGTAGTCTTTAGCATTACTTCAAATAAATGTTTATGGGCTGCAGCTTTGAAATTATTTTCCACATGGGGAATGCCCTTACTTACACTTTTAATAAATGTCTTAAAAATCTAAAAAAAAAAAAAACGAATCTGAGGAGCTAATAGTGTAATTGCGCACTGTTAGCCTCCGACCAGCCTTAGACATAGACATCACTACGGACGTATCTGTAAAAGTTGAATAACACTCCAGCGGATTTATGGAGACTATATTCAGCCTTGCTCTGTGCAATAAGCAAGTAACTAATTACTTGACAAATAAAGTAATCAAAAGAGTAATTAGTAACTTCCCCAACACTGTTTTTGAATACTGAGGTATTTAATAATATATTCATAATTCTAGTACTTAATTATTGGTCAGTTACTACATTCTGAAGAGCCGTTTCGAACGTGAGACAGGAAGTGTCGGATTGAAATCACTTTATACTATTTTGCTACCTTCATACAAATAACTCAAAACCACGAAAAGCTGCAGTGGCCTACTCAATGCTAGAGATACGTCCAGCGTCGCTAACTTTGAGCCAGGCCTCGGTTGGACCCCCAGCCTTTTGGAGCCCCACTATAATGACTGCTAGCTGACCAGCAAACATGACCAAAGTCTGAAAAACATCTGTCCAGACCACTGCCTTCAGACCACCCTAGTGAAAAAAAATACAAAACACATTTCAACCTCATCTTTAACACAGCGCAATCTATTTAAAAATACCAAAAATATATCATACCAGTGCCGTATAAAGAGTGCACACTAACCCAGTGGCCAACACCGCTCCCCACAGATGAAAACCAGTAACTGGAGAAAACAGCTGAGTCATTGGTATTCATGATGTGCTGGAATACTAATGTTCCATTACCTGCATTAAGTGCAAGTGCTGGTGTGTATATGCCAACACCCATATAAATGACCTGTAAAAAGAAACCGCTCTGTACCGTAAAAATGCAACAATCATATTTTATTAATCTTATTTCTTTATTTATTATACCAACCATTTGAAAAATGAAGGTAACCGTGCCACATATCCGGACGCCTTTACAGAAGCGAAGCTCCAGATACTGTGAGATGAAACCGAGATTTAAGTCAAACATATGCTGTTTATACAGATGCTTTAAAAACAGCTTCACAGAAAGCTCATCCTTTTGAATATTTAATATTTTTTTGTTCTGATTAGTACTTTTCAGACTGTCTATTTTTGTCAAACGTTCAATAGTTTTTAAGGCATATAGCTGGACATTTTAATGGCATGGGAGACTTTTATTAGCATGGGAACATAAAAGGTCACTTTGAAAAAGACAGTGTACCTGATAAACACTGGTGAGATGCAGTCTGTAGAACAAGGGAATGAAAATGTGTGCTGGGATCAGGAGTCCCAGAATATACGAGCAACCAATGAACCAATACTGCGTGCCATTGGCATAAACCTCGGCTGGGGTGCCAATGATGGCCACGGCTGACTGGAATGTTGCCATCAAGGACAGCGAGAGAGGGAAACACTTCATGCTCCTGTCGGCAACAAGAAACTCTCTTGTGGTGCTCTGGCGTCCCCCAGTGAAAGCGTAGTAAAGTCCAATCGACATGGAGGCCACCAGAAGTAACGCAAATATCACATAATCAATAACTGTGAAATATTTGTGTCCCACGGGATCCATTTCGAATCTGCCGGCATGAAGCGTGATATTAGAGTTTCCAGTGTGTGATCAGGACAAAGGTCAGAGATATCAGTCTGACAATCTGATGATGACCTGAAATAACCACAAAGAATATAACGTTATAATCCTCATTTCCACACATACAATACTGGGCAAACTTTTTAGGCAGGTGTGAAAAGGAAGTAAAGAAAATAAGCTTTCAGGAATACATTTTTTTTACATATATATTTTTTGTTTGTAGTTTTTGCACTCATCAGCAATACTACCTACATGGATTTTGTAGGATTACAGTCAGGTTTATAATCAACCAATTGATCATCAATGCCACATGTGAGTTGAAACCCAGTTATGGGCTGAAACAGAAACAGCTGTGTAGTAGGCTTGGAACTACTCTGCTACCAAGTTGCTGTTTGAAAGAAAAGGTGGTCACACAAAATGTTGATTTGATTTCTCTTTAGAAAAGAAAATTTGTCTTTTTTCACTCCAAATTTTTGCACGGAACTGTATATAGATATAGTTGAGTCACAGGGTCACTGCAGGATTCAAAATTTAATTTGAAGTAGTTTGTAAATAACGTAGAATTTAAGGCCATATGAGGATATACGTGTGCAATACCTTACGTGTAAATAAGGGATGGAAACTAACCCAACAGGCGCAACAGGGTTGACACTTCCTGATAGTTACAACCAGCATGCATTCCACAAGCAAGCAATTTCAACTTTAGCCCACATTCTTCACAGATCAAGAAAAGCATGGGAAACTTGAAATTGGATATAAAATATATTAATGCAAAAACATTTGTTACGTTATACCTGGTTTGTTTCTTGGGTTAACTGAGAAAGCATGGTGTGATGCAGTATTTATGTAGTAAACACACGCACTAAATAGCGCGTTACCTTACACAGGTGTTCTTACCTGAAGTAGTCTTCTGTTGCCTGAAGCAGCGAGAGCCTGACTGACTCTGTGTGTCATGACAGTAGTGCAGTGTGTCGGTGAAGGTTATTCAGTCACTGCACATTGATTGATTACCATCTAAATGCTCATCATGTCACCCAGCATATTTGCCCTGCAGGTTACCCTATCTATGTACATGTTTCCATAACTGTTATTTTAATACGATGTAATACGAGCATTACTGTGGAAGTGGGACAACGTTCTCAGGGAAAAACAGCGCATTTATTTCTCACATGAAGATTACGCACCTGCGCAGACAAGGCGTAGTGATGACGCGCTTTACGCTGTGTTTAGCTTCCGGGTCGCGTGCACGTAACCGCGCCAGATTTTAAAACTGTTTATATATTTGTGTAATTCATTTTTTTTATTTAAGTATGACACAAATGGAACTAATGGATTCAGGTAAACCTAAATAAGAAATTAGGACTAAAGGTTGTTATAAAAGATCGACACGCGACAAAACAAACTGATAACAGACGCAAACGAAAGAAAGTATCGATCATAGACGATTATATATTTTTATGTATTTTTTCACACACTGTAGATAAAGTAGTAAAAGTTGTATCATTATAATGACGTCTTCCAAAGGGTTGAATGCATACATGGCAACACTGATTCATGTTTTTTTGGAAATTGTACGTTAAACAAATGTCATACAATTTTTATGCGAATGTAACGTTAATTTATATGCATAATACTTCATTAACATATTATGGTATTATTGTATGTTTTACGCAGCCAGTCCCTGGCTTAAGTGACTGTAACAAAAATATTTGGAATTTTCACGATATACTAATTATATGAGTCTCTTTAAGGAGTTCTGGCTCAGTTGATGTCTTTGGAGAGGGAAGCTGTGGGTCCACCAGACTCACTTCAATCTGACAGACTACAGATGCTGAAGGTCCAAGCTGCTAACCTCAAAATCAGAAGAGATAAACTTAAGCATAAGGGAAACATGATCAAGGTGATATTACTCATCTATTTGTATATATTTTTTATTAGATTAGCCTAGTTTAACGCTAATTAATAGCAAATGACTCTTTCCATGAATACTGAATTCTGGAGTGTGGAGATGAAAACACTGAAAGATTGAGACCGAAAACAAGCTAAAGTTGAGATAACAATGAGATTAAAGTTATGCAGGTCTTGAAGTGCAATCAATGTGATGCAGGAAACCGCAGAATGCTTCTGCTTAATGTGCTCATTGTTCCTTGAGTATCATCGACATATTGTCATTTTTTTGCAGATATTCAAAGATAGAATAAGCAAAAATCTTCCCCTGGATGAAGATGATGGTGATTCTGGCAGCTTCAGTGTGCTACAGCAGACTTTGGTCACTACTTGGAAAATGCAGCTGAAAGACCTCCAGCATGCTCATCATTTAATTGGTAAATAATGGGCAAGCATCACATTTAACACATTTACTGTTACGGGGGTTAGTCATTGTTTAGACAAACTGTTAAATAAACTATTAGTCATTCAACGGTTAAGTATCTTCTATAAAGGCACATGATGCAACATTTATATACATTACAAGTTATATCTTTTTTTAGTCCATGTTCTGTTTCCTTTAATATTATCTAGAGACCTAAAGGTGGTTTCCTGAGAGGTAGGTCAATAATAAATTGATTAATTTCACAATAGATAAGATTCCCAGTCAATATGATTTCCATTTGCAATTTTTTTGTCTGTCTCACTTGCTCACTTACACTGAGAATGGATTAGTCATAAATTTACTTATTTAAACGCTATTTGTTTGTTTATTGGGAAAAGAATACTGATGCAGGTCTAAGTGTCGTATCCGTTGTCTCTTTATTTCCCATATCTTCTTAAAACACTTTTTATCCTGTTTGTGTTGCTCTACAAATATCCCAGTCAGTTTCCTGATAGGGGTTGGAGCATGGTGTAGGTCCTCTGGAACGTTGTTTCTTATTTTTTAGACCCATGATTTGTCTTTGCACAAGCAAAAATGAAACCACATTGATTTTTTTTCCCTCCAAAATTTCATTTTAAACAACAAAAATTGTTATATTTTCCAACATTCACAGTCATCCACATTTTTCTATACAACCTCTGCTGCTCCTTCATCACAATGGTGGTGCACAAGTTGGCTTAAATAGGAAACCCTAGGGAAATTTTCTGATCTGTGTAGAGTGGCTAATTGATTATTCTGCATTTTTTGTTTAGTTTTTTTGCAACTTCAATTTTATGTTTCCACAGACGTGCATTCAAGCAAAAGTAGAAAGTAGAGTAGTAGCTCCAGGAGTGAGCAAGTGCAAGATCAAAGGTAAACGATAAAGGTGGTGAAGCCTGAAGTAAGCATGAAGCTCAGGCCTGTGTGAACATGACCAAGTCAGAGAGTGAAAATCATACTACTGAGCAACTTTTCTGCTCAACAGCGGCTCCCTGTTTCAGACAATTCAGCACAACAGCAGTGTGTGTGCTAGCTTTAAAGAGATAAAGAACTTTAGGTTGCATTCCATTGTAAAAGCAAATATAGATTTAATGTTGTCCTTTAATCCACTGAGGCCTGATCAACTGTTCTTTCCTTGTCAGGAGGCTTTGATTTGCTGGAGTGCAAAGAAGGGAAAAGCGTGTGTTTGTCCTTTCACACGGCCTTTGAGGGGGTGTATCTGGAGACTTATAACATGGAGTTGGACCTGATGCGCACCGTTCAGATTTCCCGGCATAACATTCCTCCCTCATTCGGCCTCGAGAGTTTAGCCAAACTCCACCTGCAGAGTAACCTCAAAGCCTTTCTTCAAGCCATCAGTCAAAAGCTCAATGCCTTAGCTGGACGCAAACGGCAGGTTGCTCTTGTCAAGGTAGTATGCTTTATTTTTTTTTCTGATTTTAAAGCTGCATTGAGTAAGAGTGTATCTCTCCCTCAGGATCTTGGGTCAGTGCTGGTGATGGAGAGCAATGAGCTGTGCAGTCTCCTCGTGCTCATGTGTAAGGTGTCCAGCGAGAAGCTCATGGCTGTTTTACTCACACTGGAGTATGGAGATCTCATGCAAACCGTCCCGACTCGAGTCCTCATTGAGAGTGAAGGTATAGCATGAAATGTTGTTTCTTACTCAAAGCAGATGATTCCTTGTGATCAGGCAATGAGGCATTTCACAAGAAACACCAAGGGTCTTTATGAACTGATAAAAAGCAATAGTTTGAATACACAATGTTTTACTTTACTTTCAAAACCACAGACAAAAAAAGTTATATAGTTTCCACGATCTGCGATGGAAACCATACAGTGCATCCGGAAGGTATTCATAGCTCTTCACTTATTACAAAAAATCTTTTCCACATTGTTATTATGGGGTATTGTGTGTAGAATTTTGAGGAAATAAATGAATTTAATCCATTTTGGAATAAGGATGTAACATAAAAAAATGTGGAAAAAGTGAGGCGCTATGAATACTTTCCGTATGCACTCTATATTGTGTTTAGTTGGGGCAAAAAAAATGAAACCATGATATTTTTATCCAAGGTTATCACAGCCACATAATTTTGTACCGACCATGCCTGGATCCCCTGTGACTAAGTCAACCACAGACCCCATAGCACTGTTTCAGATTACCAAGACAGAATGTAGAACAACTTGTGTATCGCTTTGTAATGTTTTGGTTGGTCAATGGGAAGTCACTTCACTTAAAGTCATCATGTGAAACACAATGGATTTACATATTCTTTCTTGCTTTAGAGGAATCATCAACTGAAACTGCTTTTACAACTTTGATGCTTTCTGACGTCAGTAGCTTTCTCTCTCCCTCCATCTCTCAGAGGAGTTATTGCTTCAATTTTCCCTTTTGTCCACCAAATACACTTTCGAGTAGCTGATATAAATATGGAAACGTTCTCAGGAATATCTAATGACTCTTAAAGAAAATGTGAAATCTCTTAAAGGGCCAACATCCATCTGTGAGTACTTTGTACATTAGCCCCAGTGTTATCTACCGTGCAATTTAGGGCATTTCATAAGGTAATCTTTTAACAATGTACTGATTACCTACTTAATGTTTGTTTCATTACCTATAAACGAGGTTGTGTTCTGAGAAATTGACAAGCTAATGACAACAAGTGCATTCAATATTCACTATTCTATATTTAATGTAATTTTGCTTTCCAGTCACACATAAAAATATCTGTGAATAAAATATTTAACTGTGAATGAAATATTGTGTTAATTTAATGCTGTTTCATTTGTCTTTTGTAGATAAAAGCCTTTCGGAGTCTCCACAGTGGAAGAAAAACCAGTTGCTTTTGATGGAGTCTCCAGTGCACACGGCTCTTTACACCATGAGGAGGATGGGAAGCATAGTTTAAAACTACAGTTCACAATACAATACAATCATACAATTTTTTTCATGATGAAAGAAACACGTAATATAAGAATAGCCCATTTATTTTACAGCTTTAAACATGTCAGTTCTCTTAATAATTTCATGTTAGAAATCAAGAGCTTCTGTCTTCGGGGCCAGATAGCAGTGAAGAGTTGTGAAGAAACATATTGTAAGCTGTAAAATTTTAATTTTACAAATAAACTTTCACTCAATTTTTTTTTTTAAAAGTGGCCTTTACTGTTCAACTCAAAATGAGTTTTTTTTTTTTTTGTAAAAATATTCCATTTAAACATACAGTCCCAGTATATTTCAAACTGTTTTTTTAAGTAGGAGTTTCCTTAAAGGAGTGTTTAGCAAAGATTTAATATTGGTTCCTAGGTTTTGACTGAAGTGTTTTTTTGTACCTGTCATATGGAAAACAGACCTCAGCGTCCAAATCATCTAATAGAAAGGCTGCATGTGGTGGTCAACAGCAGCATGATAATATTGATTTAAGAAAACATACTATTTGGATATATGTATTCAAAAACTGAGTTCTGTTAAATTGTGATAAAGCGGATTTATTTGACAAAGTTTGCTAGCAGGTTAAAAATTAGTTGCATCACATTCAGTAAATATTTTAGCAGGCAAATGTGATTGTAATTTCTATTTAGCTCCACTTTCTCCAGCAAGGGTTGTTTTCACTTTCATTTGAGTAGTTTTTACAAAAGTCCACAAAAATTTTATTCAATTTAATTTCTTTTTTCTCTTCATTCTAAGATACTTTACCTCATGTTCAGATGAAGTTCAAGGAGAGAAATATAGTTGCAGACTATTTTTGAATATGTTCAATGGAGTTGAGAAAACTCTTGATTTTCTCTCGTAGCTTTTCTCTTTGTATCTGCTTCAGTCTTTCTTTACACCAGCGGTGGTACTCCTCCTGAAACATCAGCTCCTTCTGAGAGATGTTGTCGATCAGCGCCAAGTCCTTCAGATGCAAAATTGACAGTCGACCGTCTTCTGAAACTTTAAACCTCTCTACAAACATTGTGAAAGGATATGAATCCTCCTGTGTGAAAGAACATGATGCTGACTTTAAACACCTCAGATCTTTGCTGTCTGTATCATCCTGGGGGTTATTTGGACTGGAGCGTGATCGGAAGCCTGGAGCTGATTTGGAAATCCGGTTTGCCATTTTGACTTCTGAGATGGCTTTCATTGTTTTTTTGACTGTCGCGTCTGGCTCAAAGCCTCTTAAATTAACCAGGCGTTTGTGCTCTTTCAGTGCTAGCGCTCGATCCTGCTCCAGAAGCCTGAGGTTGAGTCTATGTTTAGCTCTGATGTTCTGTAGCTTCCACTGAAGATGGATGTCCTCCTTGTGGTTCAGCAGCCTCACATCCTTATGAGGAGAAGACTTTGGTCTCTTAATGATGGCCTGAGTCATCCTTTTGAATCTCCTTAATACAAATATGAAAAAGTCAACTAGATTGATGCAAGTGCTTTCTTTTTTGGTTAGTGTTCAAAATTCTCAAACTCTTCTGCTAGTCTACAGTTGGTCAATGTTACATGGCTTCTTTATAAATGACTTGTGTTTGTATATAATAAATATATGCTTATATTACCTGTTGTTGTTTTGGTGTTGCATGCGTCTGTCGGGTCTGAGAATGTGCTGCTATGAGACTTGAACATAAACATTGTCTCAAGGTTTTGAGTTTCAAGGCACATGATCACTATTGTTTTGAAAATGGCTGCAATGTTGTTTTTCAAGACCTAATCTCACATACTGTTCTTTTCTGCTAGCATGTCATTTACTGAAATGATTGGTTTAATATTTAATTGGGGGGAGGGGTCATTAATCACATACACAGTGCCATCATTTTTTTTACCAATCTAATACATTTCATTTAAGGTGATTATTTAGATTAGATCAAAAGTTACAATTCAACATAAGATGTAGGGCATAATAGTGTTTTTATTCCTGCTTACATTTTAATATAATATACACTTTTCCTCTGGGTGAATAGCGTCTGCAATTCACCAATAGTTTTAGTTCAAATGGGGCTTCTTTGGTTGCTCCCATTTTTGATAATGATCTCGTCATGCTTCAGTCTTGCTCATGTGACCTTGCATTGTTTTATAATAACCTTTGGTCTTGTTTGTGGATATGAAACAAAGTTGTCTGGGATTCTCCCTGAAGTATGAAATTTTGCAACCCCACCCCTTTTAAAATAAGTACCACTCATAGACTCTATATAACTGGACATAGCATGCATGTCCATCATAGCATGATGTCACCCATTAGTTTTAGTGGAATCCCCAAGTGATTCAATGTCAAACACCGCGCCATTAAAAATGTTTACCTTTAAGGTGTAGTACAATTAAAGCTAATAAGTCATAAGAAAATTCACCAACTCCGAGTTGTCATAAAGGTTAAACTATCAATAGAAACCCTCTCTGTGACTCTCATGGTGGCACCCATATCACGCTTGCGGTTGCGTCATATTAGCCCAATGACAGTAGGCGGTGTCACATATTCATATTTTTTTTTCCTTGTACCTTTGATAAAGTCATAGTCACGTTTTTTGTTAATTCTACAAGAGAATATTCAGAGAATCAAAAGACACAAACAGAATCAAAATTGTGTCACTCTCAAACCCTTGGTGCAACAGAAAATAAAAACAATTAATAATTAATAACCATTAATAAAATAATTTTAAATAAGTAGCGTTTCAGATAAATAGACATGATTGATATATTTAGGACTCCCCCCCCCCCCATCGACCACACTTTCACTTTGCCCGCGTGCCTCTCTGTCAACGACATTTCGATTTTTACGTAGGACAAACTTGTTTCCTGTTTCCTGGTTTTAAACCCACGCAGCTCTAGGTCATTGCCTGCAGTTTGCTGAAAAAAAATCACATAGAAATGAAATCTGTCTTCACTTTGTTAAAATCGTCCCTCATCATTTCTCCTTAACCGGTGAGTGATCAGACTATTGTTATTCTTTGAGATTTTATCATAATCGACACCCCAGAGGTTAAATCAACGGCAGTCACTGAAAATGTAAGTATCGTCTGTGCAGCCATAAATACAGCCAACTAAAAAGTATTCAGAGAATCTTTCATTCTGCCTAATTAGCTTGCTGTACATTTTGTTTGCCATCTTTCTTTAAATTTAGGTATTTCAAATAAATGCTGTAATAATTGAAATGTGACACTGAAATATACAATAATATATCAAATGTTGCACCTATTATGCTATGCATTTAAATTTCTCGCGTTATTTCAGGTCAATATAGAACATTGAAAATCAATTTCACAGTTTAAAGCAGTTGTTTACCATTTTCGTGTAATAAAATGTTATTCTAAAATAAAATATGCAAGTATTTTTGCACTGTACAAAAGCATTCCATGAAACTTCAAAGTGTAGACAGTGGTTTTTATAGACAATTTCTGTTTTATAGGAATTTCATGGAAACTCATTATTTGTTACCAAAAGAACAATACAAAATTTTGGTTTTACGTTTAATGAATACATCATTACAGTTATCATCAAGAAAACAAAATAGCATCTTGTTTATAGCAGTCAGCGTAAACCAGCTACCATTTTCCAATACACAGCTTGAGCTGGGAATGCTGTATTTTCCATTGCCACCTTTCTTCAGAATCAAGACCATGTTTACAGACAGCACACACCAAAGCCTTCTGATTGACTCTGGAAGAATGAGTGAAGAGGTTCATGGAATGGGTCTACATGGCTAAGCAGCTACAATCAAGTCATGCAAACAATTAGTCAAAGCCGTCACAACAGTGGAGACACTTTCTCTGGAGTGACATATTGCACTTATCCATTTAGCACACTTTAGCACTCTGGACAATTCTTGGCTGATCACACCACATTCCTGTTAAAACTTTAAAGCGCACAATTTTGGAGTAGAAGAACTAGACTGGCACTTTTGGGATCAATTAGCTTGAAGACTGCAAGCTCTATTGTCCAATACCTGACCTTACAGTTGAGCTTCTGGAAGAATGTTCAAAAATTTTTTAAACACACTCTTAAGGGACTTCTGCTGTTTCAGTCTACTTGTTTCAAAACCAATTTAACTTTTTTTTAACTATTTAACTTATTTTGAGGTATATTGATGTATTTCCATTATTAAACCTTCCAGTTACAGAATCTGGGTAGCTGGCCTCCTGTGTCCAGTGTTATCTTGAACAATGACGGACTCCAGTCGACCTCAGCGGAAGCTTTCTACAATTGGCGAGAGTCTGTACACAACATTAGGCCTCAAGCGAGGAGCATCTGACGATGAGATCAAGAAAGCATATAGGTACGAAGAAACCCAATGTTTTTTGTGAAATGGTTCTTTTAACATTTATAACTGAAGCTTTTATCTAATATTCGTTGTTATGTGCTTTTAATGAATAGCTGTCCAGTTAAATCGTTCCTTATCAAAATATCCATTCCAAACAAGATTTGATCAGTAACTAAAGTGAGTTTTTGTGTGGCTAAGCATCCAGTGTATGCATGGTCACATAAAAAAAATCAGTGAAGTCACCTGAAACATGAAGCTAAAGCCTGTTTTCTCGACCCTTCTTTATATTCTAAACCTAAGGAAACTTGCATTGAAGTATCACCCTGATAAAAACCCCAACAATCCAGAGGCGTTGGAGAAATTCAAGGAGATCAACAATGCCAACAGCATCCTGAACGATGAAACAAAGCGTCAGATTTATGATGAGTACGGCTCGATGGGACTCTACGTTGCAGAGCAATTTGGAAACGATAGCGTCAAGTACTACTTCCTCATGTCCAAGTGCTGGTTTAAGGTTTGTCTCTCAATTTTCCAGGCAATGTTTAAATGTTAATTGTCTTTTTATTTCAGATATATTAAATACATAAAAATTTTTATTCGTTTAGAACTAATATCAAGTGTTTCAGTTAAGTGTCCTTTAAAAATGCAATGGGTTAGCTACAAACCCTTTGAGAAGTAGGTGTCAGGGCAGGGCGTAAATGAGTAAGTTATGCTACAAAGAATCCTAAACATGTCTAATGGTATGTGAAAACGGAATTTGTGAAATTCTCACCTAAAACCGGTCTTCAAGGAAGAACTTGGGACATGGCTGATTAGTGGGATCCAAGTATGTGAAATATAAAGGATATCTATATGCAAACAGATATACACAAGTATAAGACCATGTAGGGGCGATGATCTTTTATTCACCTGCTACTAAGCCGTTAGGAGGGCAAGTCAACCATGTTACACAATAACTTACACAAATTTGTTTTTTTTGGATTTCAATGCCAGATATCGTGAGAGGAAGTTACAAAGAGTCCATGGCTCAAACTGAGACTTATCTGGAAATTTTCAAGAATTCTAAGAGCAAATGACATAAATTAAAGGTATAAAAATCCCCACTTAAAGCTAATTGTCTGACTCTCAGATTTGCACATGTCTTCAGCACTAGAAATCCACCAGCTGAGCATTGAAATGGGCTTAGACTCGGAATGGACTTGTGTTTTGAGCAGACCCTAGACAACTACGATAGAAATTTTTTATACATAAGATGTTAAGACTGAGTGAGAACAAGCCACTAAGGAATCTTCGGATCAAGTTTTCAGGATCAACATGGACATCAAGTATTCATCTTTTGTCCTTTCAGCATCCATAGATGAGATTACATGAGATGGATTATTGTCAAAAGCAAAACTTTTCCTGATTAGCATGGATCTGGAGTGGTTGGATGGTTTTGATGAGATTTGGATTGTGTGCTGTTTACAGTAACAAGAAGAGACCACTCACAATTGTTAACTTGTACAGAAAGAGTGTAGTTTAAATGGTATAAAAACCCTGTTGATTATTTCTTCTCTCAGACGCTCGTTGCTCTAGGGCTGATCTTTACCTGCTGCTGCTGCTGCTGTTGCTTCTGCTTTTGCTGCTGTGGAAAATGCGCCTCTTCAAAAAACGAAGAGTTCCAGTTTATGAATCCAGAAGATCTGGAGGCTGAGGAGGAGCAGGACGATGGTGAGATTAAAGCCTAATTTATACTTCTGCGTCAAGCCAGTATGCTTTTCATTTAACGTTGTATTGGATTCCTATGGTATTCTGCAATCTTAAATTCACCCAAAATATGCTATACACCTACTGCTGTATAGGGACAAAAGAGCACTGTACCAGATTTCACCTGCTTTTGATTAAGTAAATGAAATGTTAAGTATTAACTCAAGCTTTGCTCTTTTTTTTTTATTTTTGTTCACAGACAATGAGACAGTAGTAGCTGAACAGCCTGTTCCTGGTACACCACCTGGAGATTCAGGTCAACATTAATTCTTTGACACACCAATCTTGAATCTTTTATATCTGTTTATTAGATAAGAAAATGCATAAAAGACATTGGCGTAGTCAGTCTTTTTGCTTTTTTTCGGTTTGTATTATTAGTAGTTTGAAAAAGCAGATGTCAGGGAAGGAAACTCAAATCTGCGAGGAAATATCCAACAATGAACAGCTCCTTTATGTAAATATCGAATCAGAGAGGAACTGTCAGAGCTGAGAAGACAGATTTCACTTTTTTGCTGGATTTGCAAAAGAAAAAATCAGATGTTATTGTGTAAAAGGCAACATATGAAACACAAGCGCTATTCTGCTCTGTCTTCTCCTCCATCTACAGCTGTTCCTGGTTTCAGGACCCCTATTTGCCCGTAACTTTTGCCTGCCTTAAATCCCTCTCTTCCTGACCTGAACTGCTCGCTGCTGAAGAAGCTTATGACCACCTTGCTATGATTGTTTATTTGATTGTTTTAATTTAGTGAACATTTTTGTAGATTTGTTTTGTTGTTTGATTTAGCAAAATAAAGTGAATTCTATGAACACCTATTATTTATCTGTTCACGCGATCCATTCAAAGAATAATTTATAAAAATTACAATTTGCTAAGCCATCCGAACCGAACCGAAAACCCTAGCTAGAAAACCACAGTACGTACCGAGCCGTGAGCTTTATGTACATCCCCAGGGAAAATATACATTTAATATACCTAATATACATCCCCGGGGAAAGCAAGAACTGACAAAATGTGTTAATTCTTTCAAATGTAAGCCGCTTTGGCTAAAAGCGTCTGGTAAATGTATTAATGTAATGTAATGTAATATCTAATAAATTGAAGTCTTTCTCAGTCATCATGGGATATTAAAACTCATCCTCATTTCTACTTACTTTTAGTGTTGTACAATGTTTTTGGGACCAGTTCTTTTTCATTTGTTTATTTATTTATCATATTGGAGATTTCATCAACTTTACCTTCCATTGAAAGCAGCTGGCTCATTTGATTCTCTTGAAATGTATTGGCAACATAAAAAGTGATAAAGGCCATTTTTAGTAAATTAAATTATAAGTATTAAATAAAACTCTTGTTAAGCTTTACTCTTTTTATTGATCACAGGCAATGAGACAGTGATAACTGGACAGCCTGTTCCTGGTACACCGCCTTCAGGTCAACAATATTTATTTTATAGTTCTATCTGGAAACTTTGTATTTGTTTGTTAGACAACAAAATGCATAAACTACTTTTGAGTATTAAAATTGAAATCTGAGTAAATGTTTTATTTCATCCAGCAGGACACAGTGTGATTGTAGGAATGCCCATAAATGGAAGTTCAGGTGAGGCTCGTTATCGCTTATGATAATTCAAACCCCAAGGACCATCTTTATATGACCTAAACACCACATCTAACCCTGGGTTATTATTATTTTCTTTACAACACTAGAAAAACGTGCTCATACATCACTTCTAACCATGGATTATAATGCTCTAAGCATCACTATTAACTCTGAATTATTATGTTATGATAATCGTCAGGTAGTTACAATAGTGAGGTAGGCTGTGGCAATGACACTAATCTCAGTTGGTACTAATGGGTCCAAAAGTGTCCCAAGAAAACGTCTAGGTTACTTGCGTAACCCCACGTTCCCTGAATAGGGAACGGAGACGTTAGTCGGGATTAGACCGACTGAATGGGAGCGAATCACCGTGAGAGCGACTGACGAACATATTAACGGGCAAATTAATTTGCAGGCGAAGGTGATTGATTAGCAATCAGCCGGGTATAAAGCCGGGCGTGCCTAAGCCTCAGTATG
>SRMA01026473.1:745708-932840 GCA_007224835.1 Danionella cerebrum
CAGACAAACTATGAGCTGTGCCCATTTCACATCTTGAAATGTATTTTAGCGTGAGAAAACGGGTTTGTAGCGTGAGAGATCACTCAAATGCGAGAGTCAGCTGATCTCTGTAGTTTCGCTCGTGACGTAAGTATGGATGCGGATGCCAAAGGCATTGTGGGAAATGTAGTTTTTCCCCCGTTTTCGTTACGTCCGCGCAATGGCAGAGATGGGCGATGACGTCAGCGCGCAGCGCTTGGTAAACAAATATGGCCGCGGCTTCGGCCTAGCTCCGGAGCTCCGGAGCTCTTACACCTCTCATACGGCCGTTACCGGACTTCGCGGCGGTTTGCATTCGCTTCATAAGACGCACCAACTTTTCCCCCTCAGTTTTGGGGAAGAAAAAGTGCGTCTTATGAGCCGAAAAATACGGTACTTGTCAGTGTTTCTGCGCATATTTTACTAAAAATAAACCACAGACAACACGAAGCTTAACATTGCATTTATCGAAATCATTCAAAACATTTTCTCTAGTATAGTTAAAATGCAACAATCTGCACACATAGTACTCACAAAAAAACAAGTTTAAATTAAAAAGCACACAAAATATTACGGTTTAATAAATGACTTCAATTTAGGAAAAAGATGCAAGGCATTTTGGGTAGTGACTTCCATGACCGTCTCCAGGGGGATCCCTTTGATTTTGGCGATGTATTCTGCACTAATGCTGATATTCTTTGGTACATTCCTCACCTAGGGTAGACACAAATATAAATCTGTTTCAGAAATCTTTAAACACCTGTCAAAGAGATAAAATCCCCCATGTACCTGTTTTTCAGGTCCGAGGGCAGGAGCGTCCGTTTCCAAACACATGCTCTCCAGAGGAACCTGTTTCACCAGTTTCTGCTTCTTAGGTAAATGTGACATAAAGCATGTGATCTGTGTGTGACTCAGTGAAATTCATACATATAACCTGTAAAACTCTTTACTTTTCACTAGTAGGTACATAGAATGCTTATATTTACCTGATCACTCCTTATAATAGATGGAGGTATTGAGAAGAAATAACCCGCTTTAACTCCCTCCATTGCGACTGAAGGTTTACCATCAAAAGCATGAAGAAGGGCATTTTCAACACCTGAAAACAATGATAAATACAGCTAAAATGATTTCACCTACATAAAAATGGAAAGCATGTGTACCATGCATACCCAACTGCTTCAGAAGATGGATGGTTGGTCTTCCCGCAGATCTCGAGTGTACGTTGCTAACAGACAAAATGCAATAATGGATTACAGATCATTTCATAAAACTAGGACAAAGCCTCTTGCATCTTATAGATCATTTCTTTTACAAGTACCTGAATGGAAAGATTTATCAACAGCATAGACTTACAGAGGCAGATTTAGCTGTTTTGCTATTTCAGCTTGTCGAATGAGCACCTTTCGCTGACTATCTTTCCCTGCATCATTGTTGACGACACGTGGAGTGAAATCCAAGCCGACCTAAAAATGGAAAATCCATTAACCGTGAAGGAAAGTAGTATTTAAACCCATGCTGATTTTGAATATTTGCCTGTCTAGATAAAAATAGACAGTAAATGTAAGGTTTCGTGATTCTAGGTTCTTTAACCAAAGACCCTCCCCACTGTCAAACATGAGGACACCATACTTTGGGGTGTTTTATGCCAAGGAGACAAGGCAACACCACCTGTTGGAAGAAATGACGCACAGATACACAATTAAATCTTGGGAGAGAACCGCCTTCTTTCAGCCAGAACATTAAAAATGCCTTAAGGATGGGCCATCCAGTATGACAATGGCCCAAAGCACTCGTTAATATACAAAAGGAGCTGGATCCCTTTAAAGAGGTGACGAAAACAAACAGCCAATATAAGGAGAAGTGTATAAACTTTCTGAAAATTCACTTACAGTTTGAATATTAGTGGAATATTATAAATATTAGTTTATAACTATAAGTTTTTGTTGAACAGGTCTTCATTTTGTCAAAAGGTGGAGTACAGAAAATATTCTTATAATTTTAAGGAAAGTAAGATCTGAAAAGCAAATTCTTCTGCAAATTGAAAACATATAAGCAGATTTTAAAATTTTCTTCTGTTGCTCTGTGTTACACTTATTGGTTCATTCAAGTCCAACAGAAATGTACAACAAGCTAAAGATGTTAAATTAACAGCAGACAACTGTTGCATGATTTTCTCATAAAAAAGCTAATGCTTCCCTGTAGCCTTCAAGAGGAACAATCAAAATATACTCCTAACCTCACCAATGGCCACAATGTGATCTTTGTGTTTGTCGATCAGTGGTAAAGCGGCATCTAAATCCTGTCAGACAAAAAGACAGACAGATTTAAACATACAGTACAGTAAGTTACCACATGTAGACTTTTACAGGTACACTTTGTAGACCTCAAGTGATGCACCCCTGGGTTGTCCAGGGTCCTGAACAGGATGAACTCCGAGACATGGCATAATGAATCCAGGGAACCTATGGAATCAGACATAACTTTCCTCATATTGAGAATCTATTGCATCTGAACAATAGGTCATCTGAACTCCAGTTGATTACAAATCTAACCGTGACTTGTGAAAATGTGACTGATGAAAGAAAGGAAAGTTCAACTCATTGCAAATCGGAAGGAATTTTCACATGCACCATCCAATAGAAGTAAAGTTGTGCATGCTAACACATTACATTTTTTCTATGTACATTCATGACTTATTGCAAGTAGCAGTAGAATTATAAGACAGGATGGCCTAGAGGTATTGGGCCAAAACGATGACTACGTTTTGGTGAATTGTTTTTATTAAACATTTTGCTATCCATTTTTATGTGTGATGCTAAGGTACACATACTAAAGGCAAAAATAAAGTTGGTTTGGCCACATATAAAGGCGGGTAAAGTAATGTATTTTGATCAACCACATATGAATGTGACAAACGAAAATATAAAACTAACCTTTGTGAGAGCTGAATAATTTTCTCAAATTCCCCAGCGTGCTCTGCTACAGCCAGCAGGGCAACAAGCCCAGCCTTAACAAACAGTAATCAAGATTACTAGACGTTTAAAATGAAAATGTACTTTATTTTAGAATAAAGTACAAATATAAATACCCTCTTAGAATCTTCGATGACATCACCGATATCCTAAAATAAACACAACGTTACTTGTTATTGCCTCTTTTTTACTTTTAATTGCAGATGACACTAGATAAAATGTCTTACGCTGTCAAAGTCATCGGCTGATATGTGACAGTGACAATCAATATACCCATGCATAGATAATTAATTAAGTGAAAGTAAAAAAAAATTACGAAATTACAGACCACATGGATCTGCACAAAAATAAACAATTAAACCGGAAGTGAATCTAAACTTCCTGGTTTTTGACCAATCATTGCTGAGAATATGTAGAGTGCCTTGAAGATGATGATTATGATTATTAGTAGTTGTACTAGTAAGACTAATTTTGCGCAAGCGCTTTTTTCTATGTCGTTACCAACAATTTTTTTTAAATTGATCACTACTTTATTACCGTTTAAAAGATGCGTGTTTTGATAAGGCGTTCTCATCTGGATCAACCAATCATCGTCATGTTACATATATAATTTTCATAAGCAAGCAAAACTTACTTCCTGACTGTCAGGAAATTTTACGAAAATGAGGAAGTTTAAGTTCACAATGGACGAATCACGTGTGTTTCCGTGAATACCATCATGTGATTTTATAAATTTCTCAGGTGATCGCAGACAGTGAGCGAGGAGCAAGCATAGCAGCACCATGCACCAGTGCAGTGTTTTCGGTCTTCTTTTGCTCTTTGTCGGATGTGTTTGTCAATATCAGCCGACGTGGGAATCGATCGACTCGAGACCTATACCAGCATGGTTCGATCAAGCCAAGTTTGGGATTTTCATTCACTGGGGAGTGTTTTCTGTCCCCAGCTATGGTAGTGAGTGGTTCTGGTAAGTCTTAAAAAACTTTATTTGAATATTCAACGAGTTAAATGAGCAGTTTTTAGTGTTGAGTGGTTTCATGCACCATCTGCCATATCCGAGGGGCAACTTGTTTCTTTTGAAGTAAGGAAGTGACTGAACTGCAATTCCTCTTTCTGCCGCTAGAGACTGACTGTACTAGTTTTGTTGATTTAGATCTCTAGATTTAACCTTCATGAACAATCTGAGGGGTGAATGTATTTTTTCTGATTGGTTGGAGTAGGATTTATTAAGAATTAAATTTGTGCATAATTTAAGGGCTTTGTTTCTGGACAGACCCATTATTGACCGTTCTTTCTGCCATTCTCGTCACGCGTCATCCTCTGGTGCCATTAAATCAAGCTAATTTCATCTGATGAACTTGGCTACTCCTTGTATTTTTGGTTTTTAGGTTTTACTGTCGGTTGTTTCTTGTGTGTGAGTGTGCGTGTGCTGTTGTGTTGAGAGTGTGTTTTTTTTAGACAGTCGTGTGATTGATTTCTAATATGCCCACCTCTATGGAACTTATTAACAAAGAAGTTGGTCATCACTAGATTTTGCACATTATTTAAACATTGGATGATGATTTTTCATACCGTTTCAATTTAGAAATTTTTTTTTGGCCCAGTCAGAAAAACAAATACAGTATAAATTTCTGTGCAGATAACTTGAAGGATGGATGATTTGTTACTGAACTGTTTAGAAGTGTCATTGTTTTGTGGATATACTCTTAAGAGCGAACTCTGATATCACTGAAATGCTTTTAGCTCACATTTTTCTCTTTCATTCATTATGTTGTTTATTTTGCTTTCTGCTAGGTGGTACTGGCAGGGCCAGAAATATTCATCATATGTGAAGTTTATGGAGAAGAATTATCCTCCAGGTTTCACATATGCAGACTTTGCTCCCCATCTCACAGCTGAATTATTTGATCCAAATGAGTGGGTTGACCTTTTTGCCGCATCTGGAGCCAAGTATATCGTTCTCACAACCAAACACCATGAAGGTTTGTAGGAAATTCAAGCATAGTGTATCGTTGGTCATAGCCATGCATGCATCATCATATTTTTCCCATAACAGTTATTAGTGTAACCGCAAGCACGTCTCCTTCCAGGAAGGTCACCGGCGAGCATATGTGGTTTAATATTCAATATAAATGTTCATTTCTTTAAAGCAAGTTCAATTTATATTTTTTTAGTAAAATTATTATTTATTAAACATTTCATTTTATTGTATTTAATGTTTGGTTACTCTTAGAGCTTTCAATTAAAATTATATTTGTTAAAAGTTTAACATCATACGATTCTCTTAAAATCAATCTTTAATGTTTCATGATTTTGCAAAGTAAATCCACTAATTATTTTTTGTATAAAATGTTTATTATATGGATAATATTGTAAATTTAGCATGGAGAAAATATGTTGATTTTTGAGTAAATTGTTTTATACAAAATGTAAGTAAGCAGGGCAAGACAATTAAATAAGAAATGTTTAATTATTGTATGAAATTGTTAAACATTTCAGTATTTGATTCAGAAATTGTCTATGTTGCGGTGAATAAAGAGCTCTTCTATTAATCACCTCACCTGCTACACCTACTCCTCATCACAAGATCAATTAATAAAGTTGTTGAATTAAAACTAAATGTAAATAAGAATGAGCATTGCATCAGTAAACTATTTTCAACCCCAAGAGTAAAACCTGAATGTTTCATGTGACTTCTTTTATTATATTCCTTGATCCCCATGTCTTGATAATATGGTTAGTTTCTCCTTGCTTCACTCACACACTTTTGCGTATTCCTCAGGGTTCACCATGTGGGGGTCCAAGTACTCCTGGAACTGGAATGCTGTGGCCGTTGGCCCCAAGAGGGATCTGGTGGATGAGATTGCCTCTGCTCTTCGCAAACGCACTGATCTGCACCTCGGCCTCTATCACTCGTTATTTGAGTGGTTCAATCCATTGTTTAGAGCCGATGCTGATAATCAGTTCAAGACTAATGTGTTCCCTACAACAAAGAGCCTTCCTGAACTGTACGAGCTCATAAACAAGTTCAAACCTGAGCTACTGTGGTCGGACGGGGATGGAGATGCTCCAGACTCTTACTGGAACAGCACTGGCTTTCTTGCATGGCTTTACAATGAAAGGTAAGGGGAGATCAATGGTAATAGAATAAAATATTAACATACACGTTTCAATGTAGATTAATAGAGGAATCTTCTTTATTTGTATTTGCCTACTTATCCCACTTGGGCCCTTTGGTTAGTAATTTGGTTTACACCATGCACTGTACCGTCAACAGGCACATTTTGGGAAAAAAGTATATAGGAGAGGATGAGGTTCTTGCATTCCATGTTTAATCTGAATACCACTGAGGAATACTTTTTCTTCAGTCCTGTGCGTGACAGTGTTGTGACCAATGACCGCTGGGGATATGGTTCGATCTGCAACCACGGTGGGTACTTCACCTGCACTGACCGCTACAACCCAGGACACCTGCTGAAGCGCAAGTGGGAAAACTGTTTGTCCATCGATCAAAGGTCCTGGGGCTTCAGGAGAGAAGCCAAACTGAGCGATTACCTCAGTACTGAACAGCTGATAGCTGTGAGTTTCTTTCAGAAGTCTTGTGGTAACTTTTCAGAATTCTTTAAACTGTGTAAAAGTCTCTTTCTCTCTTCAGGCTCTGGTGGAGACTGTGTCCTGTGGGGGGAACTTGCTCCTGAATGTTGGTCCCACTCACGATGGGAGAATTGTGCCCATATTCGAAGAGCGTCTGCGTCAGATGGGACAGTGGCTACAGGTCAATGGAGAGGCCATTTACAACAGCAGTGCATGGAGGGTCCAAAATGACACTGCCACCCCAGGAGTCTGGTCAGTTCCACCAACAGCTCGCTAATGCAGAATTGCTTTTATGTACTGCTTTTTTATATAATCTTTTTGAAAGATAAAATATATTTTTGGTATCTCTGTTGGTATATAAACTCCCAGAACTTTAGCATTAAGCCAGTTAGTATGAATTTTAATTGTGTTATTGTGTCATTGTAATAGGTATACATGGAACAAGGAGCGCAATGCTGTCTATGCTTTTTTCCTCTCCTGGCCCGCTGATGGCTTCATTGTTCTGACCGACCCTATAGTTTCAGCAGCCAAGACCAAGGTAAAAGTGTGTTATGTTATGTAGGATTATTTCTACAGCACTTTTTATACACATCGCTAATTCACATTGCTTTACAGAAAGATGACGTATAACACAATGAAATTGAAAGCTGGACATAAAATAAAATGTTTAAAAAATCAAAGTAAAAAGTCAGTAAGAATGATTGGATGAAAGCATCCTCAGCAAAACTGTACATGAATGGTCAGTGCCAGGCCGGCATGTATTTTGGTTGCACATTTGTTTGACCCTTATGTGTTTTCAGCATGTTTTAAGCCACTTCAGGGTGATTTTGAGTCTGAATTTGTTCACAAAGTTTTCTCTGTTTCATCCAATTGATTGAGTTTTGGTGACCTTATTTTACATGTAACAAGTGATATGTTACCATTTTAGTGTTATGAAATTATCATTTGAATGGCCTTCTCTTAGCATGATTTCATGACATACAGAAAATGCAATGTTTCTTGTTTTAAATGTTTTTAAATGCATGAATTTGATTTGATTGTTATTTACCACAGGTGGCTCTTCTGGGGGTTTCTCAATTACTGTCCTGGGCATCAGTGTCTCCCACGGGTCTCAAAGTTCAGCTTCCTACACTGATTCCAGGTCAGATGCCAGGTGGATGGACGCTTCTCCTCACCGGGGTGCAGTAATTTAACTCTAGAGATGGGTTTATTTTGTAACGCTCAGGGATCCACATATACAAATATTTTATCCCAAATTCTGAAGTTTTCTTAAAGAAATTTCCACATTTACAGAGTTACAGTTTTTGATTGGCTTGAAATCCACCTGAGGTTAAATGTTTAAACTAGTATACACTAGTTTAAACGGGGGTCTGAACTGACAAACAAAATTGGCTTGAATCATTGACCAATTAGAGCTTTCTGCGTTTTAACCACTTTTATCAACACACACTTTAGGAAAACACAAGTATGAAAAGTTTTTCTGTCTTTTCCCACCCCCATCTGTGATGTCATGAGAGATGAGGATTTGAGGACTTCAATTATCAAAGTGAGGTGTCCCACCCCCCTGAAAGCAGTCACTTTGTATGCATCCAAAACATAGAGACTGACTGAAAACATTGGGACAAACAATTACCTGACTCATCAATTACAGCCTTTGTGATGTATAACTTATCAAACCAAGTGCTGTTTGGTCAAAGAATTGATGAAAGGAAATGGGAAAGGATAAGTCACACACTACACACATTCCTGGAAATATCATCATAGACATTGATGTAGAAGGGGAGAGAAAGTGAAGAGAAAACAGACTTTGAGAAGCTGAATGGAAGAGATGAAGTTGACATGGGTTCAGCTTTTCAGAGTAATCGAAGAGTAAGTACACTGGGAAAATGTTGTTGAGGCCCTATGCTCCACAGTGAAGTAAATAGACAAAGAAGATGAAGAATCTGTCCTTTTCCTTAAATGAGCACCAAACACACATCAACGTCCCTCAGATACTGATCAGAGAATGTTATTGGAGCATTATCTGTGCATTTATTAATGTTATAGATTGAATAAACTGGAAACACTGAATTTACATTATTAGCTAACATCTTGTAGTCTTCCTCTGTCTTGTTATTCACTGGTTCTCATCTGCACAGTCCTCTTAGTAAAATGCACATTAGTACCATGAAACATCCCGTTGATCTTGCTTTTGCACCGAAGAAGTAAAACTATGGAAAATGTCACAACTCAGATCTTGAATTTTTACTGTCTGGTTCTAGGGTGGGTTGCAGAAATAAATTCATTTGTTTGTTTTCACTGCTGCAAATGTTTGTTCTTTGTTAAAAGCAAATACAAATCTAAACAGATTGTTTCATTTTCATTTATGCACTTAAATGCTGAGAATACACTTGTGTCTTGGTTTGAATAAAAAACAAAATAGCAGTACATTTAACTTTTTTTATAATGAAGGTAATTGGGTTTAATGTTTTGATTGATTGCTTGTACTTTTGCACTGGGATTTTTTTAAAACTTTAATAAAGGGATTAATTAAACAACATCAGTGTGTCTGATTTATTAACCTGTGAGAATCCACAAAACGAGGTGAGGAAAGTCTGGAATGGTGCTGTATAATTTACATTTGTCTAGCCCTTCCACTTAAACATAAGCTTTTAATTCATGATTTCATTTTCAGTCTCTTGTCTGTCCAGAACATGTTGACTGTAACTTCAGTGTTAATCTCCCGCTTCGATTGAAAGTCCAATGTGGACATTTCTTAAGTTTAGACCATTATTCCTCCATTTTGAAGCATAATGGAAAAAATAACTGGACTACGCTTGAATCTTTACTATTTTCTATAGCTTGCTAATTCTATTATTCTTTAGCCGAGGTGCTGCTCACCAGCACCCCAAGTAGAATTTAAAATGGGAAAATGTAAAGTTTAATTCAGTTTACCAATAATTACCGTACATTATTTCTGGTAATGACAACAAAATGGTTTGAACTACAAACGTTTGTTTAACTCTTATGTGTTGAAAAATGAAACAGAAATACCTGCTAATAGAAAATATTGACATCAATTGTTTTGGATGAACATTACAGAAGGATTTCCATCAATCTGAGGGCTTTTGACTTCTGTTTATTCACTTTCAACTTCCACAAATTACTCTTTATGTCTCGATAGCTCTTGAAAAAAATATCTCCCAAACTATAGTGTTTCAATTTCATTGTCCAACCCATGTTTGCCCACAGTGTAACTTTCTATATTCTGTGTCAGACAAAACAGTTCTTAAGTTTTGGAAATTCTTCCAAGCAGAGCAGTTCCCCATCAGTCCGGGCTCGTGGCTGTCTCTGAGTTACACGTGCGGCCTCTGTTGGATCACAAACTCCCTCTCTGAGTTATTCAGGGCAGGCAAGCCAGGAATAGAGTTAAAGAAACAGAAGTGGCCTTCCAAAGCACTCTCAGTCTTCTTCAGAGCGAGATTCAGCTCAATCATAATCAGAAGTGTGTCATACTCATTGCATGCTGTGTTTGAGAGTTTCAGTGCTATTTTCTAATTCAAGGAGTTTCATAAGCACAAACTTAAGAAACTTTACATTGTTAAACTTAAAAAATCTCATAGAGAAATTATACAATATTTTGCAAAGTGACTGAAACTGCAACCGCAACTCATCGACCGGCCTCTTGAGGCTTGTCTTAAAAAGGAGTCTGTCCCATTGAATTCCCATATGCTGAACTCTCCAGAGAACAAATCAATACATTTTGAGCTTCATAACAAACATAAACGTTTATAATAGTCAGTCTTTTAGATTAAAAAAGACTGTAAAAATGTACCATGTAAGGTGGATTGTTCCATGTTAACCATAAATTATGGTATGCATCTCACCCAAGTCACAGCACCAATCTCTTTATTGCATTTTGCCCAATAATGCAAGCATTGGCAGGATTGAAAACCAGCATTTACATCTTTTCCCGGGTTGCAAAGTCACCAGTTTGTTAGCGTCTCGAACCCAGTGTTCTTTTATTTCTTGATTAAAAGGAATTGAAGACGAGATCACAGAAACTTGTGAGCTGGTGTAACTTGAACTACATCGTCAGAATTACCACCGATCCCACATATGCAACATCTGGAAAATTTAATATCAGTGACAACAAAAATTGCCCAACCCTAAAACTCATTAAAAGTTTTCCATTAAAACTTAAACTTATTTTTGAGTAGATTTCAGATATTTATTTAAGTAAACATATAATAAATGAAGTGAACTGTAACTGTGTTTTTGAGTGACCTAAATAATGAATTTTCCAGAGGGTGTCTGTCTGTGTTCCCTCTGGCGTTCCCTCCTGTCCACTGCTATGGAATTGTTAGCCAAAGTCTATTTTGGTCCAGTGCTCTTGAGTCAGAAGCATGTATGTGATCACAGTGATGGACAGCAGCTCTCAGCCAATCACAAGAAACTTGATCACTTTCCACTTGTTTCTCACAAAGTGAAAGTATCAAAACTATGACTGAGAGAGAGAGAAAGGGAGAGAGACAGAGAGTGGGAAGTGTGAGTGAACCATGTGTCTGAGGATGGAAAGCTGACCTAAGATGTAAGGATATGTCCAGGTAAGTTCTTCGGGATTTTATCCTGGTGAAAGGTGGAGGTGGGGAATATATCAAGCTTTTTGTTAGATTTGGTTAGTGGTGAGAGTTTGTGTTAAATATTATTTATTCTCCCCGTTATCTGACCTAGATTTAGCCATTTTAAGGTAATTGGTTTAAGCCAAAACTATACAAAGTAAATTCTAAAATATTTTGTGTATCTTGAGAGTTAAAAAGTCTTTGTTTTGTCGAACAGACTTAGCCAACAGAACATATGTGTTTGTATTTAGATTTCTGAATTGCGTGGCTGGGTGGTTTTGGTATTTTGTGGGGTGGTTTTGGCCAAAACCGACAGACTATTATACATGTTCTGAATCAATACAACAGTTATGACGAGTGCCACTGTGAGAAATTACTCTTGGAAGTTTTAGCATGGACACCTAAGGGTTTCATGCTTCTAGTCTTTAAATTTGGTGGTGAAGTTGATTGGAGATAGTGAAACATAAGCCAGTGTGCCAAAAAGCCTGCAGCGTTCAACCCAGCCCACCATTAAATTTTAATGTTCCATTTAAAGTGACCCAACTGCTGTTTCAAGGGAAAGGTGGTGTATGGCAATAACAACAGTGAACTGCGGGGGCACTGTTTGTGCTCTAGAAACTTGTGTTCACATAAATCTGTGATTCATGCGAGGATAACCCGATTCAGTAGGAAAACAGACATTAATTGCATGAACAGTGGAAAGAGCTCTGGTTTAAAGTGACGTGTGTTTTTTTACTTCCCAAAATTGTCAATCAATAGAATATCGGTTTTGAAAAATGCAGATATCCAATAACCAAATACAGACCCTTTCGAAACCATGATAGAGGATATTTATTGGACATACTAATCCTACTTTTAGCTTCAAAAATAAACCCACAATGCACACTGCAGACACTACATCCATCCTTTACACTGTGTACTTTCATTCAGTGTGTCCAGGGATGGGAAACACTGGGTGCAGGGGATAGATGAATTAAGAATATATTTGGAACAGCTGTTAAACACAGCTGTTGTTAGTGTTATATGTCAATAGAGCTTGTGTGGGCATGTTCAGACATGAATTCATTCTGCCTTGACGTGATGCTACTGTGCTTTTGATCATGACTACAGGCAATGATTCTTTTCTTGTATTTGAAGTGAGGTCTATTCACTGTTACCACTTAGCATGTGTTGCCATGGTGATCAGCCACACTCTTCATCACTGAGAAACTCAAGGCGTTTATTTTAGATCTAAAGCTCAGGCCCTTCTCAGTTCAGATAAAGGGATGAAAGATGATGGGGAGAAATGGTGCAGTTGTTGCTTCGTTTGAAGAACCAAACATGTACATTCTGAACATTTTGGATAAAATGCAGCACATTTGACACTGTTGCACAGCTTGTTACTAGATTAACTAGTTTTGTATTCTCTTCATGGTCTGATTTTGGCTCAGTTTGGTTCAGTTCACTTATATGTTGTAGGCAAACCTTTGATTGAAATTATCTGACTAAATATAACGCTTGAATAAAATTCAGATGTACAGAAAAGTGGATACCCTTATATGCATGTTTTATTTTTAATTTAATATTGGAAAATGAATCAAACGCATCTTTGATGTCATTACTGTTAAATGTGGTTTATTAATTCACATTTTTAATAAAGGAATTTAGAATAGAGAGTATATTTTTCAATTAAAAAAGAGCAACAGACTAATATTGTTAAGAACCATCATGACAAGCTGCATAATTTAGGACATTTTACATTTGTATTCAGAAAAATTTTCTTGACAGTCTTTTTGCTTGATTTTATTTGTTGATTTATTTTAAAAAAATTGTTTAAGATGTGCAAAATTTATTGAGGAACATTTTGCTAAAGGAAAAAGGCCTTAAGTGGTTCAATAATGTCATTTTATTACCATGAAGGTGAAAGTTTGTAAAGTTTCTGTTGTTGTCATGATTTAAAAAGAGTACCGGTAAATACAGTTAAACAACCATAAATGGGGGAAATGCTTTTAAATCATCTTTTATGACATTTACTACGAAATTTTAGTTTTACTGAAAAAAAGTATGTTCTGGAGAACAAAAAAAAATATTTAGGATATTTAGTAAAACATTCAGGTATGCAGAGGGTAAAAGCTAAACAACCAAATAGATCCATGAGATGTACTTCAGGTGTCATATAATAACATTTAATGCCAGTTAAAAGGCAGTTGACACGTAGTTAACAAGCTTAACAGTTCAAACCCCTGGCAAAGCAAATACAGGTGTCATTCCTGTGCTTTATGACTCTCATAAAATCCTTGAAGGCATTTGGAAATTCATACCCACCAATCTGTCTTCCTGTCTATGTATTTCTCTAAGAATGCACTGAAACACTCTGTATATTGTGTATAATATAGTGTTAAGCCCTGAAATGGCAGATCGTCCAGAAGCTCTGAAGGTTGTTTCTCTCTATAAATACAACCCTTGGTGTCCCAAGGCTTTTCCACTGTCGCTGTCCAACTCAAATCTGAATGCTTTCAACGTATCTAACCCGAAAGAGTGAATTCTGAGAGCCCATATATCTTCTGTTTGTTGGTAAATATTCATATTCAAGAATCTTTGGCGGCCTAATAAACAATATTTGAACTACTTTGCAAATGCAGTTTTGCAGGTCCTATATTTGATCAGATTGCACTTCCTTGCAAAGTTTTGCAATGGTACAAGTCTTGCGTGTCATTTGAAAGATTGTGAGCACTAGAGATGTCCTCTCTGATCATAGTTTTGGGACCCTCCACTCCTTTAACACACAGTTGTCTCCCTGTCTGTAACTCAAGATGAAGCCACTGCGGGTCTAATATTTTTAGCCCTGTAAATTGTATTGTGATGAAAGGTCAAGGTTACTCACCAATTGAGAGGTAAAGTCGGGATTAACTGCCCAGTGTATCATTTGTTCTTGTCTGTTTGAATGTTTGTTAGAATGCTGATGGTGCCTATCTTCAATGGGCACATTGAGCAAAGAGCAGGGATCTACACTTGCCGTTGGCCATTCTCACTCATGCTCACTCCAGATGCCAATGCACAGATTCAACCTTCTGTGAGCGTTTTTGGAGCATATGAATAATTTGGAACCACCATATTCCACAAAACAAACACAAAACTGTCAATATTGCTATTGCCTCAAGAGCATTTGAGGAAACTTTCAAACTTTATTTCAATTCATTATCATACTTTTGCTCAAACCTGTGCAGACAGATTATGTTGGCCATGCACCGTTTAATCTCCTCTCAGGTCATTTCCCATAACCCTTTTAAAAAGGCAACCGATGGCGGGGACTGGTAGAAGACAACGTCAAGTTGTCACATTAACTGCTGAAGCAACATTTCGGCATCAACACAGCAGGTTCGACATGGCAGGAGTGTGGCAAGGCCAGCTGCTGTACTCACCCAATGCTGGAATTTTAACTGTCCTGCACCAGTAGCACTCACCCCCAAATGTGATCTTTCATCGCTGAAGCCAGCAACAGAACATGAACTCTTTTAATTATTTTTTTTATTGGTTAATAAGATGCCAACGCAGGCCTTGATCATGTGTCTGTCTCTTTTGCCACCTTGTGACAGAGTGTGCACTCTGGATGGATTTACAGTTCCTCACGACGAAGCACATAAGTTGCTTTGGTTAGACGTGTTCATCAAATGCTTAAATGATACATTAGTTTACAATATGTGCATACAATATTTGGGCCAAACATGGTCCGAGTCTAGAAGACATGTTCCACACAACATATGTTGAAGTTTATAGCTTTGGTGAGTCATGGCCCTTGTGGCATATGTCATAATTTGATAAAAATTGCTATATGTGGAATGGCACAATCTGGCTGACTGTGCGGCAACATAGCTAACCACTTCAACGCCATGCAGGCATAGCTGGGATCATTAAAAAAAATTCCAGAAGTGTAAAGATCTAACTGCTAAAATTTTTGGATTTCAATATTTAGGGGTTAATAAAAATAAAAAAAAAAGTGAAAGGGGCACATTTTGGAGTTGATTTCTCAGATGGTAATATGTGATACTCTTTTGCTGTGATGTTTTGTAAGGCCATTCGTTTGTGTTTGGGAAATTTGTGTTAACTCCAAATTTTTATTCGCGAAAAGGTGCCAATGCGCGTCTCAGAACCGCTCTACTACTGCGGTCACACTGGCAATTCAACATGCAATCGAATGCATCTGTTTTAAGCCCAACTTCTAAACAACCATATTATAAATGCAAAAATGCATTATATAACTCATGTAAACGTTACAGAAATACTGACAATAAAACTGTACTCTAACATAGTGATATTGTATTATTGTCGTTTTTTAATGTATGCTCAATTAAGTTGATTTAGTTTCCAGCAAGTTTACTCTAAAAACTAGAATATACTGTGTGTTTGAACTTTATCACAATTCAAGTGGATTTCAGAGAGCAAACAATAAGTACACCTTGTACCTTTAAGCCACAGGATCCAGTCTGAATCCTTTTTTCCCGATCAGTTCAGCTTTCAGCCTTTCTCGAGAAGCGTCTCCATGGGCTTCTTCTTCTTCTTCACGCTGGTGCAGAGGGGGTCTGAAATGTGGGCCGTTGCGTAAACCCTCACAGGGCCCCTTTTCTATTTTTGTTCCTGGATACGCGTCTCCGTGAGGTATTTTCTCTGGTGACTCGCGTACATCTGTAGCTCTGCTAATGTACTCTCATTGAGCAAGAGATGGAAGGCTGTTGAGTCTCATTTCTGCCTGTTCTATTTACATTTTTGAAAGGAATGTCTGGAAATTAAGGAAGCAGGGACTATGAGAGCATCTGCATTTGACAGGAGACATTGTACATGGCTGAATTTGGACAGCAGGTTTGTGGACATGTTATTGCATGTGTTCGTGGGAGACCAAAACAGGTGACTTGTCAGAGTCAGATGTGGTTTTGGGTGTGTTTTGCTTTTCTGTGGATGTTTTGTTGCTGTTGTGGTGTTTTAAGTGCTGCACAGCTGTGTTTCATGAGATGCCAGGTATCCCGCTGGGCTGTGATGCCAAGGGGGGATGATATATGACGTAATTGCATTCTATTGAATGGTTATAATTTCCCGCCTCTGGCTTTGACAGGCTCATCTGGTGGTTGTTGTATTTTGGGTGTATCTGTGCAGCTCCTTGAGTGATCATTTTAAAGGATGTTCGAAGGTCATTTACCATGCTTCCCTTAAAGGGACATTTCACCCAAAAATGAAATCTACTCATTAATTCCTAATGTTTCCCATGGATCTGGTCCATAGAACATAATGTAGCACCATAGATTTTCATTCATCCGCCAAGACACAAATAAAGATATTTCAATTACTGTACTTTGGGGATTTGTCAATAATTTTAAATCTTTGATTCCTGTGGTTTAACCTAATTTTGTGAAGCAGCCAAAATGCTTTGTTTGTGTTTTGACTGAGAAGTTGTCTTAACTAGAGGTGACTGTATATAGTTCCTTTTTAGATTCAACTCTTGTCAACATCTTGTCTTCTCACTTTTCTGGAAATAGTCACATTCTGAACATCTTCTAGAGTTGTTTATTTTAATTTTATTTTTTTATTTTTTATTTTTTTTTTAATTTAGCTGTCCCGTTTGGCTAGAGCACAACATTTAGTATACATTAGCATAGCATAGATCATTTAGCTTTCTGAATGATTCAGAAACACTTTATCTAGTAATGTTATTGTCTTTTAATTGGCTTTAACATTCCAATATCCAATTTCTTTGTATTAAGAATCTAAATATGTATATAATATGTAAATAACTTCTGAATTGTGTACAGTAAATAACGTCTAAATTCCCCAGCCTAGCAGTTGGCCATGTGTGATATGTTTTTGGAAGTTATCCTTTTTTCAGCATAAAGAAAATTATTTTGTTCCTTATGCTGGAGTCAGTATTGTTGGGGTAGAGTAGCTATGCCTTGTCTGCTTCTCCATATGGAGGGGAGCCAGTTCAGGTTGGACAGCTTCCTAGGGAGATTTCAGCCAAGAAAGTCTCTGGGAAAACCCCAGTACGCAATGGAGAGACTCTTGGTAGGCCTAGGAACACCCTAATATGTGTCCATGGACAGGGAGGTCTGGGCATCCACCTTCCCTTACAACCCAGCCCCCACCTCTTTTATTTCTTGCAGAATAGGTTTTAACCTGCTTACTTCTTTTAGGGTAAACATGTGTTTGTGTGACGGCATTTCCTGTTTATCACAATAATCACTCTTTATAATAAAGACAATGTCCTTACTATTTCAAGTAATCCACACACTTAACCAAATTTTGCATAAGAACCTTCACATGCATTTGTGACTGATGACAAAAAAGGGCGCCAACGAGAGCATTCAGTGTTTTGCTCATAGTGTGAGCAATGAAATTGGTTCTTTTGTTTATGTTGGGACATAAATCCACAGCTTGGCTGTGCCTGACACACATTCTCATGTAAACCTTACAATAAAGAAGAAGAATAGGAAGATAGAAGGGAAGATGGAGTATATGCAGCACTAGATGATTCAAAGCTGCTTATTTCCTTGGTGGCCAGGCACATACTATGAAAAACACAAATAAATTATAAAAACACAGGAGTGTCTCTATTATGCCATGAATGCCATCCAATGGGAGGGAGCAACACTGCCACCTAGGGGTGTACGAATCCATCTGGCCCAAAAAATTGAGATGCAACATCACAATCTATATCATCTTGAAGGTCGAACCGTAAACCCTAGAATTCTTAAATGTGTAGCCTTAAAACTTTGTATGTTTTCATTTCAGTTTTTTTTCACGATCCATATCTTATCGTAAACATTATATCTGACATCATTTTGCAAGCAGAGGGTATCATTACTCATTGAAAGCCAGCGCAGTGAACAGCCCCCTGAAATGGGGGTCAAAGTTGGTAGACCTTTGCTGATTTACCCCGAGTTGGTGTGACCGATGTACGTTTATGAAAAAAAAGCGTGACTTAAAGAATTGTCCTTTTAAATCCTTTTACCTTTAGATTATTGCTTTATGACACTTGTTTTCTATTCCACAAGTCTATCCACAATTTCCTCCTATATGTTGGGAACAGTGTAGGATTTAGTTCGCCCTTGGAAAAGGCACATCTGTGTTTTGTCATTCTTAGATCAACTCTTGCTCTCTCCAGACAGATAGCCTGTGGAGACACTTTCTAAACCCATGGGAAACTGTTGATTTGATTGTAGACCATGTCAAGGTTGGATAGATTGGTGTTTTTTTAATGCCATGATCTGTCAAATACTGGATTCTGATTGGCTGGCATGTGTTGATTAACTTTGAAAAACCACACAGGTAGCTCAGATTATCAACTGCAAATTTAGAGGACGTCGGCAAACTACATGCATTTTCAAAACCATAAATCATGTTAGACACATGTGCAAGATTGATGCCTCGATTTTTAATGTTACATGTCAAATGTGTCATAGTTTACTCCTTTCTGATTAAATCTTAAAAATCAGCATGATTCTTACTCAAATAACAACACAACTTCCATTTTCATCAATTCATGTATTGCAGCCCAGACATTATGAATACCTTTACTATGTTAATGTTGGAAAGTGACTATGGAAACTAGATAACATCTTGGGTAGTTCTTCGTGCTCATTCTGATGATTGTTTTATTTTATTAGTAACTCTTATAAAGTGAAAGTATATTGAGTAGTATAGTTTATGATGCATATCACTACCTGTTCAAACTGCCCACAGATGGGCCTAGTATTAAAAAGTCATAAGAGAAATTTCACTCATAGATGTACAATTTTATTTTTTTTTCAACCTGTCCATATTTTTGCTCACAATCAGAGCAAATTACCTACCGTTTATCAGCAAACCTCGCAGTCCTCTGAGAAATCCAATCTTGTATAAAATCTAGTTCACCAGTTTTCAGGTTCCAACTTTCTGCTGTCCAATAATGAATGTAGACGCTACCCTTCAAAGAATATAATTTATCTGATCTAGAAGAAGAAGAACCGAATTACATTAATTGTAGAGACTGGCTACTGTTTCAGATTTTAATTTCTGTAGTGAAAATATAAACCATTGCTTAGTTTAGTGATTTGACTGTGTGCCATCCAAGAATTGCCATTTCCCACAAGTTAAACCCAGACACTCGTATTTCTGGTATAAACTTTGACATGTTAGTCTTGTCGGGATCCAAACATGAAACGATGGGTGTCGTTTAAGAACAATTCCAACTAGTCAAAATGAATGCAAGCTTGTTATTTGTTTTAACATTTTTGGTTTGGCCTCTTTTTTTCATAAAAAAATATTTTTTATTTTTAATGTTTTGGTAGATTTTTATTAAAAAGTATATTGTTTTTTTTTATTACCCACAGCGCTTTTCTGCACAGCCATGAACTTCAGTAAACCATGAACTTGATCACTAAGTCTGAGACAGCAATCACATCAATCACAAAGACTGTGTCGGACCTGGCACAGTGCCTTCAGAAACACTCCACTCAGGGCATAGTACGTTTCTAGCCCTTTGTCTTATGAATAGAGCTATTCCTAATAGTAACAGAAATATGTGTTTGCTTGTTTGCAGACCAACTGGATCCGGTGCCCAAGCTAAGCTGTATATAGAAATGGAGACCATGTTTAACAACTTTGCTGACTAATGCATTTCAACACGTGGAATTATTTCTTCAGTTTTTGAAATGATACCATTTGACTGACTACCGCACAACTTTAAAGCATTGAAGGATTAACAAACCTTTAATTAAAGTTTGTTGTTACAAAGCAGAGGGCAATGTAATAAACTGTGTTTTAGTAAATCCTTATCATGGAAGCAACAAAATCCTCAGACGAAGTGGGGCACTCAGAACAGATTATCAGTTTTAAAGATGATGAAAAACACTTGCCATCTGAGATGACCCAAAGGGGCCAATCGTCTGGCTTGGAAAACAAAATAAGACTTGCAGAGTGCTCCAAGGCCCCAATTGTAAGCCCCTCTCCTTTTTTGGAGTCACAGGTCTTTGCGTCAGTAAAGACCTTTACCTCAAAATCTAGAGATCAGCATAACATTCACCTCAGGAAGAAGAGCATTCCTCTTCCAAACAAAAGATATCTTCAGTCAGAATATAAGTTGTTATCTGGGGGGCTTCAGAAAAAGGATAAAAAGTCTATTAAAGCTGGCAAGTATGTATGCCAGTATTGCGGAAGAGCGTGTGCCAAACCGAGTGTACTCAAGAAGCACATCCGCTCTCATACTGGTGAACGACCTTATCCATGTATTCCCTGCGGATTCTCATTTAAAACCATGAGCAATCTGTATAAACACAGAAAATCTCACACTCATGCAGTGAAAGCAGGACTGGTTTCATGTTCAAAAAGCAAGAGTAGGCATGTGAATGACGAGGCAGAAGGAGAAATGCATTCTGATGTTGAACGGACAAGTGACACTGATGAAGAAGCGCTGGACATCTTGGCCTCAGATTCAAAAAATGCAACGGAAAGGACAGGATTTGTGGTAAAAAAGGAAGACAGGTTCTCTGCACAGTCCTCAGGCAAGAAGAAAATTGGGCCATCTGGAAAAGTGTCCTTATGGCAGTTCCGGGAAATGATGGCACCTGACACAATTGCTCAGGTGGATCAAATGATTGAGTTTTCCTCTGTAAAGCATAAACTGGCCCTTCGTCTTTCTGAGAAAAAAAGTCAGGAATCTGACCAGTCTCTCTCCTTGCCAAGTTCATATAGTAAAGGCAGCACAGATTCTGGATACTTCTCACGTTCTGAGAGTGCAGAGCAACAGTTCGGCCAGTCGAGCTCCAGTGCCAAGTCTTATCAAGAAATCATGTTTGGCAAATGTTACAGACCAGCAGCACGGCCAAAGCAATCCATCACAGTACAAACCTGCATGATAGATATTAATGAAGCTACATCCAGCTTCATGGTTAAACCAAACAAAGGGCTAGTGGCTGGTGAAACAGAATCTATTTACAAAAGCAAAAAAAACCTTGTCCAAGCAACAAAAATGGACTCAGAGTCTTTTTTGGAGGAAGATTTCCAAGAATGTCAAAATCCTAGCTCTGATCCTCTAGAAACTACTTCAGATGGCGGTGTTTTCCTGCGGAGTAATTCTCTCCCAACTTCATCGAATCCTAGTGTGAATGAACCACAAGTGTTAAGAATGAGTAATTCATTTGACGAGAGAATTGCAGGCACAGATGTCTCCTATCGGAGTGCAATGGGTATGAAAAGACTCATGAGGCAATCTGCATTTGAGCACTGTGCTAATGAAGGTCACGGAGAGTCAGACTGTTACATTCACCTAGCTTGCAGTTTAAAATCTGAGCTCAAAATTCAGAGCATCGATAAATCCGAAATTACTGCGGAAAACAGTAATGAAACTGAGTCCAGTTTTGTTTCTTCTAACCAGTCATCAGAAATATTAACAAGGAAAAGAAGGAAAGGGAACACTGTGGAGGAAGGACCAGGGCTTACCCAAGACATCTCTTCAAATATATCTGGAACCTCAGAAGAGCATAAGATAAAAGAAAATATTTCAGATGAAAGAAGATCTGGCAGCAATGTAATCTCTGTTATTCAGCACACAAATTCAGTGAGCCGGCTAACCTCTGCAGAAAAGTCGTGTGATGGCACTTCAGTGGAAAAGGAGCATAGCATGCAGGAAACAGGACCAGACTGGCAATGGGGGCCTGGTAGTTTCCTTCAACAGAAACTTCACATGCAGAAACAGCTAGTAGCTCAGTCTAGTATTCAAGTTCCAGAGATAAGAGTAACTGTGGAGCCCGACATGCCTGAAAAATCTCTAGACCCAATTGTTAAGCAAAGGGAAAAACATTCTGAAGAGTTTCAGTGGCCACAAAGAAGTGAAACCCTGTCACAGTTCCCAGTGGAGAAACTTCCACCCAAAAAGAAACGCTTGAGATTAGCTGAGATGGAATGTTCCTCGGGAGAATCTAGTTTTGAGTCTGCATGCACAAGTCTCTCAAGAAGCCCAAGTCAAGATAGCAATTTGTCTCACAGCTCAAGTTTTTCCCAGTCCCTCGATAGAGAGGAGACACTCCATCTTGCGTCCCAAAGCCTCCCAGATGAGTCCAACAGGCCACTGGAGTTCTTATCAGTGCCTGGACGTTCACAGAATCATCATCGAGAAATGAGACGCTGTGCTTCAGAGCAGGCACCCTATAAGCTGCCCTCAGAGATTCCAGAATTTCGAAGCAAGTCATTTGATTATGGCAGTCTTTATTTTTCAACATCCAAGCTAGAGGATATTAAAGAACGGAGAAAGGCCTTTTTGGTTAGACAGGAATCATTAAGTGGTGAACCTGAGATGCTAGTTGGTTTGGTTTCAGATGAAATGAGTAAAAGGACAACCTCACCAAACAAACTGTTTATGATTGAGGGATCTATGAAGTACTCTTCTGCTGGTCCTTCAACACATCTCAAGTTGCAGTATGTTCAACCTTCATTTTGCAATGTTAAAGAAATGGATAATATAATGCTTGGAATAAAGAATGAACCTGAAGAGGTGAAGACATCTGAGCCACACATCCACTTAAGAAAACACCAAGAGGAATGGTCCCAGAGTTTAGGAAATGTTTTGTCAACCATCACGATGCTTTCACAAAGTCAGCAAGCATTTGCCAGTCAAACATCTACTGGTTTCCTAGTTCCTGTCAGAATTCAGATGCAAGTTCCTAATTATGGAAACACAACATATACTAGTATTTCTCATATTCTGGATTCTCATCGACAGAAACCTCTTCCATGTATTGAACTCAAAAAGTCCTCCAGTCAAAATCTTCCCGTCATCCTGCCACAAACTAACCTTAGGTGTGATCCTATAATATCTGGGCAACCAATACAAATACTGTGCAGCACACAAGCATCGCCAGCAAAGCTTAATACAGGAATACCCTTATCTTTGACTTCTAAAACCATCTCAACTACAGAAGCACCAAGTGGTGGAGCAAACAAGCGAATGCTCTCCCCAGCGAGTAGCATTGAGTTCTTTATTGAGGCAAAGCAGCAAAAACGCATTAAAGATGAGAACATCTATGGACAGATTGTTGAAGAACTTGGGGCTGTTGAGTTAGAAAATCTTAAACATGATAAAGAATTCCCAGAAAAATCTTTCAGATCCGAAAGCACCCCCAAGACATGTGACCCCTCTGATGAACACATGGATGAGCCCATGCAAGACATTTACACCAACTCAGAGTTGCAAATGTTGGAGCAAAAACCAACTCCTGAAGACTTGATAGTTGCCCAGCATTCTAGTTCTAGTGTAGGTATGGTGCCATCTGCTCTCCCTGGTGCTATACTGTTCTCCAAGTTTCCAGGCCTTCACACTACTACTTGTGTTAGCTGGTGCTATCTAAACTCCATTAAGCCAAGTAGCTCCCTTGCAGCAGCACCTTTCTCAGAATATGCTTCATGGTTTGTGAGGTGCCATAATCCCAACCCACCTGATCAAAGCACTGGGAAGGTTCTTGGTCTTCTCCGGTCAAAACAGCAGAGCCAGAATGCTGTTTATTCAGTTGCTACTATGTATCAGCCTGGACTACTTGTGACCTCTATGCCATGGAGACTGAAGCAAGAACAAGTATGTATCCGCTGTTTGGTTTTATAGATTTAGAGATACCTGGTTGATGTCATTAATACATTGGTGTCTCTAAAAAAAGATATGTCTCATGGTTGCAGACAACTCTGGACCACAGAACGGAAGCTTTAAAACAAGATGTGAAGCAGAAAGACAGTAGCCAGGAGGAAAAACCTTTCATTGAGGATGTCGCAACCACCTTATGCCAAGCAGAACCTGTCCGTGTAAAGATTTTTGAAGGAGGGTATGAAAGTGTATTTTAATGAGGTTATTGCTCATAAATTGCCAAAGTTCCACTCGACTGATATGTTTCTACTTCTGTCAGGTACAAGTCCAATGAAGACTACATATATGTGAGGGGCCGTGGTCGGGGAAAGTATATTTGTGAAGAGTGTGGGATTCGCTGCAAGAAGCCTAGCATGCTCAAAAAACACATACGGACACACACAGATGTGAGACCTTACATCTGCAAGTGCTGCAATTTTGCTTTTAAAACAAAAGGTAAGTTTAACAACATTCACCTTCAGGCCTGACCGTTAAACTGGAAAGTAATCCTTTCTGTTCCAGGGAATCTCACTAAGCATATGAAGTCAAAAGCTCACATGAAGAAATGCCTAGAACTTGGAGTTTCACCTTTAGCCACGGACAACACAGATGATGGTGGTAAGATCTTACCTTGTGAGAACTAGCAACAAAATATGCTGTAAAAGATCTTCAATCAAACATGTCCTGAGGCAAACAACAAACAAATTGAGGTTAAAAACAAATGCCAAGATTAACCATCTTTTCTCATTTGTGTAGATGATATCCAGATGTTAGGCAATGTGCCAGTGGAAACAACCAGTAAACATCAATTCTCAGATGCGGAGGACTCTGATGGTGTAGATGAGGATGAACCTGATGATGATGAAGAAGATGATGAATGTGATGGTGATTCGACACCAAGAACTCTGTCCAGAAGCACAAGTCCTCAGTCCTATGCAGTCACCAAGCCATACAGGTCTAGTAGTCACTCTAAAGACTCTCTAAATCAACAGTTGGAAGTTTCCTCCATCGGTAGTGAGGATGATCTGAACTTTGACCAGTCAAGCAGCTCTTTTGAGGTTTACCCACCTCAGCTGTTGTCTCCTTGTTGGGATTCACCTTGCCAGCGGTATATGTCCCCGAGTGGGGATGTCTCACCATGTCAACAGTTTTCAAGCCGTGATTCATCTCCATTGAGGGCTATTTCTCCTAGGAGAGATTTGAGCATCAGAGGCGATTTTTCACCAGTTCGTCAGTTATCACCTGCAAGGCCTAAAGGTTCTGACACATCAGGGCAGCGAACACAGTCTCCTCTGGGTCGACAAAAAGTTGTACTCAGGGCCATGTCCCCACGAAGGGGGTCTTATCAGCAAAGGACTCACATGGACCCAGGAAGAAGTGTTAGATTTCAAGCTTCCCCCATCAGACCAATCATCCGAGAACACAAGGTGTGGTATGCTTCCAAACATTTGCCAGTAATTTTAACCACAAGGCACATGTTTTAATCACACACTGCTACTGTTTTTCAGGTTGATGGGGATAATCCTTCCAATCTGTGTATCCCTACTGGCCTATGCAACAGAAAAGATTTGCCCAAAACACTGCAGCTTGACATGTTCAGCCATTTGCCTTTGCATTCTCAAGGAAAGATACCAACACCTGTTCCAATGGTCCCCATCGGGGGGTTAAGAATGCCCGCTATATCAACATATAGTGTTGCTGCGGTGGGAAATTCCTCTCTGTCTGTTACCGAAGAAAACATTTCTTCCCCCGTTCTAAATCCAGAGTTTGTCTGCAGTGGGAAAACGGCAGCAAATTTCACTGAACTTCCTGGAAAAGATGTTAAGAAGGAAGAGAATATCTACATCTGTGCAAAAGCTATTGCATCCCTCCGCATTACATCTGAAGATGCTACACATAAACCCCCTAACTGCTGACTTTGCTAGTCTGATCACACTGGAAAGCAGAACTAATCAAGCATAAATCAGAAACATGCTTTATGCAAGTTCTCAAAAACATGTAATTGTTCCTTGTGCATTTTTTGACATTTTCAGCAAAAACAAATGTGGGGACAAGGGTGCCTGGCAGTATACTATTTCCTGATGGCACAAAGGAAGGCTAAAACCACAAATAAGTCTCACCAAAATGAAAGACACCACTTTAAAGACAAGAATGTCTTAACGTAAATTATTGCTTGATATTAATTTTCAGGCCTTTCCCCCATCGTAAACAATAGCACATTCACTAAACTGAACTCAACTGTTTTCATAGTTTAGGTGCCAGCAAACCTCTACTAATGGAGGTGTGCACTTTTGAGGTTTGCTTTGGTATATCTACTTGGAAGCTGTGATCTCTTGAAGTCACTGAAATTCTATGAAGGAAACAAGATGAATGGCTTACAAATTAAGTGGACTGCACCTTGGCCTGATTAACGTCACTAGCTCAATTAAACTTTAGATATTTGACTGATGGCGCCTCTTGCAGAACCTTTTCAGATGGCAAGGATCAACAGATAAAACTCTAGTGAGGTATGGGTGTTTGGCATTACATGACTTTGGAGCATTTACATGACAGCATGTTCGTCTAAATATATGAAATGAAAGATTTGAACTCAGAACTCTCTGAGTTAAAAAGTCATCAATATGTGTATTGTACAAACCATTCCAGGGGTTTTCCAGTGCCTAGTGCCCATGTCACATATCATTTAAGGAATTCAAATTATATTAAAATAGATGAAAACATTATGAGACTGCTATAATCATGTTTTGATGAATTATATAAATTAACTAAATTCAGATGTCAAAAGTAACATTTTTAACTTTCTTTTGGAATGAAATGCAAAGTCAAAAAGTATAGTATTGCACTTCCTGCCTGGGAATTTTATGGGTTTAAAAGAAATCTATGAGTTACATCATACCTGTCATGTTTTGAATTTAAATATAAGGAACATTTAACGTCACACCCTGCCAGTCGTTCTACCAGCACAACTGAGGTCCAGTTACTATTACCGGTACTTACAAAACCGGTTTACAACAATCTAAAACAACTCTCTGTCACACACTTACAAACTATAATTCTCAAACTATATTTGCTCAGAATCTGATAATCTCTTTGTTGACCGTGAAATTCTGTGGACATTCCTAGGTATGTAATTCCGATAATACCGTCTAAATTAAAGGTAAATAAAGCATGTTTATTTACTGTGCATATTTCCAGTTTATATACACATTGTCTTCAAGTGAAACATTAAAATTTTTTTAACTTGTCATGTTCACTCAAGTATCTCTCCAGATTTGTTGCAGACTCTTAAAAGTCACAGCAACCCATGTTTCACGCTTTACTTTTTAAAAACTGGGAAAGTGGGGCGGTCACCCATGAGCCCAGCCTTTGCGTGAGCATTTCACATACTAATGAAAACAATGCTTTTGTGCGTATTTATGCTGAACACATTCGCTAAATCATCATGCACATTAACATAACACTAAATTCTTAGTTACAAATCTTACAGAACAATTAATTGTGCCACATCCTGCTTCTCATAAGGAACGTTTACTATCCCTAAGTTGCCAAAAGAATCCAATAATATAATTACTTCGAAAGCTTGTTTTTGTTCTGATTGTGCATCAAATATGTCAATAAAGGACACTGTTACATCAGATCCATATTCGCAGTAATAGTGAAGCTCAATGAAAATTCTGCATCAAGCCCACATGCGTTTCATTTTATAAACACCTGCAAGCCATGTTTCACTGTGTGGACTTAGGCTTTGTGATTTCCATTTGTAGACATTATGAATTATCTGCCATCTGACAGTATTTGCAAATTTCTGCTCATACAGATGGTCATATTTCTGCATTTCTTCAATCAAGCTGTAAACAGAAAACAGTAACTGTTTGTTTGCAGCATTTACATGACAGAACAGAAATCAGTTTATTGAGCATCACTGGGGTACTGATTTGCATGTAAACGCATAAAACTTTTTTAGGTTTGTGCAGTGTGACTGTGGCACAAGACACTGGGAATCCCTTTTGCCCCATTCCTCTTATATTACCCCTCAAAATCCTTTTTAAAGGCTCATTCTCCTTCTCCCCCTGAGATAATAAGTAGTGTTTTACCAATTTTTAATGAATCTGGTGACCTTCTCCAGACATGGGGATAGCACTTTTAGCAAAGCTCATTGAAGCTGATCAGATTAGTAACTTGTTGGTGTTTATTGTGTTCATGGCGGAGACACTCAGTTATGCTCTTCTACCAATTTGACTCTATGCATAGATAGAATTTCAAATCAGGCTATGTTGAAGGGATGCCTTGACACAAAAGTATTTATTGCACTTTAGTGGATAAAGAAAATGAATGAATGAAAGATATGACTGTTGTATTTGTGTCTATTTAAGTCAGCTAAGTAAATTCTTTTGGCAATGTAATTGATGAGTAAAACTAAAATTGTAATTGAGGAGGCAACACCGACCTGCGAAACGCACCTATAGGCATCACCTGCCGCTGCCATTCCACTTTTCTGTTTATTTTTGACTATTTTATAAAAACCCTAGAATAACTGAAGGTTGCCCCATTTGTTGCAGTCTGTATCTGTACATCACTGTCATGGAAATGCACCCCGAGATTCTGCTGAAACAACTATTATGCACAACATAACATACACAACTACACATCCTCTTTACCAGCCATACACTCAAATATTACCATCTATAAGTGACTTATTTATGTGAAAAGTACCCAATTGATCTTTGTATGTGAATCCCGTGCTCTAAATTCATCTTCTTTGACTTCTGCTTGTGCCTTTTCAGATGTATGTGTATTCCTCTGTGAGAGAAAGTCATTCGCTGTACCTAGTTTATGCACTTAAGATAGTGATGGTCATGACGCTGAACTTTTCTGAGGTGTTGTGGTTGCTTTTTGAGATTGCACTTAAGATTTAATGGTCAGATTTACCGCATTAAGCTGTATGCTGACATTGCCTTGTATGCTGTTGTACATTATCGCTGGCACCTTTATAACTGCATTGTAAGTGTGGGGGAGATTATAACCTAAAAGTGCTTAAACAGTGCTTTTATTCAAATCGAATCACCGTATAGTATTTTTCTAAATATATGATACCTCCTTTCCTTATTTAACCTTTAGACTTTACAGCACTTAAGCAGAAAAGTGTCAATACAAGGCACTTTTTATTATAGATGTGTATATGACTTGATAATATGTGGTAAGCATTGTGTATTAAGATGAGTATTTAAAGCACTTTCTGAGCTGGGCTGATAGACTGAATGCCGTGTCAAAATTGGAGCTATTTTGAATCATTGAATTCATCACATGGCACAACATTCCAGTCACTGTTAAGTCTATTATTTGTGCACAGTCTTGCAAACACATGTGCACAAAGACGTTCATGTACTGTAGTTACTTTTGAAAAGCATGTTTTGTTGAACTACACAGAAACGATTGTGTTTGGGGGGAATATTTGCTTTTTGTTCAGGGTTTTTTGCCATCAGGTTAAGATTCTTGTCTGCTGACTGTTTGAATGTATGAGTTTTTAGTCATTTAAAGCAGATGTTATTGTTATCTTGTGTAAAATATATGGATATCATATGGAGTAGCTTTCAGATTGTGGTATTTATATTCTACTCTGAGTATTTAAAATACTGGGTTTATACTGAAGGAACTTTCACGTCATGTTTACAGTATTACATGTATCAGATCTTGAATCACACATCAATGGCATTTTAGAAAGTGCTGTTTACCTTATGAACTGGTAAGTGATGATCATTTTCAGATGTTAATAGTGTTTTTGCCCATAAAGGCAGCTGTTTCCTTAATGTTTGTTTTCGCATTGTTTATTTTTGTTCTGTTCTGATTACAAGATGTCATTTAGAAGGAAAATGCTACAACTGCATCGTAAAATCCTGTTGACTTCATATTTAATATTCATTTTAACAAGAAAAATAAAACAACCAGATGAATCACGCATGACTGCTGTTCTTTTCATTTCAAAATTCATTTCAGATACATTTATTGTGTGGATATAAAGTGCAATTATGAAGTTTTTTGTATTAAAGATTTTTATTTAATGATTTCAGTATTAAAACATGTACAGTACATACCATTTCAAGCTGTCAAAACATAATTTAACTAATTCTAATTTGATTGTGAACTAAACAATTGTATTTTAAATGCATAAATAGTTAGATAACTAAGTATACAAACTATTTAATAAAATTATTGAAAACAATGTAATTTAATATTTAAAGGAGATGTAAGATTCACATTTCTCATAAGATGATCAGATTTTAAGTATATGAAGACGGCACTTCAGTTAAATTTGTCCACACCACAAACGTCGTCCTTGATTAGTTGGACTGCACTTTTTGACGTTATACTGTGGCGTTTCAGATCATATGGCCACACGTGAAAACAAAGAGAGACAGTAAAGACTCAAATACTGTATAGAAGGTATTTCCATGCACTGCAAAAAATAAAACTTAAATCTAATTTATATAAATGTATTTGATTAAACTTCCGTTTTTGAGTAAATTAAACTCTTAAAAATTGATAAAAATAAATAAATAACAAAATCAAGTTATTTTAAATAATAATATTACTTAGTTGGACAAACCCACTATTTAAACATCACTTTCAACTTGAGTTATTAGTTTCTTTGCTAGAAACCAAATGTGCTTATTTTAATTAGGTTTTGTGAACTTAATCAATGTATTTAAACTATCCAAATAATGTTTAAATTATCTATGTTTACTTGCATAAAAAGTATTCCTGTAGATAAAGTCTATTAAAACAAACTGACACTGAAAGTGCTGTAGAAATTGAAGACAGTTTTTGTTTATTTTCAACAAGTAGCAATTTGTATAAAACAAAATTTATGTAACTGAATTGACAATGATATCAATTTTTTGTTTAAATAAAAATGCCCAAAATTGAAATATTGCTTGGTGGGAATTTAACAATAACCAATACGACAAAAGATTTTGTAACCAATCATAATCCTTTCTTCATCTCAGCTTTCATCATGTTTTGCTTTGGCTCTAAGCATCAGTTGTGCTCGTCTGGGATTATTTTGAGGTCTGTCCTCTTCCTACAGCTGCTGTATTTGTCCTGACACTCACTGTCACACACTTTCACGCCGCTCCTGCTGGTAAGTCTCCTCTTGCTTCTGCTCCTCTTCTCTAACCAGCATGCTTTCCAAAGTGTGAGTAAACTTCTCTGAATGCACAGCTTTAATAGAGTAAAGATAATACTCCCAACATAGCATGTTAAATCAGATGCTATCAAATGTTTTAGACTGGAATTCTCAGTTTAAAACAAAAGAGAAAAGGCGGTAGTTGACAGTAGTTAATAAAGTGTCAGACAAAAATATGGTGTTGTGTTAATTTAGTTTGTTTTGTATAATGTATTTTTATACGTGTTTTTGGGAGCACATGTTTTATCAGGAGAGGACAAGCCATTTTGAGAGTCTTCAGTCTTGAAATAGAGTTGAGGCTCAGAGCAGGTGATGGTGCTGTGAAGTGACTAAATATAACCACAGTCACTCCGTCACAAACAACTCCAATCTGAATTGAGGAGGGGGAGGAAAGAAAGATGCAAAGCATGTTTGTTTTATATGACACTTTTCAGATACTTACAAAAAAATACAAACATTTGCACCAATTAAACTAAGAAGTTAACATTTACATTTATCTATTTGGCAGAGATTTTTATCCAGTCACTAAAAGTTCAAGAAATGAACACATTTGATAGGTTCGTGCTTTCCTTGTGGTAAAGCATCAGCAAAAATGTTTCAAATATGCTTTAAAAAGTACAGAAAAAAAATCAATATGTTCAGTTCCCTCTGAAGGCTGCTTCCACCAATAGTTGAAAGCAGAATCTCCATATTCTCCATATATCACATTACAATATGGTCTGCTCGACTCTGGATTTAAAATAATATTTATTTGTATTTGAAGCAATCCAGTGTGTCTGCAAATCTGGGCATCTCAGTCTTGATATAAGGAATATATTTTGAGTCTTCTTATAGACTCTCTTAAATAACATGTTGATTTTAAACTTTGACATGAATCGATGAATAATCTGATTAGCAAAGAGTTTTGAACATTTTTGGATGGCAATTTTGCAGTATGATATGTACTGAAATAATGTGTGTAATGAAAGAACACTAGTTTAATGTTTTGGATGAATGTGAATGTGTTTTTTAGCGCGTACAGTCTCACTGGTCCAGTTCCTTCAGGTTGGAGATGGAGACAGAGAGCTGTTCGCAGTCCTCAAATGGAGAGAGGATGACTGAAGTGGACCTGGCTCAACAGCTTGAGGAAATCCTCACCGGCTCGTACCAGGAGAACGAGCAGAAGAATGAAACTGAGGATGTGGAGGAAGAGGTTGCTCTGAGCAAGAGCCGAGAGCAGAAGACAGAGAAGAAGATGCTAAAAGGCTTGGGTTAGTCACATTTACATGTGTCCAGTCTCTGCTGGTCATGGAAGCATGTTTAACTTGTTTGTGATGGTAATTGACAAGATGAGTTTTAACTGATCTTACATGGTCTTGTTTAGTCACGAGCATGTTTTCGCTGGCTTAATAACTTTAACTGGTTAAAGTAATTAGTGAGGTTGACCTAGTTGCTTTCAGGTTCAAACTAGTTTAAGCTGGTCCTCAACTTCTAATTGAATTTTTTCCTTTTTTTACAATTGTAATCCATTTAACTTGGTCTTTTAGATTGTTTTATTCTGTTTTAGTTGGTGTAAAAGTTGGTTCTTTCTTTTGCTAGTTTTGTTTAGTTTAAATGTATTGTCAGCATGTTTTAGCTGGTCCCTGGCAAGTTTAATGTGGTTGAAGGCTGCAGTGGATACATTTTAATTTGTGGTAATATATTTAGAGCTGATTTTTGTTGGTCTTTCGGTTTTGGTTGTTGAAGTTGGGATTTGTCTGGTTTTATGATATACTGGATATGAGCATATTTTCGCATTCTGATTGTGAGCTGGCGTTTTAATGTCGGTTTTGGGCCACCCACACTTTTTCATTGTGTGTTAAACTCAAATACCCGTTTGGTAACATTTGTAGTAGTGTTGCCAATCCAGCTCTATTTCCTCTTTCATTCTTCTTAACAGACAGTTTTCTCCCGCAAGGTGGAGATAGAGATCTTTTTTATATGATGGCATTTGTTAATAAACATAGCTAGTTTTTGCCCATTGTTGGATGGTCTGGACTGGTATGAGGAAATTTAGACTGGTTTTAGCCTACTTTAACTTGCCTAATCACGTAATGCTGGAGTTTTCCCAAGCTCATCCACCAAATTATTAAAAAGTCATCAAACAAAAGAATATATATATAAACATGTAATGACCAGAAAAAACGGCTGATAGGACCAGATTAACCCAGCACAAACCAGTCACAAATGACACATTTTCCATGTGACTTTGGGCTACATACTTTGGTGTGGTCTGGCATTCGGTTATTTGCGTTTATACATAAATTAAGCTTTCTTGTAAAGTTGATTTGTGTTTTCAGGGAAAGATGCCATGCTCCTCATGCAGGGTCTGAACAAACTAGGAACGCCTGAGCAGAAACTGGATGCCCTCATTAAAAAACATGCTGATCTGGTGAGAACAATAAATGAAATTTTACATTAAATAGATACCAGTAAAAAAAAACATTTTGTGGCTTGGCAAAAACAAAACATTTATAGAAGGATGACACAATGAAAAAGAAAATTGTACTAAACTAATTAAAAAGGAGTCTGGTTGCTTTCTTGGGGTTCCATGCTCACATCTAGCATCAGGGTCTCTGTTTTTGTTCCACTTATGACATCATTGGTTCTTAGAACTCCTTGGAAATCCCCCCAAAAATTCCCCTTGGGTCCTAAAGTCTACTCTCCATGTAGAGAAGCAAACTCTCCATGTACAGTATTCCCTCAAATGTCCATCAAGTTTTAACTCCTCTCATAGGTTGTCCTACAGGCATATATGGTTATAATATGTTCTTCATCTGTATTACTTCAACTTAAACCATTTCTTTGTGACATAAAGTGCACATTGAAAGCAATGCTTTGTATTCATTACAATAACATTGTAAAAATCTACATAAAATTCTTAAACAGCATTGTATAAAGAAGAGTTGATAACTTTGTGGATGTGTATTGCAGCTGGAGGAGAATCGTTCAGACCAAAAGCAGCTGAAGGTGTTACAGAAAAAGCTTCTCCAGGTCCTGAAGGAGAAGGATCAGCTCCAAGGTGAACACAGTCGAGCCGTTCTGGCCCGGAGCAAACTGGAGAGTCTGTGTCGAGAGCTCCAGAGACACAACAAGACACTCAAGGTGACATAGTATGGGATCAGTATCTTTACCAGCTCTCTCTAACCATCTGACAAATACAGAAGAACACATAGAAGCAAATCATAAACGTGTCATGAACATCTCTGTTTGCTGTAGGAGGAGACTCTGCAGAGGTGCCGGGAGGATGATCTAAAGAGAAAGGAAATCACAGCTCACTTCCAGAGCACTCTGAGTGACATTCAGACACAGATCGAGGAGCACAGCAGCCGAAACGACAAACTTTGCCAGGAGAACCGAGACCTAGCCGAGAAGCTCAAGGACCTCATCACCAAGTATGACCAGCGAGAAGAGGTGTGAGGAAAAACAAAATAACAATCAAGTTTGGAATATTGTTTATTTTTTCTTAGAGATTATTTTTCAGCCATGTTGCCTTCATTTGGAACTGATAGAACAGTGTAGAGACAGGAAGAGCTGGTAGGGAGAGGGGGAAGGTTGGAATACATGTGTACATTACCAGTATACCGTGCATAACTCTAGAATATTGTTTAATTCAATGTTTTTTGAAGTTAAAAGTATTAAAGTTAAAAAAAATTCTTTTTTGCTATTCATTTTTCCAATCAGAATCTGGAGAAAGTATTCAAGCATCGAGACCTGCAGCAGAAACTACTGGAAACAAAGCTCACCAAGGCAAATGTGATGCTAAAAGATGCAGATGAGAAACGCAAGCTGGAGAGAGAGCATGTGAGCAGAAACAGAATGGTTTATACATGATACAAGCATACCTGATTCATCTCCAGGAATGTAAACGTTTATACATTCAACCATTAGTTCATCATTTGTGTTATTAAAGTGTAGGAGATTTAATCCAGGTAATTGTAAAATCCCCCCGATAATGACTAGACATTAAGGAATCATTCTCATGTCAAGTATTTTATTTTAGTGTTTGTGCTTTATGCACCTGTCCTCCACTCAGAAAGTCAGGAGCGTTAAGTCATTAAGGTTGCCAGGTCCCAATCTCATCACAAATGTTTCATCTTCTTAAACCTAAAACGCATCATTCTGAGAAATAAAACAAAGACTTTATTGCAGATGATTTTAAAAAATGGGGGAAATGGGGAGGAGCGGTGCATACATTTTGACCTGACAGAAAGATTTCAGATAAACAGATGATAATGCTAGCTCTAAAGCTTTCATCATTCACTACTTCAAAACAGAACAGCTTTCAAGATCCATAGAATAAAATTATTTAGTCAACCACTAATTGTCCATGTTCTCCCACTTCAAAAGATTAGAGAGGCCTGTAATTACCATACAGAAGAAGCTAATTAAGAAATAATATAAAGAGAAAAAAGTCTATAAGATCATGCATAGCATTTGTATTGAATTAAAAAATCAATTTCTAAAGAAATTGTCATTTTCAAATTGAAAACTTACAATGTGATTTTCGTTTTTTGTCTTACTGTAATTTGTTCTTCAGAGTTGCATATATTGCTGTAGTTTTTAATTATATCACCATGTAAATGTTTCTGAGTTCATATTATTAGCACTAAATCTCAATTTATTTTAAAATGAAAGAATTATTTCCTTGATTATAATTTATGCCTGACAAAAACAATAGATCTCAATGTAAACTCATCTTTGTCATTAAATAATACATTTTCAGTCTGTAAAGAATGCACTTCCTATCTGTTATAGACACTGTTTGTGGAAATAAGAAAATCTGAGTTACTTTTATTGGGTATCTCAAGTGATAAAGCTGGTGTTCATCACAACTGTTATTTTTGATGGGTCTCTTTCTTCTTGTGTTCTTTCAACTCCAGTTACTGAAGCAGGCAGCTGAGGCAAAGATTCAGGTGAAACTCCTGAAAGAACAGGAGGCTGACATGAAAGCTCAGGTACATTTATGTCAAACCTATCATTTACTGTTCTCAGTATAAATCTAAGTCACTGTTTTCTGTTAGCTCTCTGTATATTCAGAGAAGTTTGATGAGCTGCAAGGAACGGTGTCTAAGAGCAATGGGGTCTATGTCAGCTTCAAACAGGATATGGACAAGGTCTGTACTGAATACTCCACATCATGTTTACAGTTCCTTCAATTCTTGATGGTTCCTTAAAAAGAAAACGTTTGCCTTGTAAAACTTAATTAAATATGTTGTTAAATGCCTAAATTTGGTTTTGAATAATATGTAATGGGAAAAGCTTGTCTAGTAATATTATGTATCATTAATCTCAGATGGCAAAGAAGATGAGGAAGTTGGAGAAGGAAGCATCATCCTGGAAATCTCGTTTTGATGGCTGCAACAAAGCTCTGCTTGATATGGTGGCGGATGTAAGTTTCTTAGTTTGTTATTAATTTCTGTTGATATCATCAAACTATATGTGCAGTTAATTTTCAGATTTACTGAACTAACGTCAACAACTGAAAGAACATAAAACATTCCTCTAACATATTTACTATATTTTCATTACTATATTTCCCAGATCACATCTAAGCCCTTGATTGGCTGATGTCCTCAACTGACCTACAATAGAGCATCAGCTTACCTTAAATGCTCTTTTCTTGGGAGCTCAGACAACCCTTTTGTTTTTGACGGAATTTCTGAAGTCAAAATGTTCTTTTGGTGTTGTGCACATCTGCACCTGTCATTTAAATAGTAATTCATAACCCATTACAGAAGACTCTGGAAACAGAGTTTAAGACGATTTAATAGAAAACGCAGCTTTATTTAACCGAAAAACGTGCTGCATTGAGGACAAAAAAAAAGATAGTGGGAGGAAAGGGAGACCCTGAGAGAGCCAGATGTGTCTCTCTCAAGATCTGCAGAACCAAAAGGGCAGAGCCTGGTTCTGTTGCTTTATTGAAGTAACTTGTTACTTCCTGTTGAGATGTAACTTCCTGTTATTTCTCAGATAATAGGATTCTAGTTTTTGTTATATTACGCGCTACATGACGTACTGAAAATATTAATTAGGAATTTACTTGATTTTTTGTGTCTATCAGTAGCACATGACCTAATCAAAAACATTTTGTAAATTCATTTCACTCTATAATTGACATGATAAAATACACAAAGCAGACCCATTTTTTTTGCATAATGAGTTTTCTATGACATGACTTAATTATTCAAAACTCAGGGTTTGTATATAAGATGCAAAAAGTTCATTCTCTGTCTAAAGATCATTCGTGAATTTAATTCCTTGTGGATCATGGAAATTAAGGGAAAACTTCTTAATATAAAACTTGTGTGATATGATATATATCACTACTTTAACCATGACCTGGCCATCAAAAGTCACTTCAAACTTTAAAATTCGGATTGCTGAGTGAGTTTCAATGAGTCAGTAAGATGATTCTGTTCCTTTACAGAAAGCTCTGAAGGAGAAAGAGTTTGAACTGTTCACCCTGAAGACCCAGAAGCTGGAGAACCTGTGTCGAGCTCTGCAGGACGAGAGGAAAACCCTGCTTCAGAAGCTCCAAGGCTCCCAGCAGTCTGAAACCCCTTCTGTACCTTCTTCAAATCCACCAGAAAATAATGCCGAAACCAAAGAGGAAGCCACCGTCTCGGTAGAAGTGATCAGTAGTCAGGATTCAATCTCCACTGAACATACCGTTGAGTCTCCAGCAGATACATCACTCTTATCCAAAGAGCTGAAGAACCTGAAGTCTGAGAAAGATCGGCTACAGGAGCTGGCTCAAGCATTCAGTATCCGCCGTCATCTGCCAGAAGAGGCCTATGAGGACTCAAACGTGAGTGTTGAGGAAGAAAAACCAGCAGAAGAGCAACTGAGCTTCACAGAAGAGACAGAGAAAATCACAGAAACCTTCTCTGAGGAGCATCAGGAGCTCAGAGACAAAGACATGCAGGCAGTGGATTAGGAGAATCTCAGTCAGCTTGTTTTGCTTTCATCAATAAAACATTTATACAATAATTTGAAGTCATGGATCCTGTTTGTTATTTATTATTAGTGCTCAATCTTATTTCTTTACGTAAACATTGTAACCGATTCTTTGGAGTTAATGTCTTCTTGAGATGGGGTAAGCAAAATCTACATGTACTGGTCACTGGAGGCTGAAATCTCCTTAACTTCACCATAACTTGTTAATTTTTAACTGATTTTGAATATTTCCAAGATTTTTTTATTACAAATGTCACACATTTTTATGATACGGTAATTAATTTTATTTATATTATATACATTTACATTAACCTAACCTATTCACCAAACACCCGCATATATACTGTCATCTACAATACTGTAATTCATATGGCTACTGCTAATATTATTTATTATTAAAAAACTGATGAATAATATAAAATTGTAATAAGTAAAAACCTTCTTATTGATGTCTTACTAACAAAAAACTGTTGTTTTCTGTTCCTAATTTCACATAAAAAACAAACTGACTGATCTGTCCAGCCACATCGTAACGTCACCCAAGACGACGAACGGGACGGCCCTATAGGGTAACTATGTATACATATTTATAAATATTTATATATCACCTCTATATAAATGACCTTGCAGAAAATACAAATAATAAATACTACATTTGTACTATTTAACCTTTTCTCTGCAAACAAACCACCCAAACATGTCTAAGGTCCATTGTCTATCATCTGTTGCATGTTTGTTATTCAATGCTAATTGATGTTAATTGTTCTGGTTTATGAACTGATTCCCGAAGCGGTTTCACATTCAGTCATCCGTGAAACTCACTGTGAATGAAGAGATGCATATAGAGACAAACAATGGTTTATGCTAATTAGCATGTGGTGATGACCTGCAAACCCTTTCAATGGACAATTAAAGGGTTTGTAGCCTAACTAATTAGTAGCCTAACTAAATAAAGTTTATTTTTAGGATTTTTTCCCATGAAATAAATCAGATTGGGCAGGAAAAGTAACATATATCGATATAAATTAGTGTACAGAACAGTATTGCGGATGTTTCTATCTATAGTCTTTATATTCGGACGAAACTTGAGGTAATGAGGTTAGCCTTTCTGGGATGTAAATAGGACGCACAAACCAGAACACCCAAGTAAAATGAACAAAGAATGTTAAACAGGCTGGAAGAAACATCGCCCCAGGCATTTGTCAGAGTAACGTGGAGGTTAGTGAGTCTCTGGAGTTTTGAGAGCCATCATTTGGATGTTTAATTTGAATATATGATAAAATCAAATGAAGTTATGAACCATACACAAGGAACAGTGATTGATTCGAGTCCAGAGGAGCTGAGGAGACTTCAGAAAAACATTCAACAGTGGAATTTAACTCATCTCAGTCTCTTTGAGATCACTGAGCCAGATGAGGTGAGCTCGCAGCACCACTCTTTATATATTGGTATTGAAATACGTGTTTAAAACGCCACAAACACCTTGATTGTCTTTTTTGTTGCATTATATTGTTGCGTTGTTATATTAGATAATCCACTTCCATTGAAGATATAAAACTTCTAAATGCTATAAAAAATCAGAGAGAGAGAGAGATGAGAGTTGAAATTGCATTTAACATGATAAAGTGAGGGAAATAATTAATAATAAATGACCCCCTGCTGTGCTTGAAACCTTTGCTCACCAAGCAATGATCAGTTCATAAATAGCATTTGAAAAAGTTATAAACTAAGTTGGAATCATGTGGGTGAATTAAGTATTTAAGAGCCCCCCTTTACTATGATTATTTTAAAATAACTCAACTTCCACTTTCTCTCACCTCAGGGAGATAAGTGATTTTATCACAGTCCTCATTACAGAACCATGATAAAGCTTGAAATCTGTGTTTGGGTTCAGAAAGTTTCATTTAGTCTTTTAACTTTAGTGTAGATTTCATTTTTAGTGTTTTTCATTATATTTTAGGAGTCTGTATTTCACGGGGTTGTTCGTTTCTACCTCCAAGACCATTCTTCAGGGAATGATGCCACCAAATGCATGTGTATCTCAAGCAGTTTGACCACTCAAGACGTCATTGAAACCCTGCTGGAGAAGTTCCAGCATAACACAAATCCCAGCTCATATTCACTGTATGAGGTCTTTAATAGTAAAGGTGAGGGCTGGACATAATCTAAAACCCTTCAGTTTTTAGTTTTCATCCTATGAGAGCTTTGCGTTTATTCTGTTTAGAGGAGAGAAAGCTGAATCTTTCAGAAAAGCCCTTGGTGGTTCAACTCAGCTGGAATAAAGAGAGAGGTGGACGCTTTATTTTGAGGGACGACAACTGTATGACTTTTCAAGTGTGTAACTTTCAATCCTTGATCTGTCCACTGTATTAATGTGCCACTTTTCTAATAAGATTAAATGCAAATTAATTTACAGAATGGTGGTGTTGGAAACAAAAATAAGGTTGGGCTAATTGAGAATTTCAGAAGGACGTTATCAAGGAAAGACAAGAATAAAAACAAACAAAAGAAAAAAGAAGAAACCAACAGGTGTGTAATCAATCCTTTCGTGCATCGCATCAAAAGACTTTATTTCTAATAAACTTGTCATAGGAGCTTATATTAAAGTTAAGCAATTTGGACATTGAAACTGAAACACCTGTATTCAGTTAAAAAGGGTGATTTTGTCTTTTGTTTTAAAAGATTTAAAGGATTAATCTTGAGGATGATGTAAAAAAAACACCATCAGAGCTGATTGTTGTTACGACACTGAAAATAATTGAAAGAATTATTACAGAAATCAGATTAGTTTATTAAACTCACGCAATTGAGATGCTAGAAACACTCTGATCAGCAGAAATACGAATGTTACATACCAAAGAAATCAACAATGCTTAAGCACCACAAAGTCCTCTGAAGAATCAAAATGTTTATGCTTCTAAAAGACATGTCAGAGTTGGAGACAACCTTACACAGAATAACAGTCCAAAAACACCCTTTAAGCACAATTTATTTTTTCAAAAAGTAGAAACTATTACTGGTTCTCAAAACTTTATTGCAGTAAATTCAGAATTTGCTCATTTGTATCTGTGCAATGTGGGTATTTTGTGTCTTCCATCATACTCTTTCATCAACCTTTAGTTTCTCATTGTCAAGTGTTTCAGTTTCAGTGTCCTATTGCTATATTTGAAGGCAACATTCCTTTTAATGATTACAAAACTGATCAATGTCCATGTCATGTAATGTGTAATATTTATCTGTATTTGAAGCATGAAACAAGCCGACGTCAATACGAAACTCAATCTCCCACTCAGCATTGCTTTAAAGGGAAAAGGTACAGTAAAGCCACATGTTTGAAATAAAGTACTCTTTTGTCTATGTTCTGATTTTATTTGTGTCCTTCCAGATGAGGATTCTTTCTTACTGGCTGTGATTAATGACATCAACAGCTCCACCATTCACTTCAACTTATCCCCAGCTTATGTGTTTTATCTGCTTGGGAGATTTTTAATCAGCAAAGCTGTAGAGAAGAGCAAACCCGGTCAATATGAACAGAGAGTCGGCAGCATGTTTGACAGGATTGCATGCTTAATTCAAGAAGTAATTCAGGTAAACATTGTATGGGGGAATATGGTGTGGGGTTGTTTTTCAGGAGCTGGGCTTGTCCCCTTAGTTCCAGTGAATTATGATTCCAAAAGTGTGGAGGAATCTCATTGGGATCAGCTTCCTCCCATGCTGCGTCTCCATCTCACTCATTTCCCTCCTTTAACCTCGATCTTAGAATGGGAGCACTAAAATCAAATCCTTTGGCTAATAGCCATCTCCCCATTGTCTCTGACTTTGTCAAGGATGTCCTTATTTTTAAAATTCCAGTAATTATCTGAGTGAGAAAAAAAGTGAGATTTCGCCTTCTGGCCTATTTTTATCTTATGTTTGGAATAGTGTGTACTTTTTTAAACTTCAAACAAAGGCACACAACAATGGTCAGCTGTTGTGCTGTCGGTTCACTGATATTCAAATGTTTTCTTGCTACTCATACTGTTCCCTCTTTTGAAACAAAGGCAGGCAAGTTGTAGATTTTAGAGGGGATGCAAAAATACAGTCCTAAACCTTCCCGGAACAGTTGAAGCTGTTATAGCTTCCAAGACTGGGTCATCGCTATTATAAAGCCTATGTATTTAGAGTGGGATATTGCTTGAATTAATAAATTGTTAAAGCCAAATGAGCAAATACATCTGACAAGATTGTTTTGTTAAAAGTAGTGTGTTTAAACTTAGTTTTTTTTACATTAATAAATACACACATTGTGCAGAGAACATAACATTTCTGTTGAACTAGTTGCTTTATTATAAAGATGACAGTTCAGGTTATGCTTATTAAAGGTGTTAAAAATGTCATTAAAACTGATCATAGTCATTGTTAGGGGTGTAAAGATACACTCTGCACACTGTACTGCATACCTCAATATTATTTCCACAATACAATATGCATCACAATATTTTTCAACTCTATTTTTAACCAACCATTTTTTTAAACAAAAAATGGATTTTAAATTGTTTTGAGAAAATTGTTTTAAATTTTGAGCAAAGTTGAGAAGGCTAGGGTCTAGTTTGATTTGTATAAGATCATTTAATACAATATTTCTTGTTTAAGATGTGAGTAAATGTTACTGTGTAAATGTAAAAAGAAGAAGACAAGGCTATGACTAGCATGATGACTAGTATCACAATCGCTCCATATAGCAAATACACTTCAGCCTCTTTGACGATATCTCCCATGATACGTATTGTGAATATTTTGAAATGTGCCATGATATGATGTTACACCCTAATCATTGTTTTAATTTTTGAGGATCTCTCTATCTTTTAGAGACAGAGAAATATTGCTGTATCTCTTTCCTTCTGGATGGCCAACACATCTGAACTCCTGAACTTTCTCAGACAAGATGGAGATCTAGGTCCAATCACAATCCAGGCTCAATACACCCTCGCTCGGCTTGTGCAAGCAACGCTCAGGTTTGATTAGCATAAATGCATTATTTTATTGACAACAAATGAGCATTTTGAACATTTTATGACCCCCTGCTCCTTCAGATACCTGACACATCGACTTCAGGCTGAGCTTGAAAATCATTCCACTGCATTCTTTGCCCATGTAAACAAAGAAGGAACCCAGGCAAATGAAATAGGTAAATATTTAAGTCACAAAACCAACTTTTTTTTTATTAAACCCCTTAAATGTCAGCAATTTCCCGAATTTCCCGAAATATTTCCCGATAAAAGATTCTTTTTAAAATCTCCATGAATTTGATACATGTATGAGGTTCTGCTGAGCAAAGATTTTAATTTGTATTCTCAGAAAGAATCATATCTGTGCAATCTAAGTGTAACAAACATTTCTTCCATCTTTAGAAGGCGTCCTTAACACTCTTATAAAAACCATGAGTTTGCTCCGAAGATGTCGGGTCAACCCCGCACTGAGCATCCAGCTCTTTTCTCAGCTCTTTCACTTCATGGGCTCCTGGATTCTTAATCGGGTCACAGCACCAGAATCCACTCTGTGCTCAAACTATTGGGGAAAAATCATACGACAACGTCTGAGACACGTGGAGATATGGGCTGAAAGACAAGGATTGGAGCTGGCTGTTGACTGTTATCTCAGCAAAATCATCCAGGTAGTGCATCTATGCATCATTTATTATGATAGTGATGCTAATTTTTATTATTTATTTCAGTCTCTTTCTCTTTAAATCACCATTTCCCATAAGGATTTGTACAAAGCCTTATTAGTTCAAGGTACCTTTTGCCTTCCCTCACACAGGGTATTTTCAACATTACAAAAAAGCTCTTGGTTCCTGTGAAACAGAGAAAAAAAAGTAATTTAGTTTTGTTTTAACATGAGTTTAATTGGTTATTTAATCTGATATAAATGGGAATATTCATAGAACCGCTGTGATAGGCTGTAATTGTTGAGTGTGCCATTCCTATAACAATAATATTTACTTTCAGGCAACGATGCTTTTGACCATGACCTCTTATTCCATACGAGATGCCCAGAAGATTCAGTCCATGTGCTACAAGCTAAACTCTCTACAGCTAAGAGCACTGATGAGCAACTATCACTACAGTCCGAAACAACCCCGATTTCCACCTGTAAGAGAAGAAGCGTCACTCATTTCCACTTTCTTTGCACATTTTTGTGAGTGAGAAAGTCAAGAAACAATAAAACGTGCTTTAAAACTAAAAACAATAGGTTGCAAATCTGAAACAAAAGTATTAAATGCAGAAACAATGCTTAACAAAACTAAATTACATATTGTATAGACGTTTAGTCATATCTTATGTTGTGTAATGTTCAAACTATAAGAGTTTTGTTGTGGCAAGAGACAGAGTTCTGAGATCTCAGGGCAACGAGAAAAAAAAGTTCATGCATCAAACAAGTCCCAGTTTATTGACCATTTCTTCAGGGTTTTTATACATTGTGCAGGTCTGAGGGTATAGAACAAAGTTCCACTTTTCCTGGGGAAACATCACGTACTTATCAGTGTAATTAAAAGTTGTTATGAAATGCTGACTCCAGTCTCTAAAGTTGTGGGGGCGGACAAGTCTCATACATTCTTTTGCTCGGTCAGCCTGGCCTTGGATCTGTTCTGTCACACACATTCTTAGATGCTATGGAAATGAAAAGACTATAGGTTTTCTGTATCCGAATGACTGTCATAATTCTGGAATTTAGAATTGCCGTTTACATATTGTTCACTAAAACGTTTCATTTAAAGGGTCTGATTGAAAACGTGGTGGCTTTGGCAGAGAGCAAGACAGACATTCTGAGAGCAGAAGAAGCAGAAATTTGTCTCAAAGAAGAATTGGATCTTCATTTGCCATTCCTGCTGCCTGAGGATGGATATTCCTGTGACACCATGCATGGGGTTCCCAAAGGATTTCAGGAGTTTTTAGAGCCCATCTGTTGCAAAGGTGCAGCACTGAAGCTTTTCTATCTGTATATAGATGCACACACATACATTTACAACTGGCATTTTGTAGAAAATACGACTCCACTTTCTCGTCTGGTTCCCAGTGGAGATTAAAAATGCTGTTTTCGTAATACACTGGTTTTATTTGCAGGTCTGTGTAAATTAGTTTCTCACTCAAATGCTGGGACATGGACGGTTTTCTTTAGTTCAGCTGAGAAAAATGACACAAACAATTCAGCTTGGGTACGTTGCACTTATATCTGTAAAATGTATTACTACAAACGTTAACGACAAAGAATTAATGCCATAGAAAACCTGCAAAGAATTTATCAAAGATTATGTGTGTCATAATTTAATTAGTATGTTTTTTCATATTAAATCTGCTATATTGGTCAAGTGTATTCCCCATTATAGAGCACATTTGTTTAGTCACTCAAATCAGTTGATTAGAGATGAAACTTTATGAAAGATTGGACTCTTTCTTTGTTAGTTTGCAAAAGGTTGACTTAACATTGAAACAACTTCTTTCTTTCAACATTGTTAGAAATCTAAACCAGTGGAAATTACTCTGAGGAAAGCTCTGCAGAGTGGAATAGGAGTGAGCATTGTAGCTGCCAAGGTAAAAATTAATCTGCTGTCCCATTTTTGCTGTTACTGTCAGGTCTCCTCATCTGACTCTTGTAATTCATTGTCCACAGTTGCCACCACAGTTCACCAGATGGTGCCTAAACCCTATATGTGTACTTTACAGGGAGCTGAACAAGAGGAGCTTGGGATTTTTGTGAAGTCCATCGTAAAAGGAGGAGTGGCAAATTTGGTTTGTAGAATTTTGTTTACCTTTTACTGCCAGATTTACGAACATGAGCAATTAATGTTCAATTTTTTTAAGAAGGTCAATGATAGTGCCAGTTTAGATTAGAATGATTGTAAATTATATATATGATTAAACCTCTATAAAAAAGTTATTTTCTTTTTTGTAGGGCACTACACTCAAAATTGCATAATATTGTTTTGTCTGATAATGACATGGATTTTGTCTGATTTGTTCTATGTTGATAATATAATATATTTAAGAGATTATAGATTTGGCTTTCTTATGTATAGTTCAGGAAAAAAGCTGCAGAAAAATGAAGTTTTGTAGTTAAGCAAATTAAGAATTTACACATCGAACTGCAAATCGTATCAAATAAATTATTTCATTTAATGAAACCCCTATTTTGAAAAATTAGAAGTTGAGTTGTCGACTGTAGGCCTTACTTAAAATTTAAATACTGTTAATGCACTCTATCTGCAATAAATTTGCATCTGTGGGTTGCCGAGAAGTACACAGATGTCAAAAAGAAACATATACATTATCTGTTATTGGTTGGATTTGTAGAAAATGGCAAACCTGATTGCAAATGCGCAGACACATTTTAATTGCCCAGTGTATAGCACTTTACAGGGTGAACTCAGTGTGATCACCCATGTTCATCCAGGTTTTAAAATTACCCAAAATTAAGCTTTTCTTGTTTTTTTGCACGATTAGGATGGTAGATTGAATCCAGGAGATCAAATCCTCAGCGTGGATGGTAAAACCCTTGTGGGGGTGACACAGGAAAGGTGAATTCATCTAATAAATCTTATGGTGTCACTCCTTGCTTGTGTTTAATGAGTAACAAAATATTGATGATGATGATGATGATGGTCTTGATCCTTTGATTACAGAGCTGCGGAGCTAATGATTCAAACCGGATCAGTTGTAACTCTGGAAGTAGTTAGATCCGCAGGCATGTTTTATGGATTTGAGGGTGTTTTTGCCCATACATCACCTACAGAATGCAAAGGTGCACAGACAATGCAATATTTATACTATACTTTATATTTATGGTACAATAAATCATTGACTTCACTTTGAGATATACTCATTTGCACAGAAATTAAATTGACTCAGAGTGCATGCTTGTATCATTTGTAACAGATCCCATTGCTAAAGGAACATCTAAGGAAATCTTGAAGGTATGTGATTTACATGAAAGAGCAGAACCAATTGTTTCTGGTTCAGCAAGAGCATCTGGAGCAATCAGAAATCTGCATACTAGCACTAGACCAAGTACAAAACAAAACCAAACGCTGCTCAAGAAGAAACTGGAGTTTCGTTCAAATCCCAACCTGACGAGTGAGTGTGTATATTTGTACATTTTACTTTATTGACAAATGACCACTAAATTCAGGTTCACAATACTCAAAACATTCGAGTTCACATCTACATTTGGTCTTAGAAATTCCTTATTTCATCTTATTTTCATAGATAACAAGGAAATGTCTGTCGATTCAGTAGCCAATGAAAAGTTGAAATTATCTTTCTCCACTGAGAGTCTCATGGATTCTGTGAGTACAAATGATTAAAAGGTTTGATACTCATTATAATATTTTGAATGTTCACTTTATTTTGGTGTTCAAGAAACCTGTCATTTTCTATATTGCCAAATAGCCTTTGTTATTGTTTTGAATGCATACAACACCTAAGAACCTTCTTAACACTTAAGCTTCTGTCCAACAATACATTTTTTCAAACATTAAGGGTTGCATCAATAAAAAGTCACATGATTTTAAAGTATGTTCTTGATTGTTTTTCTCCATCTTCTCTAAGGGGAATCCTAGAAACACTGAAAAAGAAACTGATGTTTGCCCCAGAGAATATCAGACCCTACCAACATCCAAATTAAAGAGCAATAAAGCTCCCGGAACTACTGTGCCACCTCAGGACCAGCACAAGATCAACTTCATGGTATTTATGTGGTGCATTAAATATGTTTGTGATTGGTCCACTGACGGTCTTACATTTTAGTCATAGGGTTTTAAAGATGTAAGTGACAGAAAGGGACTTGGGACTATGTAACAGATGAGATTTGATGCTCCTCAAATGACTAAATCTTTAGTGTTATTTAGAAACATTTACGTTAATTATATTTAGAATTAATTTGCCATATCACAAGATTTGTGCTTGTTCTGGTGGAGTCTTAAAGGTTCCATGAGGGTTTCTGGCACTATGAGCTCATTATTCGATATTTTGAATGTAACTTCAAACTGTAAGGTTTATGAGATAGTAATACCCTATTATTTTGGCAGCAGTTTAACTTCTCCAATGTGTAACAGCTAAATGTTTAAGTTTAACTAGGTCTAGGAAGTCGTACCATACGATGCCAGTGCTGGTCTAGTTACTGGTCTCCCAGTAACTCTTTTTTTAATGATGTATAAAGTTCTCCATGGGTTGACCCCAAATGATCTGACAGAAGCCTGCAGCAGCCTCAATCTCTCTGAGGTTACAAGTCTTGGTCTGTTGGTTCCGAGAACTAAACTGATGTCAAAATGGGATAGAGCTTTTGTGTGACTGTCGATGCTTTGTCATCAGACCCCCTCAGTTCATATTAGAAAGAAATGTCTACAGCTTAAATCTTGCCTGCAAGGATAACTAAGGAGTCTAACCAACCATGCTGCTGTTTGCTTCTATGTATGTTTCCTGAAAAAATAACTGTATTTTGCAGAAACAGGCTCGCTCTCAAGATGATATTTACAGGGAGGGGAAAGGACATCATCTGCAAAACAAACCCCGGTTCTTAAAGAAACAACTCGAAATGAGCAGGTGGAACAGTCTTGCTACCCTCAGCCCTGTGGATTGTGGTTTATCTTGTATGGAACACAGACAAGGTCTCTGGAAGATTCCCAAAACCACCCAGTCTGTGCCTATATCACAGCCAAAGCGAGTGGACGTCCCATATTCACCTGAAGACCACAAGCTTTCCTTCAGCACATTTCGCCAACCTTCTCAAGCCATGTGCTCATCTCAAACACTCCATAGCCATCAATATCACATCAGTGCATTGGCACAGCAGAGAACACAGAGTAAAGAAGTCGTTTCCCAGTTTTCTGGGAAAAATATGCGTCTGTCACAGAGTTTACATGTTGAATCTCAGCAAAAAAGGCACGAGAAGTCAAGCAAACTCCTAACAACAGATCAGCTGGAACAGGAAGTGCATTCACTTCAGGTGAAAGTGCATCGCAGCATGGAAGAGAGCCAGCGTCTGAGCCGACTCTCTCTGGAGCTGCAGTTTCAGAGGAAACTCCAAGATTTCCAGATTAACTCTGAGGAAGAGGATCTGATGGGTTCGGTAGCAGAGGGCAGGAGCTTTCAGACAGCATGTAGTGTAGTGGTGAGTTGGTTATTTTTTCATTTTTGTACCAACTGCTACTTCTGTTGGAATTCCCACGGTATTTGTTCAAAGCCCTTTTTGTCGTTGTAGTTGTCAATTTCAAGTTATTGAAAAAGCAACTGTTAAATTATCTTACAAAAAGTTAAGAAATGTATCGAACATGTTTGGGTTAGACCCAGAAGGCTCTAAGCCTACTGCACATCTACTGGGGTCAACTCTTCTAGCTACATGGTTATCGGCCAGGGATCACCTTTCAAAGAGGCATTGCCTCTTATCCAGGAATATCCCATGGTGGCAAGGAAGAGAACTCCCAACCCCCTGAGTAGGTCTCTGGAATTTCTGTCCCCCATCTTTTTTCCAAAGCTAAAAGTTTGCCTTGCCTGCCTTATCCTATATCTCTTCTGGACTGGCCATGTTTTTTCCTATTAATCCCAAAATTCACTGACTTCTTACAAAGCTTGGACACATTCCACTACACAATGCAATCAAAACCATCTCCCAATCACTCACTTAGTCTTTAGACTTCTCCATATACCTCCCAGATAGTTAGATCCACAGTTCACATTAAGACGACTCATATTAATGACTTTGATTTCCTGGCTCCACTCTTGCCTTCTGGTTATTCCTGCTGTGCTTTTTGGAAACCCTTGCACCCCTTCCACTCTCCTCAGCTTTTCACCTTTTCTTCATCGTCTGCAGCTCATGCCTGCTGTATCTCTGCACAGTCTCTCAGTGCTGTGGATCCTGCTCAGACCCATCTGAGCTGTTGGCGCCCAAATATATATATAAAGTTATGTTTGCTTTAAGAGAACATACCAAGGACTTGAAATAAGCACATTTTGCTTTTATTTTAGCCAAACTGTGACCGGACAAACGCTCCAATGCTCAAACAAGGTGAGAATCGGTGAAATATTTTTAATGTTTCTGAAAAGTGATTGAACTGACGGTTAAGTGTAACATTGATTTCTGAACTTGCAGATGAAAACAAAAGAGAATCTGAGAGAGCAAACAACAATTACTCAGAGTGAGTGACAACTTAAAATTCATAATACTTCACTTTAAATTCAAAACAAGTTGGGGTAGTTTTCATATTCTTAACACTGTGACTGTTTCGAAGAATTCTTTTCAAAGGATAATTTCTTATATTATGATAGAAAATGATCTCAGATTAGTACTGGTCGAAGTTCTCCTCAGGTCAACACAATGTTACCTCGTCCTGGTTTCTCACAGTCAAAAAATGTTTCTCACAGTAAATGCTGACTGAACATGGCCCTTGTCAAGGCTCCACTTGTCTCACACTTCAGTTTCGTGGGGGTGGGGGTAATGTTGCACCTGCAATCTATAAATTTTTTTTACAATTTTACTATGACCCTTTTTTCTACTTTTACAGTGACTTGAATAAATACGGTCCGGAAACCCAGCAAGATCCAGAGAATCTGACTTTTATGGAGCGTCGACGGCTCTTTTCCATGCCTGTGGTCCCTATAAGTAACATCAAAGTGTCCTGATGTAACTTTGTAAAGTACATAGATGTAGAATGATTGTGTATTTTTAGCTTTTGGTTTTATCCAGTAGTAGTCCTCTACTATAGAAATATGAACTTATTGAGATTTAAATGTAGGTTGTAAACGCACAAATAGAAAACTGACATATAATTGTTAATAAACAAAAGCATACAAAACTGAGTTTTTCACACTTTATTTTGTTGATAAAACTGAACCACCATCTGTTCCTGCTCTCGGGTTTCAATGGAGCCATGGCGTATTCTTCTTATTTCATTAATGGCATCGATTCCACTGATTTTCCTGCTCTTCACCAGGTAGCAAGCAAGCATTGTCCCGGTTCGACCAAAACCATGCATACAGTGTACAGCAACGGCCTGACAATGCAAAACATAAAAACAAAGCTTTTAGTTTGCTACATGAATGAATCATTGGTGTCTTAAGTCAACAAGGACTTGTTTTCATGCACATTTTAGACATGCATCAAATACATAAATCCGATGGCTGATCCAAACTTTTTTTTAATTAAACTTATTCATTCATTCATTTTCCAACCCACTTATTCCCTTTTGGGGTCATGGGGGTCTGCCAGTGCCTATCTCCAGTGCACATTGGGCGAGAGGCAGGGGTACACCCTGGACAGGTCACCGGTCCATCGCAGGGCAACATTCACTCACACATTCACGCATGTTTTTGGGATTGAGGGGGAAACCGGAGTACTCGAGGAAACCCAAGTAAGCACAGGGAGAACATGCAAACTCCTTCCAGTATGGTCACCTGCAAACCTCTAACCAACAACCTTCAAACTGGAAGGATACCCACTGTGCCACCATGCCCTTTTAATTAAAGTAAGGAATTATTCATAGACACACTCTGCTCAAATTACAAAATCAACAGTACTTATATACATAGTACATACAGGACGGGTTGGTTTGTCTGTCAATTCTGATTTCAGTGTACAATTGTTCATAATTCATTAAGGGATCTTAACAAATAGATCCCACTCACCCAGTATATTCATGAAACCCTAATATGGATAAACAGGTCCGAATTTTCAAATTGAAAAATAGTAAACGGATTTTTAAATCATAATATAGTTTGTTTTAACTAATCTAATATTTTAGTTCGTCTAGTGAATGAAACGCAAGTGTTTCGTTTTGTGTGGGAGTACATTGGTTTGGAGATCTCGCGAGTTGTGCTTAGTCTCCGCGGATGAATATCGTATGCAGCACTTGTTGTTACCGACAGTTAACGGATAGGTTAGTAGCAAGTTAGCGCACCAACGTATATTAATTAAAAACAACATAACGTATAATATTAACTATGCACAACCACGGCGTATAGCAACACTAACCATTTATTTAAAATTAAAGCGAACGTGGAGAACTAATTTGACTAGCAAGGTGAGGCGTCGAATGAGTTAACTTAGCTTTTAATTTGTGAGTCTTTATTTGATTCTGGTGCCTTAAATATCTAAATATTACACTAAGTTTTACAAAATACACTCCACGTGTTTTCCCTAAGTTATGACGTGTTAATTCTTTCAAACCAGGGCACATTTTGATGACGAAATGTCACTTTTTAAAACTTATTTATACAAATCCCTTGTAAAAAAAAATCCATTGTTTGTTGTGCTAGAAAATTATGTGTAATTACGTTTTAACCAGGAAAAATATTGAAACTGGTCATTTTTAAATAATTCTGGTTTTATCAGATTCATTGGTCTGTGCTAAAAAATTGCTAACAGGCACATTAACAATGTTGTTTTAAAATTATTGATATATTAAACAAAAATAGGCATATCAAATCCAATGGAACAGCTGATGAGAAAACTGTAGATAATTGCATGATATTACAAAAAAATCAACTGTTTAACCTCTCCTTTGACATTAGCATCCTCCACTATTTTCAGGAAGCGGTTGATTTGCTCAAAGGTGGGTGCACAGAAGTCATTAATCTTGATGTGATGGAGGGTGAGATTTGGACAGGTGTCGGTATCAGGTGGTTTTCGCTCCATCAGTGTCACCAGGTGTTTGACTCCATTGTTCAGCAGGAACTGATAATGTGCCATCATCCGGGGCATCGCCAATCCTGCCACCTTACCAGGATCGATCCAGGAGAAGTTTGGAGGTTGTGTCGAGGCCATGCTGCTCTCTGACCTGTGAGTGTGAGCCATAATAACAAGTTTGTTTAGCTACACCGGGAACATACCCCCGCCACCCTGTTGTCAGATAATATAACCTTTATTCAGTTACCATATAATTTTTCCAAATTACACTTTCAATCGCAGCAGGAGATAGTTATCAAAGCAAGACACTCTATTTAGAGACTAAAGAATACGAATAAACTGAAGAAAGAAAAGAGACACTTCTTCAGACAAAGCATCACATGCACTTCCTATATAAGTAAAGGAAAGTTTATAATAAAGTTTTTTGGTCTTTTTTGTTTGCTACAGTTTGTATATGGAAAATGCTACTCTGCAGGGTTCATTTTTTATTGGCTCATGAAGCTGTCTACTGTCTAGTACAGTACTTTGTTGGTGAAAAATGTAGCTCTTTTATCTAACAATATGGCCGGCATCAGAGATGTATTGTGATCGAAAAGCACGCGCCCACACACACACGCACACACGTGTGTGGTTTGTTTATTACCATTTTAATTCAATGATTCGGTTCATTCATATGTAATGATTCATGCTCCCACACGTATCACTGTAAATTGTCAAAAAACAAAACCTGGTTTTAAACATGAATTGAAATAGTAAACTATTCCGATGTTTATACTTTCAAGTCAATAACGTTAACTTCCAAGCTAGAGTCAGTAATGATTTCAACAACCGTTATTAAACAAACGTACATACATGAAATCATTTTAGTTGTACATTTCTTCGAAAACCTAAAAAACTGCTTTAGACCCACTGAGATTTCCCTACTACTATATGTATATAATGTATATTAATCTACCTATATATCCGGCCGATTGGAGACGTTGCGTGGTTCAGTGTTAAACGGCACCGAGTCGTCTCTGGACTTTGTGATTATCTCACGCTGCTGCTACGTTCCTCTAGCGATTAATTAAACACATAAAACATGCAAGTAACAGGTTCGTAATGACAAAGAAGACCGAAACAGAACACGGAAGGTCAGCTCTCGACCCTATTGGTCAAATTCTGAGAGTTGAACGCATGGCAGTGGTACTGAAATAGGTTGTACATGCAAATGCATTCATGCAGGTGGCGCTCTAATGCCATACATGCGTTCTGGCATACAAATGAATTCAGTCAATTTATTTTTTTTGGGGTGTGTTGTTTTACTCTATTAAAAGTGATACCAATGTATATATGTTTTATAACCGAATTGAAAAATAGTTATAGTACAGAAAGATATATTGATCGTTTTAATGTTTAATTCTTTCATGTTTTAATCTCAAATGGTATAACGTTACGCGTTTAAAACATAAGCAACGTGTTGTTACCTATCTTTACTGCCTTTATACTTTATACTAAAATACTGTATTTTTAACCTAAACAATACTCGTGACGTAACGCAAGAATGCTCATTGGTCACTGGTGAGTAAAGTAACGTGAACCACGGGGCTGCTTGTTGACTGTTATGCATCGTGGGAACACAGTAGAAAATCAATGACAGGAAAATGTAATCGTAATTTGAAACGACCCGAAACAGTAACAGCTGTTGGATAAACCCCCGTGGTGTGACCGGAAATGTTTGACAATGTCAAAATGTAGTTCATTATTTATCAGGCTAACCGTTACCGTTTTGCCAAAATGCCACTCTATTTTTAGCAGTACTACAAATAATACATTTCTAAAAAAAAAAAAAAGTGACACTGTATATGGAAATGTGCCGATATGTATAACAGAACAATGCCGATTTATATAAGCCTGATTCCATTTAGTTATGTGTCAGGATGGCCGAGCGGTCTAAGGCGCTGCGTTCAGGTCGCAGTCTCCCCTGGAGGCGTGGGTTCGAATCCCACTTCTGACATGGTCATTGTTTTCTCGGTTAAAATGCGTAATTTTTAAGTTTTTTGGCTTCAGTGACAAAATCTTTAGTATTTTGTGACTTGCACCTCTGAACAAGCGTGGACTCCTCTCCTTTCTCGGAGATATCACGTGATTATAATTTATCTATTCGCTGTAAAAACTACTCAACTTCAAACTTTAGAAAATCTCAATTGTTTTACTTAAGGAGGCGGAGAGAAATACCGTAAAACAAGTTTTAATGGTGAATTTAAATTAGGTGCCTTATTCAACACTGAACACGTGTATTTGATAACAAGAATGCCTTTTTGTGGACAATTGGGTCTCAAGTTATTCACACACTGACAAAATGCTAGCAAAATAGCACATTTTATTGTTGTATTAAACCAAAGAAATTACTGCAATATTTTTACTATACATTTACAGAGATCGTAGCCTACCCCACATTTTGCTGCCCACTGGTTTCAGTATTTTTTTTTTTTGAACATGCCATATTTTTATTGTATATTTTCCTATAATACTACATCATGCACCGACACAAGTAACTTATATCATCTCACCTCTCATATTGTGTTCTTGTACTTGGGTCTTTGCTTTATTATTTAAGCGATACATTTGAGGTTGAATGAGATTCTAGTACAGAAAGTAATTTCTGAGCATCATCTTGTCACCATTTAACGTTTAAGGACGTTTGGCTTTTTTTCATTTTCTCACGGTGTAGAATGAAAGCGTATTGGTTCTTTCTGTGGTGTAATAGGAAAGACATGCATCAAAATCATGCTATCTTGTTCAGGGACCCTTGGAAGCTGCCACAGCGGTGTGTCTTCTTGATGCCGATGCGTTTTCATGTGGGCATTTCTGCTCTTCACTTTCAAAAACACCCTGTAAAATGAGACCGATAATGAGTCAGACAATAACCTCGATTCAGAATGATTATGTTCCATAATTTATGATTTCTAGTTGTTAGATGTTCATCTGAATGAATCCGGTTTATACCAGTTAGGTGTGTTTGCCTGACAGCTGTAACATATGCCGATTTAAGCCTGATTTTAGAACTGCTAATAGCTTTTTAAGGTGTTATCAGGTTATAAGTTCTTTTTAGAAGGTTAAGGTCAGTCCTAAGTTGGTTTAAACTGGTTTTAGGTGCTGAAGATGGCTTAAAAAGTTTCACGTTTGGACCACCAAAAACTGTTAAAACAATCTTGAACCTTGTGCCATGCAACAATACTCAAAAAATTAAGAACAATAATTAAAAGAAAAAAATAAAATTTTCAGTACTGGATTTTGAAAATATTTAGTACTATTTAAAAAGTTCTACATTTTTCAAATGGTCTTTTAGTTAAAGTTCAATCAAGCTCAGCCAAAAAATATGTATGATTTTTGTTTCAGGGACAACTTACTTTCCACACTCGGAGCAGGGGAAGACAACGACTGAGTCGGTGTCTCCGCTGGTTGTGCTGTTGGATGGAGAGCTTCTAATTGAACCCATCCCTGAAACCATCAGCTCGGTGAGTGTGGAGGAACTGTGGTCCATTGGAGAGCTGCAGGGGCGATGGGGATTTGTCTGGCTACATGTTTCTACATTTGTAGGCTGTGGGGGAATGGTAAAAAAGTGTCGTTTCAACTTAGTTTTAATTTAGAGCTTTTCAGGTTCAATTTTTATTTATTGTTTTAAGGGTAATATTCCATGAACTTACTACTCAAATTATAGATAGTTTTTCTTAAAACTATAACTTTAAAACTGTTTATGACCCAATTAATTGGCTAAAGACTAAATAGCAATACTGCAACTTTGCATAAAATACATTAGCCATTGTTAATAGCAGAATTGCAAAATTAATAGGTGGCAGTTACACAGAAAGTGCAAAAGCTTGTGATCATTTTCATTTAGTTCAGATGAATGCAAAGAAACTATTAAAAAAGAAAAATGTTGTACAGCTCACCTGTTCTTCTTGAACTGGTGTATTCGGAGGCACGCTGACACTTGTGCCCAGATGTAAATGCTTTTTCCATGAGTAATAGTACTCAACACACTGTCCCACTGACTTTGTCTTGACCTAAATAAATGAAACACATTCTAACAGTCACCAACCACAGGTTGACAAGTGAACTCTACAGAAATGACAGAAAACAAAAGAAAATTACCATTTTTTGGATGAGATGGAAGTTTTTGTTATGATTGAGGAGAGCTTTGTGTAGCTGCCGCTTTTCCTGAAGCGTCCACAAGTCTGAGCCTAGATAAAACTTGCATTTTTAGGTTGCAATTTTACAGTCATTTTTTTTGTTTAAGCCAATATTTGGTTGGCATCACCTACTAATTCAGATAAAAAAAACTTCAAATTTGACCTCAAAGTTTGAACTTAAGGTATTAATTGTAATGATGAGGAGCAGGGTTTAACCAGCATTACCATCTGCTGCTTGTAAATGTATTTGCCTTTAAAGGGCAACAAGAGGACAGTGTCAAGAGGAATGTCACTTCCCCTGTGAGGAGAGCCGTGGCAGAGACATTTGCGGTACAGAATTCCAGCAGGTCAGTGGATCAACTTCAGCAGCAGTACTGGCTAGCCCAGTCAACGAACACCAGCAGGTTGACTAGCCAATGCCTGCATGCTGAGGTTCCTGGAGTCCTACAATTTGGACTACTGCTCAGGAGCAAAAGCTGCTTGTTTATTGCTACACAATTCACAGGAAGACATTTTCTTCTAAACTTTAATTTAGTCCTTTAGAACAAGTCGTTAAGATGTTTTTTGTTTTTGCCAAAATGTGCATGATTACACAATGCTGCATCTGCTTTACTGCAGAACTCCAGAGTTGAACTCAGATCTAAGCTCTCTTTAGCTCCCTCTCTATTTTTCTCCATTATCCAAACAGTAAATATGCATGGGTATGAGAGAGTGCTTTATACAGGTCTTGTGTTGTTCTTCAGACAATTGTCACATCGCGCGTTGTTTTCAAAATAAATAGTCTGTGGCTTATGTGCAAGAAATGGCCCATATATTTTCATTTATTTCAAACAGCTTTACTGCACATCCAGAGGCAGGGTTTTACATGTCAGGAGACCACATACAAGAATGAAATGGTTTAAATGATCACAAACCTGCATAGTGGTAACCTGGTTTTGGCTTTGACGTGTTTTTGATGCATTTGGAAAGGAGGATCTTTTCGAGAGTATTCTGGAAAACAATTATTGTTTCAATGCTCTTTAGAAACTTTGTTGTAATCCAAGGAAGCAACATGTAAAAAAGAAACCTACCAAGATATTTCCTCTGCACTCAAAAAGGCAGTGAAGCACATATTCTGTATTCATGCCACCACCTGGAAGTACACTCGAACTAGCCATTTTCAGAAGGTTGTCCACTGAAAAGAGATAAAAGTTCAAAAGAATGTCAATTTTGTCATATTTGATAGAGTAAAAACATATGGTAAAAATCTTTCTTTACTACATCTAAAATCAACATTGTAAATAATTGTATCCTTATAATCAAGTATTATTCAATATCTGTCATCCATTTCATGTAGATTTTAGACATTCCATTACCTTTCTCTTGGTTATCTGGGCCATCCACCCATCTAGTGGGTGACCACAGAAGTGAAGCATCATGGGGATCTTTCTCTGTGAGAGATTTATTGTTGATGTCTGGAATCTTTGCTTGAAAATCTTCACCAACGTTTATTTGACTGTAATGAATATTTCACTCTTTATGATTTTTTTCCATTGGATCTGGACTACACATCATGTAAACAATTAAAAAACACAAATGTGCATTCTGCTCACTTACGGCGTTGTTTTGATCACTCGCTCTGACGATTCCTCGGCACAGTCTTCAGTATCACCTGTTATTTTACACACACGTGAGTTAATCACATACACATAGCAAATATTTATTATAATCAAGTAAATTCAGAAACCACTGGAGACCCCATTTGAAAAACATCCGCTCATGACGTCCGGTCTTAATTGAAATATAGTTCCAAAATGAAAGTTGAAAAAACATCTCGTGCACCTTTATGACATTTATTAAACCTCAGTCCAGGACACCCTCAGACATACAAATACGATCACATCTGGAATTTTCATACTAAGCATTTGTCTATTGCGCTTAGAACAAGCAAGCACATTTTATGTCAATCTCTGTTCTTTAAGTAAACAAGGGTCAACCATTTGGCTTGTGACCAGCCAATGCGTTGAAGCGGTGTACTGTTTTGGGTTGTAAAGTAGTACAAAACTGAGTTTATTTATTCTCAAAGGAAACAGTAATGATTCAAAAGAATTGAGTTTCCCTCATATCAAAAGTCCACCTATTTCCATTCCTCTCTACAAAGATGAAATAACTTAAACTCTCTTTGTAAACTAGCATAAATAATCAGCCTTGCTTCCAAAAAGAAGTAACCAGTCTTAATTAATGCATTTATTTTGATTAGGAGAAACCCACCAAAACCTGCTAATCCACTGATGCTGTTGAAGAGACCTGAACCATGCCGACGGGGGTTGAGCATCGGTGGAGGGGTGTATGGGATACACTGGGATTCCCCCACCCTAATGACACCATTCCGGAGCCGACTGTTGAAAAGCACTGTGCCTTTGCTTTCTGCAGGAGGTATCAGCAGTGGGACCAGACAGCGCCGGTGTCTTTTCTTACGCTGCTGTAGTGGACTTGCCCCATTTGAGGTACATCTCTTTATCTGGAAAGTGGGAGGTTTGTACAAGTCAAAAACTGTTACAAAATGAAATAAGTTCAAATATTGATGTAATCCTGCGCATCAGTTTCATGTTAATACTGTATATGAAATCTTTAAAATTGGAATCTAAACTGCAATTTTGAGCAACATCATTATTTACCAAAAACATTGTAAATATGAATAGTTAAAAAGTTCCCAAAGAAAATAAAAACAGTATTTTATTTTACTAAAAAAATATTTGAAATAGCTTTGACTACATGTACAATCATTTAATTGTATGCACCATTTTGTAGTACTGTACCTTTTTTGGTACACTTTGGTCAGCAGACAGTGATGGATACAAGAAGCATGTGAGTGTGCGTAACTACTCTAAAACCTTATTTGTGGTAACATTTATGCTTTTGTGGCTCTCTGCTTTCTTTCCAGTCAGCAAATAATTGGGTATAGTTTGGCATTTGTCTGGCATACGATATGTGGGCCTAAGTCTGACAGAGGAAGTATCGTATTTAATATGGTACAAAAGCGTAGACCAGACATATGCAGTAGCAATGGTTTTTCTTTTTGCGGTGACTTGGGCCAATATTCATGAACCAATATTCACTGAGTTACTTGGGCCACGCAAAATGTAGTTGTTCAGATGCGAATTAACATGTGGGTTCATATCTGTAACAGGTTTATATTTACAAAAACTCTTTGGGTTTCAACCACATTTGATTTCTCAGAAAGCTGAAGCTACTTTTCTAAAAAGGCAGAAAATAATTACAATGAAACTCACACAGGAAGAGAGGTTTTGAGTTGGTGGTGCGTCAGTTTTGATCAAACCCCCATCTTTTTGAAAATTAAGTATAGTTGAGGTCTTATAATCTTTGACGGATACTGATACAGGTAAGATGATGGGGTCTGTTTGAGCAGCCTCTGTAGACATGTAAATTTGTTCTTCCCGCTGTTGAAACAACAGATGGATAAATTAATCAGGCAAATTATGAATTAAAGGGAATGGAAATAGAAAAGAAAATTTAGTTGTGGATAACTCTTATGTTGTTTCTTCTTTAAGCTCAACAGAACACAGTTGAACATTTTAAATTAATAGGTGACTTTAAATTCCCCTTAGGAGTGATTATGGGAGTTGAAAGTGAGCCCTGTGTTTGACCTGCGTTTAAGTTAGGCACTGGGGATATGTGCCAACAGAACCTTGTGCCCCTGGATAAAGATAATGTTTGAAAGATCCATTAAGGCACTTAAAGGAATCACTTAATCGGCCCATAGATCCCAATAGACTTCTCCAGTACATTTTAACAATATTCTATTTAGATCAAATGGACTATCCTTTTTTAACTACTTCAGCTTACAAATAGAATCCATCAATGTGAAGTTGAAACCTCTTAGATTTGATCTCCAGCATTAAGTGTTCTCCTCAGAGGATGAGTCAAAAGATCATTAAAAACATGATCAAAACTTACAAGAAATTGAAAATAAAAGGTATGGCATGTATTTACAGACAAATCTATTTTAGCACTGTGACACCACATTCAAAATCCCACAATTTCAGACATTTTTACCATTTTGAGTGTGGCTGGGAGTGTCCGTAGTGCTCCATGTGAGCGTTTGTGTCCGTTCAGTGCAGGGAGACTCTTGAACTCCTTCTGACAAACATCACATCGCAACTTTGCAGACCCCGCGTTTCTGGATAGCACTGGTTGTGCTCTGTAGAAAAACACATTCTCTGACTATTGTACAGCCCTACTCTGAAACTCTGGATGGATACATAAATCACTAGAGTGAGCAGGACATCATAATCTGGCCATAAATCATGTATTACCCACAAAGCAAAGATGTTGTATTACAGTTCTATAGAAGTTTTATATATTTTGAGTCCCCCTACTATGGAAGGGTGGGGCTGAAATGGAGAAAAGGACATTTTTACTGTACATTTTTTAAGTGCTAACATCTGTGACCTAAATATCGTTTTTTATCACAGTTGTTATGAGGCTTATCCTAAAGTGACATATTTCAAAGGAATAAACACAATTGGTCAGTTATTGCTGGGGTTTGAACCCTCACTCTTTGTATTGTGCAGTGCTCCATTGACTGAGCCAAATACACTGACCAGTAGGGCATATGTTGGCATATGTTGCGTTCTCCAGATAGCAATAGAAAGAACTATAAGAAAGGCACAATAAAAGTAAAACCCCTTAAAAACAAACAAACAGGAGCTTTTTGTTGAAAATTCAGTAGACTTTTTGTACTACTGAATTTCTATTAACTTCAGAGCAAGCATTTCCCATACAAATTGCAACGCTTACATAATGAAATATTTTGGTTTGAAATTGCTTTTTTTGTTACTCTTGATTGTTCTGTAACCCCTCAAGGCTTGGATGTATGCTTTATCTGAGTGTATGATGTATAAAGATATGCTTTATCTTTATCTGACTTTTGTTTAAAACAGTATCTTTTATTTTCGGCTTATTAGTGAGAAGTATGAATCGAACAAGAAGAAATGATAAACAAGTGTTTTCTGTTTCAAAAGTAACTGAAAGACTACACATGCTCTACCTATAGACTACACATGCTGTACCAGGGTTTTGTTCAAACCTGGAATGAGGTGAATGGTCTTCATTTTCAAGCTCTGGAAGAGATTTCTGCAAGGAGAGTTCATTTGAAATCTTCAAAATAAATAAGCATTTATGTCTGTAGATAATTTGATTATGCAAATAACTGAAATTAGGTACCTGTGACCATTGTGGAATGCATGGTGGGATATGATCAAAAGGATCTGGTCTTGTATTGCTCTGTGGAAGAGTTTTGCAGATTGCTGATCTTTTGCCTTGGTTCATGGTACTAGAGAGATCTCCTCTCGTATGCATGAAGTTAAATTCACATTGATCTTCTTTAGGACTAGAAAACAATTGTGTGTTTGGGGAAGAGTGGTGATCACCAAACAGAGTATCGTGCCTTGCAGGAACCGACTGATCTTCTGAGTGAGTGGCTGTATAAGAACTATTATGTTCAGAGGTTGACCGGTGGTCTTGGTTAATATGGGAAATCAGATGCTCTGAGATCTGGAAGTCTTGATGATGGTTGAAGGACATTGTTTGAAGGTATTCATTGCTTTCTAAAGCATGTGCAGTCATCCCCGGTAAGCCCATTTGGTAGGCCATTGGATGGTTTTGATTAAAGTGCCAGGAGATTTTATTGAGCTCCTCCATGCTGTTGACTTTCTGCTTGTGCTGCTGGGATTCATAACGAAACTGGTATTGGTTTTGGTAAAGGTTATGTACTGTGTGTTGGCTTTCTGTCGTATTGAAGCTGAATTGATCACAGATGGTTTGGGATTGACCTATTGGGAAAAAAATTGGTGATTCTTCTAAAAATGCTCTGTTTCTTCCCTCTTGAAGACCCTGAGACATGTTTGAATCTCGTGAAATGTCTCTGTCACCAAAGAACATTTGAATGTTTTTCATAGGGAAGGCCTTTGAGAACGAGTCCAGACTTTGAGGAGAGTCACCGGGATTTAATGGGCTGTTTTGAGCTGTTGTGTTAAACAGGAAACTTTGAGACCTCTCTGGGATTTCTTCATGGGAAGAAGAGCCCCACGAAGGAGTCCTTCCAAATTGGTTATAGTCCCAACCCCCTCTGCTGGTTGGCATATCAATCTTTGGAGAAAGGTCATGTCCTGGAGTACCTGGAGATCTTAAATGCTCATTTGTGTGCCTGGGAGACAATGAAGATGACTGGATGGAGCTCATGTTCTGGAAACCAAAATTATTTGTATGCAGTGAATCCGGGTTTTGATGAAACACATAGCTCCTGTTGATTTGGTTTGTTTGCGAATTCGTCTCATAAAGGTTTTCGGCCATCTTCAGAAAAGATTGATGGGGTTTGATGACATGGTCTTTTTTCAGCTTAAAAGGTTGGGATTTACCTGGGAAAACCACACAACAAATTATTGTATTTTGGTGGAATGCAGATTAAGTTGTGCAAAAACTATACAATCACACAGTTTGTAGTGTTTTTGCATTAGTAGGTTGTTTTTTAGTGCACTTAATTATCATTATGATGTCATTGTAACATGAAATTATTGAGCTTATAAATGATGCTCTTTTACAAGTAAATGTTGATTTAGTGTGTTTTTGTACCAGAGTTCTTCATTTGGTGTTTTTTTTAATGTAGATTCCAAAACAATTGTATTAGCAAAACATTTCTTGGAGAATGTCACTGTTGCTGGTACTTCCGTGTCACTATGAAGATCTGAAAACACTTCAGGGTCAAAAAAAACTGGTATGCTTTCAGTTTCCGTAGCTCTCGTTCCACCTCTGGTCAAAGTCTTCATTTATTCACTCTTAAGAGCTGACAGAAACTTTCCAAACCACAGAACACACTTGTGCCTCTGTTCACACCTACTTACTGTTACTGTTAATCTGACTGTTAATCGTAGACATCGACAAACAGTCATTTTATCAGTGAAACGTATATTTTGCAGGAAATGAAATTCCCCTAATGATCTGTTCACCAAAAACTTTCAAGAGTTTCTTGAAAGCATGGAAGTCCAAAAGACTTCTCCAAAGTTTCTACAATTTTACAGATAGTCCTCTCAAGCCTGTTCCCTACTTTTCTTGTTTTTTCCCTTCTCAAACTTCTTTTGCAACAAGCTTTGTGACACCCTCATTGTGAAGGGTATCAGTGACCATCTTCTGAGCATCTGTCTTGTCTACTTACAAGATGCTGACTGATTCTGAGAAGCAATTTTAAGACACAGCAAACCTTTTTGAAGACACAGGATCTTTCACCATCTTTCAAAATGACCAAAATGTCAGCATTATAAAATAATAAAATATTTCACTACATGTGATGAAGCATCTTTCTGAAGCGACTGTCACAAATATATAATTTTTCATTTACTCTTTTTTTTTTTGCATGATGTAAGGCAAGCCAAAACGAAAAGACATTATAATAAAAGACAAATGAAATTCTATGTTTTACTGAACTATCCTAGATTTACAGAAGTATTTCTTATTAAAGATATTGCTTACCTCTTTTGATTCTTTAATCGTTTTGAGTTAAGATTGACAGAAGAGTTGATCGATGCAGGATAATCATGTACAAGAACATAAAATAGGAAGTAAGTTGAGCTCATTTACTGCTGACTAAGGTTTGGTTTGGTTCTTATAGCTACAGCAAACATCTTACAGACTAAAGTGGTTCAAGGAAATTCAGGAAATGTCATCTTTCTCTTTAAGTTGAGAGACTTCCGGCATGAAACCACAAGCTATTTTCTCAGTATGCTGTTTTTTGCTTCATACCGTCATTAGTTTGATTCCTCTACCAACAAGAGAAGGATTAAAACAATGTTATTTTGCCTTTTAACGGATCTAAATGTTGTATGCTGCAAGGCGGTCAATATCTCCTTTATTAACTTGTTAGAAAAAGAGAAAGAACCACAAAAATCCTCCATTGCACTGAAGGGAGATGTTTAATCTGTACTTGCTCTTCCTGGGATTCAAACCCACAATTCTGTTGATGTAGAGCCACAATCTAGTGACATAGCCACAGAAAAGCCAGTCAGTGGAGCATGATTTAAACCAAATAGGTCAAATTATAGTTCTATAGGTCTCGATTGAAATCGTTGTTAGTAAATAGCACATGATTTGGTTCTGAACATGCTCAAAATCGCTCCAGTGATGTCAGAGTTAGTCAAAAATCTTGTTTTTGAAACTTCCATGAGGTTTTCTTCATCTTAATTTTATCTGATCAAAAAGTTACACCTGCTAACTGAAAACCTCCATTTGTAGTTAAGAAATGTAACAAACAAGTTGAGTGCAGATTTGAACTGTAACATTAATTGAAAAGTGTAATAGTAAAGAGATTTGCAGAGCTTTTTCAGAAAGTTATTTAAAACGATATAAAAACACAATATATGTTAGTCAGGAAAGTCAAACTATTGTTTGCATACACTCCTTGCTGTTTTAATAGCTATCGCAAAATGAAAACTAGTGTACTTACGCTTTTAGACAGTGAAAGATGACTCAATGAAGCCTTGCATGAGTTTCATCATTCTTTATCTTTGAGCATAAGGACCCAGAGATCACATGACACTAACAGGGGTGATGTGTGTTTGTGTGCTCAGCTCTGTGTTGAACATGAATTTACTGCCCTCTGTTGTAAAACACACATCTTTACGACATTTGACAGAAACTTCTATTCAAAGACTTTTGTTCTTACTTGAATTATGTGTTAAATCTCTTCAGGGTTTTGCTTTCCTTCTGAAAAACTGAAAACTTACTGAGCGACAGAAAATCACACCTCAATATCTCTTTAGGGTTGCACACCAACATTTTTACACACAATTTCCAATAATCCAAGTTATTATGCCAGTGATTATCAACTATTAAGAGTACACTTCAAATGAATAACAGTATTTTTCATTTTTATCATGCACAGTAACTTACAAAACACTATCTATTGTAAAGAAAATTAAGACACTCTATTTATGCTCATTGTATGTCCGTACCAGCCATAGACTGTATAAAACCATACCGTAGTGTGTGCGTGATGTCACCCATAGTTTTCTGATCACGTGAAGGGAGGCTTAGGTTGGATATGGTCAGCCATGGAATTCCGTTACTACCAGGTAAAAACACAACTGGGCAATGGTGCACAAAGGCAGGGTGTGGAGATGCCTTGAAAGCTTACGAGTATCAACACGTAAACTAATAGGTAATAAAACTTCACCTCCTTTTAAACCTTTAATTGCCAATCTTTAATCATGTTTTCCCCCTGTAAAGTTGAGCACTTTTAACATGCGTACCAATGGGATTCTGCTCACTAATGAAACCAGCCTCAAGTGGTCAGCCTATGAATTGCAGCTATAGTCACTTCTTGTTCGTATTATCCTATCTTGACAGCTTTTGCAATGTGCCATGCTTCTTTCCATGATGTTGCATTGTACAGTACCCCTCCTTGATTTCAACAAAGCATATTGGGACTTAAATATTGCTATATCCTATAGATTACTGTTACACCTCTAATGAAAGACGTATGTTTGGACATAGCATGCAAAAATTTCTCTCTTCTAATAGTTTCTTTCTTTGAGGAAGTGAGTAACACTTGAGGGGTGTGTCCAAAAAACGTCAATCCTTCTGCTCACTCTCTCTCATTTTGTTGAAGTGAATTAACCAATACACACATAGCCAGAGAGAGAAAGACAGACCCGCAAAGAGAAACAATCAACTGCAGCTCACATTCAGGTCTGTGGAAAGTTTTAATTTTCATCTTCAAACGAGTGATCGTGATCCAAGAAAACTTTTTAAACACATCAAGGGTTTCCTTTTTTCGATTGTGAAATGATTGTCCTATACATTTCTAATGGATGAGGTTGCCATTAAACTTGTTTCAACACATCTGTTTTATCACATTTGCGTTAAAGGGAAGTTTTCTGTATGTTTTGTCACTTATTTCCTCTTTAAAATATCTTTGTCATGCATGTTGTTGGAAGGTTTGTCACAATCTCTTCTGTAACATATCTGAGCTCAGCTTAAGATGCTCGGTTTAGATGAAAAAAGCAGGTTTAAAACGATATCTAGTGCTAATTTTCTTTGCCATGTTAGACCCCACTTCCTATTTTTGTAGTGTGACAGACGGAGGTCAATGCTTGCTGTTTCATGATTTGTTCATGTGCGCGGTGTGACTGTCAGACCATTGGGAAATTCTGAAGGAACTCTTTCAATCGTTCAAAGCAATGGAGCAGGTACTCTAGCCAATGTTGGTACTCTAGTATATGTTCTTTCAAGTGGAGGGATTGAGGATTTGATGCAGTTAGTATAAGATAATAGGGATTGATTACATTTTAAACACTTGAAATTTAACTGCATGGTAAACCCATTTCCATAGTTTGATGTTGAGCCTTTGCTATTTCATAATTGTAATGATTATTGCGCTTAAAAAATTTAAATTTTGAAAATGTATCAAGTATGTGTCTAATTACTCAAAACTATAAAAATATATTAAAACGTGTAGAAAAATAATTATTATTTATTTGTGTGTTTTGGCATAGTTCAACTCAAGGAAACTTAATAGAAATTTAATGATTGAATATATTAGTACATGCAAGATAATTTAGGCAACAATAAGAAATGTATGACCTTCATTGATTCATTCATTTTCATACCCACTTCTTCCCTTTCGGGGTCAGGGGGTCTGCTGGTGCCTATCGAAATGTATGACCTTAAAGTTAAAATGGCTTATAAACAGTTCATTCCAGTGAATTTTAAGACAGGAGCACCACAGAAGTAAAGTTAAGCCACTTTACAAAGACTCTTACTGAGCTTTGTTATCATTATTATGGATGTCAGATTTGTAAAGGCATAAAAAAGTTGCCCTGTGATGCACTGGCAACCTGTTCAGTGTGTACTCCACTAAATGTGTGCAGCAGAACCTGTAACCCTAATGGAATAAGTGATTGTAGATTTATCTTACTCATGAGATAAGTCCAAACTGACTGGACAGTCTTTAGGCTTTAATAAGCTTACAAACAGAAGAAGCAACATCTGTCTGTATAGGAAATGTATAAAGTTCAAACTGAAGTTGATAACTGTGAACCACAGTTTCCATGGGGCCACAGGAACTCAAAATGTGGGTTAAAAACCAACAGAAAAATATGAACAACAGAAACTACATAATGGCTATAGAAGCAGATGAAACTGATGCACAAACAACCATGAGATGGAGAAACAGGAAAAAGATTAATGTGTCAGAGAGAGAGATTAGAGTTTTTAAGAAAAGCTTTGTCTCATTCAAGACTGAACTCAGCTTCACTGTCCCTCTGTCAGAGCTGATGCTGAGTTAACGATAACTGCCAGTGACTGCACATGTCGAGATGTTGTTGGCCTATCAACCCCCTCTTGGACCACCAAGGAGTGATGTAAAGATCCTCAAAGTATGTTTCATCAGTAACAGCGCCAGCATGGCCAAGAACTTCAAGCTGGTCAAATGTGAAAGTGGCACCAGCATCAGGGTGAGAAGATATAAATGGATGGTTTCTGTGAGTACTGGTTCCATAGATTTATTTGGTCATTTAATAGACCATATGCATGTGTTCGACAGAACATCATTGGGTCAATCCTGACCAGCGGCTGTCTGGGTCCCAGTATCCATTTCAGTCGGTGTTATGGGTTGATGCTGAAGCACCTTAAATCAGACGAGATGTACTGGCTTCACCCTGACCTCAGCATCGCAGAGGTCGAGAGAAAATACGAGCAGCAGCATGGCCAGGCTGAGTGGAGGTACCAGACTCTTAGTTTTGAATCACTGTGTCCTTGTGATGCTTTTAATGTTTCGTTATCCTTTTGGGGTTTTAAAAAAAGTCAGTTTAAATGTGTTTGAAAGATGTTTTGGGTTGATTTTTCAGTCATAAAGTACTGTGACAATGTTTGCATTTTAGTACATTTTGGTCATTTAAATCAATCACTGCAGCTGGATGAGGGAAAACATGATTGAAATCATAGAACCGGCACATCAGAAGTCCTAACTCTGGCTTGTAAACGATGAAAAGGACTGGTTAAACAATACAGGGTTTGTACAATCATGAAAAAAAACAGGAAAAGTACGGAATTTTAAAAGGAGTTTGTAAAAGCTTTGGAAAATGCTAAAACATTTTAAGTTTTGAGGAATGTCATGGAAAATGATAGACTTGGGTAACCATTTTCTCAGATTGGCACTTGTCACGCATTCAGATGCATCTTGACCTTTTTTTTTTACCAGTACTACATTTCATGTGAAACATATATAAAAAGATTAAAATAAAAGACTTCATCATTATTGTGAGATACTATTTTATTGAAGATCTATTGATCTGACACATAGTATAAATCCTATTTAGGACCACATATGAAGATTTATGAATCTGAGTTGACTGTGATGAAAATATCCGATATGGGCCAAAAAATAGGTCAAATTTGGTCTGGAGCCTGATTGAAGCCAGAAAGGTTTTGGCGAGCATGCTACAGAGATTTTTACCTAGTGATGTATCTGAGCAGCTTTTATCTTGCTCTGGTCAGGTATGATCTGAGGATCCGCTACATTCTACCAAATTTCCTGGAGAAGTTAAAGGAGGACAAAACCACTCTGCTCTACTACTACCAACAGGTCTGTCACTGTTCGTCATCTAAACATCCTTCACTACATATTCCAGGCATCCACCATGGACGTCTAGAGTCACAAATATATGTGTGATGTCTTGATGTTGATTTTCTTTTGAGGTCCGAGCTGACTACATGCAACACAGCGCCAGTCGTGTTAGTGATGGCATGGCGCTTCAGCTTGGCTGTTTGGAGATAAGGTACTGTCAATGGAGACACCTGTATAACATATAACAAAAAGTAATTGGTTAGCCCCTAAATGAAACTATTTCAAACAGTTTCAGAATGTCTTTCTCATTAAATTAAGAAACTTTGATTTTTGAAGCCAAAGTGGGATTTTTTTTTCTTCAAAGTGTTAACTCTACAGATATGGAATGGTATCAGGTCTTTCCTTCCCTTAATTTTCTCATTGTTTTCCCCCGATCCGCATTATCCTTATTATGCCCACCTGAAACCTCCCATTGTGCCCAGTACTCCATTCTCTTAAAAGGCCAACACGCAAAGATCCAAATTTTCGGTGCAAAGTTTTATGAGACTATGCGCCTCAATCATAAACCATGGACGCCAACAGAACATCACACAACAGACCGAACTCAATGAGTGCCAACGAAAAAGAGTTTCGAATTGCCATATTGGATCCATTTTTCACAAGGAGAATGACTAATGAAAGCTAACTCTTTTGATGACGTAAGTAGGATGTAAAAGAGCTGCGCCAGAAATCCTATTTTTTTTGCACATTTTTGTCAAACAGCTCCCTGTGATCATGATATGTTTTTGTTAATAAAGTGTACTTGGGTATTTTATGGTCTGAATGTATGATCATTTTTCTACTCTTAAACCAGATATTCATTTGCTATCTTACCATAGATTGTTACTCTGTTTCGCTTTATTTTGTTTTATTCTTACAGGAGGTTTTATAAAGATATGAATCCCAATGGCCTGGAGAAGAAATCCAACTTTGAGCTCCTAGAGTGAGTTGCTTATTTACATATTTTTATCATAGTTTAATCCAAAATTCTACCAAGACACTACTACTATTTTCAGGAAAGATGTTGGTCTGGACCTGTTCTTCCCTCGTGAACTACTTGACAGTATGAAGGTTGTATAATTCTTGGATTCATTCGTTTGCATTGAATTTTTGCAATATTTGTCTAATTTGCTAATCTATTTTTTCCTGTCCAGCCAAAGCAGCTGAGGAAACTGATCCAGCAGACTTTCCAGCAGTTTGCCCAGTTAAAAGAGGAAGAGTGCATCCTCAAATTCTTTGAAACATTGTCAGTCTTCTCCAGTTTTGATGAAGAGGTTTTCCCTTGTGAGCTTGTGGTAAGTTGTAATGTATTTTCTTTGTCTGCAGCTAAGCTAATGCCAAACAAGTTTGAGTCCAAGACACTATACATTTGCAAATGTTAAATAAAAAAAGCTGTTTTTTTCCAAGAAAAACCAGGGTTTTCTAAAGATTTCAATTGTAGTAGTTCACGCACACACACACACGCACACACACACACACACACACACACACATATATATATATATATATATATATATATATATATATATATATATATATATATATATATATATATATATAGATAGATATATACAATCTTATGGTTTATGAACGTTGTAACTTAAGATCTTATAACCTTTTTGCAAAGAATTTATTGATAGCTAAAATATAAAGGCAGGGTTGTTTTAAAATAAATGTAAGGTTTGTGTTGAGTGATTGGTTGATAGGATATAAAGAAACAACACTTAATACACATTATATATTATGTACTTTTTTGCACTGTGATAGTTACTGCTGTGCTTAGCATAAAGCCTAAGACTTTAATGGGATAACAATTAATTTCAAGCAATTTTTTCATTACCTTTAGCAAGGATGGAGTGTCTCTGTTGATCTCGTTATTGGACCAAAAGGTATTCGTCAGCGCACTGACAAAGCATCAATGGTAACTATTTTAGCATGACACACATACGCTAAAGACATGATAACCACTTCTGTTCTTATTCACCACAGTGGAAAAATGTGGTGTCCTGTCAACACAATCTTTCTGTGAAATAAAGTGCCCTAATTACATACTAAATGAGACAAAGTTATTAATATTATTTTTTTACGTTTTTTTTTTTTTTTGCATTGGCCAGCTAATGCCAAATAAATGATAGTTTAAGGAAAATGATAGTTTAAGTAGAAGCTCCGGTGATGAGGAATATGGAAATATGCTAATCATCGTGGTTTATGTGTTGCGCTAAATGCTCACACCAACTAACCATTTTTTGCCTAGTCATGAGCCACTAAACATGAGCCACATTTTTTTGTTCTCTTTTTCTTCATCAGCCAGTGTGTTTAGCCACATTTTCACAGATTCGAAGCATTAAGTACACGCATGAAAATGATGGAAAGACTCTGGTAAATATAGGAATAGACGGAGCTAAGCAGGTAAACACAGCAAAAAGCTTGATTACTGTAAAGCTAGCTAACTAGGATTGAATACTAACAGTTAAAACCTAATTTCTGTATTGTGTGGTCTAGACTCTGTCCATCAGCACTGCTTCGCTTGCCATTGCTGAGAATATGGCAGATTTGATCGATGGCTACAGTCGCTTGGAACGTGGAAATGAAGAGTCGTTAATAGTGTGGCCAAATAAAGGTTTGGATATTACATATTATTTATTCCGCAATACAAAGTGACTAGATCAAAAATAGTTAAAGTATGAACACAGACAAAATGGGAAAATATGAGCCTTATTTTCAAACTAGCCACACCCCTGTCTTTCCTTTAAAAAAAGGGTGCTAACCTTTAGAAGTGCTCAATTTTACAGCAGAAAATACCGGTTTAAAGCCTTTTTGTAACTGGTATAATTTGATACACAAATAATATGGATTAAATGTTTTTTTAAGTATTATGGGCCAGAACATCAACTGAGATTAACCCCTAAATGCTTTAAATAAATGATATCTTCTGCTTGAACAGAATCAAGAGTCTCATCAACTCCAGTACCTTCCATGTAAGCACCAGTTTACATTTTCATCATAAAATATTTTTCTCTATTTGATTTATATAAATGTGTTTTTATTTCCACAACAGTGAATCTGAGAGTGAAGGTAAAAGCATGTCAAATGTAATACATTAAATATTATTTCATATTTTGTCAATACAATCACCTTTATTTGTTTTTGTTTTTTTAGATTCAGATATATACTCAGAAATTACAGAAAATAAACCTGCTACAAGTAAGAACTTTGTTTTGGCATTAATATTCAGGGGTCCATTCATTCAGGTGAGTTGTGCGATGAGGAACAAATCCAAATGAAAGGAAATAATGCTGTAAAATTACACCACAAAACATGACAACAAAGAAAATAGTACTATTTAGATTTTATTTACTGTTTAGAATGCTAGTTTTGGGCTCTTGTTTTGAAAGGCTAAATCTCGATGCAGTCGTTTATTTTTTGATCTTCCTCTGCAACATTTCTGTTAAACGGTTGTGCACTCTGTAAAGTAATCGGCTGTGTCTGAAACCACATACCTCCACGTGAGGCCGCACACTAAAAGCAGTCTTTCGTCATTGCTCTTGTTCTGCCTGACATATTCCAGCTTCAATTGGACAATGAATTAAAATGACTCTGTCTTCTCATAAACCCTTTTATTTATTTGATAAACCTGTCAAATAAAGACAAAAATATTCTAAAAAAGTATCTGTGTAAACATTTACTCAAGTAGTTAATTATAAGAATAAAATTATATGTAGTATGTAGTGCCTAGGACAGGAAACCTAATCCATGGGCTGCAAGCAGCAAACCAACGTCCCATTTGTCATATCTAGTCTTCTAGAAAGCCGATTTGATGTGTCATTTAAAACTAGTTTGTCTTTTTCTGAAGTGCGTTGAACTAAATGAAAATACATGGAGATATGTTGTGTTAACAAACGTTTCTTTTGACATAATGGAACGTAAATGCAGACTTTGGCTGTTTTAGCCAAATAATTCAAAAATACCATTGCTGAGAGATGTCTCTTTCAAGTCTCCAATCTTTTATGGTATTAACAAAATGTAAAAACACTAGTGACAATCTCATTTTAAGTATTTAAAAGTCGGGGACTGAGGAACACTACCAAATATATTTAAATAACATAAAGATTTCTCTCCAAAAACTATTTACTTTCTCTGAAAGTAAATAGTTTTAATTTACTGAAAAGGCACTAGTCACTAAAAGTGTCTCCAGTCAATGTAAATATTTACTCTACCCACCTCGTATTATCAATCTCTCAACTCCTGAGGTACAGGGCTACTGCAGCATTGTGAAGGGTGTTCAACGTTTTATTCCAATGAGTCAACAGTGGGGAATTTAAAAATGGGAAGGTAGGCAACAGTATCGTTGCTTTGGAACACAGTACACGGTTTCAGACAGAGCTTTGTTTGTTTAATGCACCATTAATGATCACTATTTGCTACTCAGGTCTTGTCTAGATCATGTTTCCAGGTCTTATCCTGGTATCTGTCTCACTGCTTGGCACCAACTGACTGATTTCGATGTTTTTAACTAGCGCCTCCATCCTCTTTATAATTTAGACTCTAAATTTAACATCTCTCGAAACGACATAGTGCTGGGTCGGATTCTGGGAGAAGGTTTCTTTGGTGAGGTGCATGATGGAGTCTATAAATGCAAGGTTAGTGCACTGATCACATTTAAAAGTGTAATCAAGCTCAAATTTAAGTTCATGACAAACTCAGACAGGGGAGCGAGTTAGTGTGGCCGTGAAGACTTGCAAAGGCGTATCTGCTGAAACGAAGGAGAAGTTCATGGGTGAAGCTTGTGAGTCGCTTCATAATCCAGCTTCAAAGTCATTTCAATGCTTAAACAAGATTGTGATTGAAAGACTGTTTTTATGCAGTGATAATGAAGAAATTGGACCATCCGCACATTGTGAGGCTCATAGGAATCATTGAAGAGGAACCAGTGTGTATAGTAATGGAGCTCTATGAGTACGGAGAGGTCAGATGCATTCATTTTACTGATTTTCTGCTCATGGTTAAATTTCTAAAAAGATATCATGGCCATTTTTACCTAAACCTTTGCATTCCTACACTTTGGGTTATCTGGCTTTTTTCTCTGTTGTTTTCAGCTGGAAAATTACCTAAAAGAGAACCAGAGCAAACTGAGCACGGTCACGCTGGTTCTGTTCTGCCTGCAGATCAGTAAAGCTTTGGCGTACCTCGAAGGCCTTAACATGGTACACAGGTATGCCATTATACCCTTCTGCAAAAGTTGAGGGCTACCTAAAGTAAGAAAAAACTATTTAAGCAAATAATGGACACAAGGAGAATCAAATTAATTCTTTATCGCCATTTCTCCAGCATTACTACATCTATAGCTATGGTTACACAGCATTAGTTTATAGACATTTTCACATGTTCCATCTTAGATGGTGTTCCACATTTAGTTTATGTGGCTGTTAAAACTAGGTGTAGCGATTAATTAATTACTGTCCTTTCTCTTTAGAGATATCGCTGTGAGAAACGTGTTGGTAGCTAGACCAGACTGTGTGAAGCTGGGAGACTTCGGCTTGTCCAGATACATCGAGGATGAGGAGTATTACAAAGGCAAGATCTGTTTGTCTCCATTTGGTCCGTCACTCTATATCTAAATCACTCCTGGGAAAACAGAAGGAGTGCAGTCTTTTAATGGATCGAAAGCCTCCTTTCCCAGCGGTCACCTTCAGGCGTATGAGTGTAATTTCTTTCCTAAATAACATTTTCTTCTTTCTGAAGCCTCTGTGACTCGATTACCGATCAAATGGATGGCACCGGAGTCCATCAACTTCAGACGCTTCACCTTGGCCAGTGATGTCTGGATGTTTGGTGAGTGGATTTCTACATATTAAACGTGAGAGACGATGGTAGGGTTACCAGAGATTCAGAGCCCTCATTGCTATAGTAACAGAATTACAAAAACTTCTAATAAACAATAAATTATGAGACTTGTTGATAAAATCTTTACAGGGAGTTTTTATCTTCTCGAGTGGACATTGTTTTTGTGCAAGGTGTGAGGAAAAAACCTGTTTTCAAAAACAAAAAAGACCTATTTGTTTTGACATGGCCTAAGACGAACATAAAAACCACTGAAGTTTGCTGAAGATCCTGTAAAACAGCCTTTGTTGCCTTTGGTTGACATTTTTAATCACCCTTTTGTGACAAAAAATAATTACATATACCGCTATACAGAAAGGAAAAACTAAAACGTTGTACATTTTGTCATTGTATTGTTTTGTAAAGTTTTATATTCAAATTGGGACATTTTCATAATCTTGCACTGTTTTCAGTCTTAGGATTTTTAGCACAGAAATCATTAAAACAAGTCAAATACAATTATGAATTCAGTTTCCTATGCGGCAGTGATCTCACTATGCTTCTCTTTGCAGCCGTGTGCATGTGGGAGATCTTGAGCGGGGCTCAGCAGCCATTCTCCTGGCTGGAGAACAAGGATGTGATCGACCAGCTGGAGGCAGGTATACGTCTGCCCAAACCAGAACGATGCCACTCGACGCTCTACACTCTCATGAGCCGCTGCTGGAGCTACAGTCCCAAAGACAGGCCCAGGTTTACTGAGCTTGTCTATGCTATCAGGTATGACCTGAAACAAGAAAATTAACATTTCAAAACTGTTTCGAGTGTGTTTGAGTTGAGCATGTTTACTTCCTAAAATGTAATAAACTGGTTTCTTGGTGGTTTACTATTCATTTAAAGGTTTTGAATTTGTTAACATTTGTCATAAGTTTTTTTTTATGTGTTTTAAAGGTATTTTGAGCTGGCTTGAGCATGTGCAAAACTGTTTGAAAGTTGGTTTGAGCTAGTTATAATCTGTTATTAGTTAGTTTAAGCTCGTCGTAAACTGGTTTTAGTTGGTGTGGTATAGTCATTAGTGGTTTTCGACAAGATGATGCTTTATGGTCACTATCCAGTTTTGGTTTAAGACTTTTACTTTTGTTCTTAAGCTTGATGAAAGTAGTTATTTGACAATTTAAAGGCGGTGACTCTTATGTAGTTATCATCTCAAGACCAGCGCATTGTGGCAGTTCATATAAATTACGTAAGAATGAGTTTAAAATGCTCCACATTTAAATATATTATTACAATGTTTAGAATCGTATTAATGAAATCTAAATGTGCTCACTACAGTGGTCTTCATCAGATGGAGAAGGACATGGAGGTTCATCAGCTGAGGGGCAGAAGTCACTCATTTAATTTTTTCACGGAGACTCCACCCAAGGTTTCTCTTGTTCATTGATCTGTTCTTTCTGATTTTTACACACTCGCTGATTCTCTCTCTTTTTCTCCTTCAAGCCCTCAAGAATGATCTCGGCAGGATATAGTACTCTTAATCCAGGGCTACTTCAGGTGACTTAAAAACACCTTTATTGTGTATTAAAAACAAGTTTACTGAACCTCTATATCTTGCTGCTAACTAGAGCATGACCAGCTCTGCTTTTGTATGTCACAAGTCCCTTGTGTATTAATAGAGCCAGCTTCAATAAAACAAATTTTAGCTACATCAAAACAATTGAAACAAAAAAAATGTAATGCTGTCTTTATTATCTCTATAATGCTGTATATGTATATAGGTCTTTTTTTAAGTGAATAGCTCAAGCAGTTTTTGGTTTCTCAGTTGATGACACCTTTGGTTTTTCCCTCTCTAAACAAAACCATTTAGCTGATGTATATGGGTTCAGGGGTTTTCATCTCTTCCTCTTAGCCTTGGCAGGGTGTCAGGGTTATATTCATAACAAGCGCAACAACTCCCTCTGGTGCAAAGATGTTAAACTCCTCAAATCTTCATCTTTCTCAGCTTTCTTCTCATCTATCTTCGGTGCTATCTATTAAATCTCATTTCAAACCTCTTCTGCTGTGTACGTCTCTTTTCTTCATGAAGTATATACCTTACCTATGTCTTTACTTTAAAAGGCTTTTCCATATTAATAAATATAATATTCTCTACGCTTTTGCAAATCATAAACACATTAAATTAAAGCTGCAAGCACCAATCAAAGGGCTCGATCACCTCCAGCACCAACGTCTCTGAGTGGCCAATTTATTAAATTATGCACAACGACCAATCCTTATATGGAAGATTCTAAAGATTTTAGAAGTATTCAAGTGATAAATGTTAAATTTAGTGAAAAAAATTAACTTCAATGTGTCATGACCCCAAGTCTAAATATTTTTCATGTATTGTTTTGGCCAAGAATCTTGTCACATATGTCAAAATTGGTAACAAGTTGTTGTTCCTCCTTTGGCCACATAGTGGCGATATAGCTGAGAATGTATATTGTAGATGTGTTCAGACATGGACTGTTATCATAGTTGGCAAATTTGAGATCAATCAGATATAGTATGACTTATAACTATCCTCTTCATAGTTTACCGATTTCAAAAAAGCTTTGCAATTAAACATTCCTTATGCCTTAAGATACGACTGATGTAGTTAACAGATAAAATCTCTAGGAGGTAGTTAACGTACAACATAAGCAAAGGTTTTTGCAAAAAAGCTGACTTCCTGTCGCGATCCATTTTACATAAATTTAATTTTACATGAATTTAAGTCTCGATACCCTCCAGTTTTTGAAGTTTGTGTCCTCAAAAGTGCATCATAAACCGCAAAACAATAATGCTCTGAGCAATTACAGTAGGGTTCTGTGCTCTAAGCATGTACTTGAGCCCAAATAATGGGTGATATAATAAAGCACCACTTTGGGTTACATAAAAGGTTACATTACAGTGTTTAACACGTACAAATATATAATGGCTGTCTGTATATAATAACCAGAAAAATAGCCATTTTTACATTTATTTATTTATTATATGTGTGTGTATTCAGGATAAGCACAAGTGCTCAAGTTTGTGGGAGCTGGAGCAGCAGCAAATGCAGGACACACTTCGTAGACAGAGGCATGAGATGATCCATGACAAACAGTGGCTGGAGCAGGAGGAGAAGCTGCTGGTCAGTCTCAAACACACATTATATACACTTAGCCCAGTCTAGCCAATTTTAAGACTTATTAACTATGAAAATAAAAGGCCACCCCACAACCATAATGATCTTCATCATTTATTCCATGGTTGGAAAAACCCCATGCCCCATGCTTGAACCCCAATTTCAAGATTTGATGGTTTGTGTCCCTGTCCATCATCAATTGTCCCCCAAAACACAATTTCCTTCCAGTACCATGTTTAATTTTGGGTATTGTTTTTCTGAGTTTATGTCAAGTCGTTGCCGTCTTTCTCCAAAGTCTCCTCTGAATCATTCAGATGTTCTTATGCCAGAGCTTTTAAATCTGTAAATAAGAACACTTTAAAGACATCTGACATTGCTTTTTACCATCAGTTTATAGCTTTTTTCAACACACATTTTTTTCTTTCTGATAAAACAAAGCCACAATTGTAATTGTTTGTAAGAAATTATAAGTTCTTTCTGTGAGCAAATGTTCAGTATCAGCAGAAATGTTATTTTAAAAATATGAAACCCGTCCCACAGTCATGTTGCTTTTTCTCTTTCAGGCTCCAAATGTAAAAGACGACACGATGGCTCAAGCGGTAACTTGCTCCTAAAGATTTCTCAATAATTTATTTGTAAATCAATCCATTTATTGATTTGTCACTTACATCATCTGTTTATTTCTGCTGTTTTACATGTTTTCTCTTTGTTTCAGATGTGTGAAATTGACTCCAGTGAAAGTAAGTTTCACAAAGTAGTTTCTCACATGAAATTCAAGGACTATCACCCCTCACTCAGGCCTACGTAGATTGTGTTCTACAAAAAGTCTTAAAATCCATATTATGCTTTAATTGTTACTAAAATGTCTTTTAACATCTGACTTTTAGGATCTGCTTAAGTTTGAATGAGAACTGGGTGATGGTGTGTGTTTGAGGTGATGGATCTCACTGAGCTGCTGACCTTGGGCTACAGTTTTAACCATCGTCCTCTGTATGTTTCAGAGGTTTCTCAAACTCCGCCAAAGAAGCCGCCACGGCTCAGAGCTCAGGTAAAGCTCATCCCTTTAACCAAGCTTCCCAGGCACCTTGGTTTTACTAGAGCAGCCTGAAACAGCTTTAAATGATTGTGAAACAAACTGTTGTAGAGTGTGTGCAGCTTGTGTTAATGCACGGGTGTTTTTGTGTCAGCCGGCACCGACTGCAGAGCTGGACCGCACAGATGACCAGGTTTACCACTGTGTGATGGAGATGGTGAAGGTGGTGGTGCAAATGAAGAATGAAGTAAACACGCTCCCGGCCTCCCAGTATACCACTGTGGTGAAGGTAAGTGACTTCTGCTCACTTTCTTCTCGTCATGATGGTTTATGTATTGTGTGTGTTTATTTTCAGTCTGTGGGAATGACGCTGCGCCGTTTGATACACAGTGTCGATGAAATCCTCCCGACTCTACACGAGTCCATCAGGACAGAGGTGAAACATCTCGAGCATTTTGTTCAAATTAGCCAATTTCCTAGAAAAAAAAGATGAAATCTGACATACTTAAGTCATATTGATGTTACAAAAAGATTTAATCCATATAAAAATATCAACTTTTTGTAAAAAAAGTAGATGCTAGATTTACAAATTAGATTCAACGTGACACAAAATCACGTAATGTTTAACTTCTGACTTTTGTGTCATAAATGTAACCTTTTAAATGTCACTATTTTGACTTTTTGTGCTCCTTTTTAAATCTTTAAAGTGATTTATTAGACATTTTTCCCTTGTTTTGGATATTTCTCCATTTCTGATTTTATATCAGTTTCTATTTAGAAATTTAGGAACTTCTAAAAAAGCTTGTCCATCTCTTACCAATGTCTTGAAAGATAAAGTTGTGTGAATAATTCTGAAATTAAGTTTACGTTTCAAGCATCATACTCTAGGGAATTCTAAGTGTATGATGTGAATGTATGTTGAGATTGAAGGCACTCAGAAGCTGCTGAACAAAGACCTGGCCGAGCTGATCAGCAAGATGCGTCTGGCGCAGCAGAACGCCGTCACCTCTCTGAAGGATGAGTTCATGAAGCAGATGTTGTCGGCAGCTCACACACTTGCCATGGACTCTAAGAATCTGCTGGACGCTGTGGACCAGGCGCGGGTGCGGGATAACACTCCCGGACACGACTCCTGCTAGAACTTGTGTCTGATTGAACTCGCTGCTCCCCAACTGAAAGTGACCAAAATTATTACAGTCTGAATTTCTCTATAAATAACAAAAAATGATTTGATTTTATTTATGAGCATGTTTGAATTTATGTGATTAAACTTGATGCCCATTTTATAACTGCTATAAATTGTAAATAATAAATTGCTACTGGGAGATCTGTTTGTTGTTGCATATAACTACCTTATAACAACCATCTTGGTAGCAGAGTTTGGCTGTTCCTCGCTCAGTGCCATTCTGCTTTGCTGGTTTGAAGGAAAAAGTAAGAGACACCAAATATTGATTTGCTTTGGATTTTTTTTTGTTGTTATTTTACTTTGTATTTTCAGAATTTTCCCACGCCTGCCTTTGCACATGTCTGTATTTCTTTTAAATTACCTATTACTTTCTTAAATCATTCAGATTTAAAGGAATTCTCATAATTTCTGGAGCTTAGAAAGGACCACAGAGGGGTGAAACCTCTCCGTAGTTTGTTCAAATATTTATATTAATATAAAGGAATAAATTGCTGAATTAACTTTTTGTGGAAATCAATGTGAAGAACTTCTGAAGTTCTGACTCAGTTCCTACAGCCCTATTATATCAAACCCAGAACATTTCAAAGCTTGCAGACAGTTATAAATAAGTAACAGTCGCAGCCTTGAAATCCCTTCTGACCCCGGAGATAATTACTGTTGAAAGCAGCAACGAATTGAAAGCTAGGATTCATTGAACACTGGTTAAAGGCTAAAGAGTGACCTGAGTTAAACTGCCAACTGTCAGGGTCACAGAAGCTCTTGGCTCGTTCCCAAAGGTTAATTTTGCATATTGCTCCTGGAACGGTTGTGCTCTTTATGTGAAGGGATGGAGGTCTGGGTGCAGTTCCGATAGTGCTAAATGTCAGCAATTCAGTCGGAGGTGCGCTGTGTTTGCTGCAATTTAAAAATACGTTTCCCTCTTTATTTTTCACTTTCGCATTTTCCATTAATTGACACTTGTTTTGAAAGGCGCACCAGTAATGTACATCAATTTTATTTAGCAATCAATTTTACTTATGTGCCAACATTTTTTTAATTTTATTTGTATTTTTTTTTCCAAATCTCCCCTACATAGAATAATTAGTGTTTTACCATTTCTCAATCTTATTCAGCCATTCTCTAGATCTGGTCATTTTGGATCTCAGATATTTTCAATTCTGAGGGACTTTGGAGAGTTTCAATCATTTATTATAATTAAATAGGTAATCAAGCAATAGATTCTGCCTGTTTCCCCATGTATTTGTGTTTCAGATCATCCCTGAAGTCCATGGGGGTAAGAAGAGCCCGACTGTTCCCAGCAGGCACACGATGATGAACATCCACAGGAAGATCCGGTCGATCACCATCGCCACGTATTTCCAGTCTTCCCTGACCTGAGGAGTAGCAAACACAGATTGTGAGTTTCCATTTTTAAAAAAATGCGATTATAAAATACAAAAATTGTACCCCGCAGGGAGAAAACTACCAGCCAGACTTGGCCTCAAGGGGTTAATGGCAAGATTTAATAACAAATTTGGGGTTTTATGGTCTCCCTAATGGAAAATGTCCAGTGTATTGGTAATTAAGGGAGTAAGAAGACATGTTAACATTATGTTAATTTCTGAGATTTGCATTTATTGAACATTATTTAAAACAATTGTCTGTTTCATTTAATTTGGGTGAAACTGAGTATTTTCTAACTTTTATTTGATCTTTCTGTCTGAAAATTAACTTATCTGGATGTGAAATATTTCGTGATGGTTAGTGATAGTTATTCATGAGCCTGAGCTCACCAATGGGAAGACTCTGTGTATGAATTATTTTTGACAATTGAAACAAAAAGTTTGGCAGTGTATTCCCTCGTCCTGTGAAAAACTGAATTGCTTTTGCTTAATTCGAAACCACTATCCCTCTTTAATGTTTATTATTGGTCATGAACGTAGATCATAACGTTTGCTTGCACCTCATTTTCTGCCGAGCCACACCAATGCCCCTCCCTACTCTACACAACAGGACACGCCTATTTCATTTGCATTTTTTGAAGATAACCTCTTGCAAAAGAGACCTGAAACAGGCCGGGCTCATGGCCCTTTAAATATGATTCAGTCTGTATTTATGTTGTTACTCTGTAGGAATATTTTTCATTTTTGTATTTACATATACGCCACCTTGGTCAAATAAATGCTGTAGCTATTTTTTGATAGCGCTATATTGTGTATAAAATACTCCCAGAAAAGAGATCACTATGTTGAGAACAGAAGAGGTTTTCTCACAGAGAAATCCTGATCCTCGGCTCTCAGGTGATCAGCGATGTATCTCAGCCCCTCCAGAGCTCTTAGGACACACGGGGAGAAGCGTGGCCCCTCCGACACCAAGCTGCAGAGCACTGCTGGATGAGAAGCGATCCCACACTGATGGTGCAGCTCACACTTCTGCAGCAGAGACTCTGAATCGCACAGAAGAGGGCACGAGGACACTCCATGTCTCATCATCCCATCCACATCAGTCTCCTGATGAACCCACCGTTTCCGTTTGGGGATGTTCCTGCGCTTCTGCTCATGCTCTGGACGTTTCATGAAGAGCCAGCGAGGAATGATGTCCAGAAAGACCGAATGAACCCAATGGGGCATCTTATGAGTGCTGGGTGAACGGTGGTGCACGTTCAGGACAAACACGGTGATCACGATAGAGAGGGTGACAAAAATCATGGTAAACAGCAGATACTCGCCAATCAGGGGGATGACTAGAGATGTCGAGGGGATTATTTCAGTAATGAGTAGGAGGAACACTGTCAATGAAAGCAGAACGGAGATGCACAAGGTGATTTTCTCTCCGCAGTCGGAAGGGAGGTAGAAGACGAGGACTGTCAGGAAGGAGATGAGCAGGCACGGGATGATCAAATTGATCGTGTAGAAGAGTGGCAGTCGGCGGATGATGAAGAAATAGGTGATGTCTGGGTAGATCTCGTGGCAGCAGTCATATTTTTTGGTGTTGTAGGTTCCCACGGCATCTATGATGGCCCATTCGCCACTCTCCCAGTAGTCTTGCAGGTCTACGGCTGTCTCCATTGGCTCCAAGTCAATCTTAGCTCGGTCATAGGTCCAGGAGCCGAACTTCATCTTGCAGTTCTGCTGGTCGAATGGGAAAAAGGTGACATCAATGCTGCAGGAGCTCTTGTAGATCGCCGGAGGAACCCAGCTCACCCTTCCTGTGAAGAACAGCTGCGCTTTGGTCATGTGGGTCACTGCAAATTCACCATCCGCACTGCACACAAAAGTTGGATTGAGGAGATATAGTTTTTTTTTCAAGTGTCAATGTAATTGCGGCTTAAAAGTACTTAACATTTGAAACAGCCCGAAGACATTTCATACTAGTCATTTTTATCCCAGCTTAAGTTTCCCAGTAGAAACAAGTTTAAATAAAAAAAAAAAAAATGAGGAAATCATTGTAAATATACAAACTTTCCCTTAACAATGAAATATATTGGAAAAGTAATTGAGCAATAATCAATGAATAACCATTTGAGAGTCATTGGTAATTAATGTGAAAATAAATGTTGTCTTGGGCGACTAAAACCACATTTTGTGTCTTTAAATGTTATTCATTATTATTATTATATACATTTATAATAAATATTTGAGCCCTTTGTATTAGAACTGCACCATTTATGTTTTTCTAAATGCAATATTTCATGCTAAAACCGTTGAATCGACTCTGCAAAATGTGCCGTTTACCCCGTTCCTCCCACAACCATGCTTTCGCCACGCCCCCTGCTGACCAACCCTCACCTGTCAGTCAAAATTCAGCAGACATAAACACTTTAAGTTGGTCTTAATGCCTATTAAATTATAATCCACAGAAATCACACTTTCTCTGCATTGTTCTTCGGGGTCAGGCAGCTCAGAGATGAGCTGTATAGCGATTCATCTGATTGGTCAGAAGGAACATCGAGCTGTTTTCGTCACAACGAAGGAATACAGCATTACACAGACATGCATGAAAGGTTCTGAATTAAACTTGAGGCATGTTTTTAATGCGGGAATAGCACCAAAAGATGCTAGGAATGTCAAAAAGTACATTTTGCATAACATACCACCTTTATATATTCCTAAAATTTATATTCTGACTTTAGAATTTTTTGTTTTTCACTTACAATTGGGTTAAGAAAGCAAGAAGTATATCACAAATGGTCATTTGATCACTGGAATTAATTCCAAATGATACATTTAAATGCTCACATATGTATTTTATTTCTTTATAAGTTTGAGCTTTTCATATTAGGTTCCTTTTCTTTAACGTATGTATTAGTTCATTTAAAATTCTATTTCCTACTGTGTCCTTTTATTTTACAAAGACCTGATGACATTTATTTAATTGATTGGTTATTTTGTTAAGTTTATTTGCAGCCATGACTTACATTTATCTGAATTGGCAAATAAAAAGGTAATGTCAGACAAAAACAAAGACCACTCTGTAATTTTTGGGCCATTTTAAATTGGTGAATGTAAGAGTCTTTAAAAACCGCTTGAGGTGAAATACCGTTGGATTGAAGGAAGTCTCTTTGATGCCTATTGACTTTCTAAATGCCTCAAGGTAGATCTTCTACGGCAGTTGCAATAATTAGTTCATGCATCTTCACAGATTTAGGTTTAGCTCCTGGTGTCTGACGATGATGCAAGAGGACCCCAATTTCTCTTTAGCGAAGATCACATTTGCTTCATTAATAAAGATAGACCTGTTTCGGAAACTAGAGCATTCCTTTGACATTTCATTAGGAGATTAATACATGAACCCTTCGGTTAAATGTTCACAGAAAGGCAGATTTCATGCTCTTTGATTTCACATAATGCTAAAGGATGAGCAGAGCGATGCATATTATTAAAGCTGTAAAAGCACTCTTCTCTTACTTCTGCAGCTGGAAACTTAACGCTAAAATAACATCAGGGTTGATACTGAATGACCACTGTCTATATTCCACTGTTGGATCGAGAACATTTAATTTAAAAGTGATAAAAATCTTGTGAAGAGTCATGGAACCCTCGATTTGAAGAGATTGTTAGTTAACTCATGGTTTCTTGATGAAGGGTTTTCACGCAAACAGTCGAAACCTGCTTCTATAGTGCGACCTCATGAGAGGCTACGATATTTTTAAACAGGTTGGATTTTCTTACAACCGTATGATTGCTAATCGTGAGCTTGTAGTGAGGGATCAATCGCTTCTCGTGATCTCATGTACACTGCACGACACACAATTAGCTGAAAACTGGGCCAATCTCAAATAGTTGAACGACTGAAAAATCGCCTAAAATTGGTCAAAAACCACACAGTGTATGCCTGTCAATAGTGTCTTAGCTGTCTTCTTCTGTACCAGGCTACATAAACTTCAGTGTTCCTGTCTGATTCACCATTGAACAACAACGTATTACTTCCTTGAGATTTCTTTTCTCAAGAAGCTTATTGAGTTGAAGCCTGGTTTGATTTAATCTTTGTTTTATTTTAGGGTGACTCATTCTTGCTTGGGTTACAACCTTTATAAACAGTGATGCTTACTTGTTGTATAAAACGATGTCAGGAACCCATATCATCTCTGAAGGGACCCGAATAGACGTCACATTGTCAAATTCAGATGGGTTCCAGCGTAGTTTATAATCATTCCATTCCTGCGGGGGTCACACTGTCAGCTCATCAGCAGAAGATGTGCATATTTAAAACATGTAGTAAACACGATTGCACTCCACATAGGTTACAACATTACCAACGTGGATAGAAGGACCTATACAGAGGGTACTTTTGTTTTCATTCCCTCATAGCGCTCATGCCTCATTCCTGCAACTGTGTCTTATTTCATTATGTTTGGAAATAGTTACTAGTTTCTTACTCGTAGATAAAACTTCCTAGCAGCTGTTAGATAAGTACATACTATATAGTATGAGTTAGGGTAGTTTGAGTCAAATTGAGTCATTCGGTGTTAGTTATATTGTCAAAATCGTGATAAACCTACAGCAGTTTTTTGCACACATTAATAGTAATAGTAATGTTGGCCAAACTGTGTGGCATAGAATAGTAATTTGGTTGCCCCTTGAGAAGCGGCACAGGCAGAAGCCTTTTAAGGTCCCGAAGTGTGTTGCCTCATAATCCCACAGAAAATCTGTTGATTCAGTAGGGAGCTGAAGGTTCGAGCTGCCATGCATTAACCTCAAAACCTTAATAACTTTACCAAGATGGGTGCAAACATAGAACAAACTTGGATTGCCAACAAGTGGGAATTTAAACTTGGGGAGTCTATGGAATTGGCTCCCTAAGTTGGCAGTTGATGTCTGAGGTTTTGCTTGGAAAGTTCATAGAGATAAAGTTAAAAATGGCTTCCATTACCTGCTTTAGCCAGACGTTTGTAGTCATCATTTGATTCTTCTCATCCTGTAAAAATCAGAGATCATTAGCGATTAGATAATTTGTTGTTGTCATGTCTCAGGGCAAGCTGCATTTGTAATGTAATTTAAGATAGACTTTTATTCCCCTAGTGGGGAGTAAAGGTAATTTAAGTGACTTTGAATGTGGCATTGTTGTTGGTGCCAAACTGGTCTGAGTATTTCAGAAACTGCTGATCTATTGACTTTCACGCACAACCATCTCTAGGGTTTACAAAGAATGTTCCATAAAATATCCAGCTAGTGGCAGTAATGTCGGCAAAGACCATTCTGGGTCTCAGCTAAGAGCAGGATACGGAGACTACCATTGGCTAGAAACAGTCAAACTGTGCTATCAAGGTCGAGAAAGTTTCTTGCCATGCCAAGATTGAAGTCAGCAACAAGACACAAGGTAGTTATACTGCAACAAGGTCTCCCCTGGACAAGCTCTTTTGAGGAAACACATTTTAATTGTAGACACAATGATCTGCCAAGGAAATTTAGTGTACCAGATGCAAAACATAAGGCTTATTACCCTTCAAAGATAAAAAATGTACAGCAGTAAAAGAAAGTGCTGTCTCACTCCCGTCGCAACTCTGGGAACTATCCATAAAGGTTTAGAAGCTTATTTAATACTATATTGAAAGCTATAAAACTGATGGAAAACGTTGCACATTAACATTGTATAAAATGTTAAGTTCTAGTTTGGGCAACTACTAGATTTCAGTGAGAACTTTCATGGTTGGACTCCAAGTCCAGCGTTGACTAAAACCCCAAACACAAGCAATTTCTCGTCTTACCACATCGATGAGCTGAGCGATGGAGAGGCCAAACTTAACAATCACCACATCGCTGATGTTCCACACTGGCCTGGACCACTTGTTATAACCCATGAAGAGTTTCTGGAAGAGTCTGTCCTCTGCATGTGCATGAATCCAGCCCTCTGACAACACTGAAGACAGATCATTAATAGCACTTTTAGTTCATTCAACCGTACACTCAATCATAAGCCAACTCTATTGTACTGAGAAATTAAAGACTGTTGATTATTTCAGAACTAAGGCATGAGTCTAGCAATCTGATAACACCACAAGACTTCTCAGCCAAATAGCCGACATCTTATTAGAGACGTTTTATTAATTCAGTGTAATTGATGAATCAAGTATGAATCCAGAACCCCATTATTAAGATTACTTTGACTAGAAGCATGAATACTGTCATATAATTCAGCCGCCAAATACAATAAGCTCAAGATCTTTAATTAAAAATATATTGTTTTTAATAGCACACTATACCACATTAGGGTCTCGGCCAGAGATAAGGTAAGTTTGTATATTCCATCTACTCGTATGTGCAGCGCTTTTCCTCCAAAAGTACAAGTACCTCTCAATGTCTGAGAGATCTCAAGTATTGTTGGTTTAGTTGGTTTAATCAATGTCTGGTTCGGTAGTTGTTTGCTGGGTATTAAAGAATATGGGTAAAAATGCACATTATTATATAGTCTCAATGTAATTTTGGACATTATACGATTGATGGAACTTAATGTGTTTGCCTTTATATTTCAGGAGACTGTGGTTTTACGAAACTTTTAGCACTTTCAAGAATTAAAATTCACCCATACAAACGGAACTACTCAATTGACACACAAAAGTTATTTTTAAAAGCTGAACACGTACTATAGCTGCACTTGATTAAAGCTGTCAGCTGCACTGACACTTTAATTAAAACTGATATTCATATTATTTTAATTTTCTGCTTTAAATATTACAATTATTGTCTAACTAAATAAAAATAATTGTTCTCACCTGGCTTGGTGCATCCAGTTAGGAGGAAAAGAAGCCTCAGGTTCGTCAGGAGGAAGTTTGGCGGGGTTTTTGCCATCTTCTCCTGTTAAACCAACAAGAGATGCTCGGTCATGGTGATCTGATTTTAATTCCTGTGCAGCGTATTGATGTGTGCTCCGGTTTCTCCCCACTCACCGAGCGCCGGAGACTGAGAGCCAATGATGGTCCCGTGCGCGTCTCCGCGGAGAGATGTGGGCGGAGCTAACATGTCGAAAAAATGATAATAGTGACTTTTAAAGTAGGTTGATTCGATTTTGAAGGCTTATAACACCTATACAAGAGGAGTCATTTGTTAAACTATTCTAAGTATACAAATGTTAATCTACATCTATTCATATGAAATTGATCTTACACGTTGCTTTGATAATCGTTGTTTATGTTATTGATGAGAATGAACAAAGCCCACATCGGCTGGTGATTTTTTTTTTTCCAACAAAATTTCTTTACTCATAATAAGAGGCACATATTTCACATAAATTATAAAAAAAAAAACAGTATAATATATACTGTCTAAACATATGTGTAGTTTTAAATTAATAAAATGTATTTTAAAAACTGGTTTTAATAAAATGTTCTTTTACAGTACAATTTATTTCTGTTATTTTGTTATTGTTTTTTTTTTTGTTAAATCAAGGATGACTGTTAAGTTTAACTCTTGAATACATAATTACACTGTTTACGTTGCTTGGCAGGTTTTAGAATCAAAGCTTGAACTTTAACGAGGACTATGTAATCTGTTAATTTGCCTTCTACTAGCAACGCTTTCTTTCTCTCAAGAGAAAGAGAGAGAAAGAGGGGAAAGGTTGCCGATGGCGTAGTAATCAGTCACGTTTTACCTGTATTCTTGTCGGCGTTGAGCCTAATTAATATTCATTACCCTTGTGTATACATCCGCCATAGCTGGGCGTGGTTTGAAGCTCAGTTTCAGTAATAACTTTATGTACGAAAGGCGTTGTTTTAGCAGTTTACTGAGTCGGTACTTACGTAAAATATCTTAAAGACTTTTGGTAAACACCCGTTTACTTTATTGTGAACATAGTTTATTTGTTAATGGTTACTGCGCGAATGAACTTTGTCCTGTGCGCACATTGTAGTTCCGACGAGATAAAATGAGTTAAAAATTAAATGTAATATCGTTTGCTTTTTTTTCCAGAAACGTGTTCGATTGATATTCGAAGTATGAAGAAGACAGTACTGTTTGGTTTTCGGGGTGTAGTTGTTTCCCCTAATCTCACCCAAATTTATGAGAACTTTGAAGAAAACACTAGTCTTCCGAGGTATTGTCTGCCTTTGTTTATTTCTCTCTTATTAAAACTAGCTTTTATACAGATTAATGTTTAGTCGTCTTACAAATATCCAAATGAACTGTGTCTGTTTTGCTTTAGGGGCTTCATAAAGAGACTGACTACAAAACTTGGCAATGACAATGCTCTGTTTCGCTCAGAGAAGGGGAAAACCACTCTTTCACAGGTCACTCAACTTGTTCTTAAAATTATTTATTTTGAGCTTTGGGGCTCCAATGAAAAAAATTGAGGTTCAAAAGTTGAACTTTTTTAGATTGATTCAAATTTTAGCATTTAATTGGTGGTGCAGTGGGTAGCACTGTGGCCTTCCATTTAGAAGGTTGTCGGTTTGAGGCTCACTTGTGGAAGGAGTTTACATGTTCTCGCCGTGCTTGCGTGGGTTTTCTCCGTTTTCTCAGACAATCCCAAAAGCATGCTGTTATGTTAATTGAATAATCTAAATTCCCCTTAGGTGTGAGTGATTGTGTGTGTTGCTCTGCGATGGACTGGCAACCTGTCCAGGGTGTACTCCCGCTTCTTCTTGATGTGAGCTGGAGATGGGCACCAGCAGACTCCCATGACCCCGAAAGTGAATAAGCGTGCAGTAATAAGAATGAATGAAAAAATAATTTGTGCATTAGGAATCCATGTTGTTTGAAATCTAGCATGGCTTTTAGGTCAGTCAGTTAGGATTTGGGTCAACTAGGTTTTCTGAAGTCAACAGTCAATGCAGCCCCCCACCAGGAACTTAGTGGTGTCGAATTTTATGGTGATGCTGATTTCTGTTCCCAGCAGGACATAGCACCTGCCCACAGTACCAAAGCTAATAGAAGCTGGTTCAGTGACAGTTGTGTTACTGTTCTTTAATAGCTTCTTAACAACACTCGCTGGACTTGATCCTGATGGAGAAGAACTGACGACCTGAAGGCGTCAAGCAACCTGAGCTTCCATTACACTTTTTATCAGAGCCACATGTTATGTGGATGCTGCAATTCATACAAAATGAGCTATAGAACTATTAACTGCATACATTTAAGAAGTTTAAAATTTATTGTAGTATTCACATTTTCTGAAATGTCTATGAAAACATTACCTTCAAAACATTATTTTTAAAAGTAGATTTGGATTGTAGTAGACAAAATTAACAGCATCAACCTTTCATCCAAAAGTAGTCAAAAGATAAAACACTTAATTAACTTTTTACTGAGAGATTGTAAAATCTACAGATGGTTCCTGAGTTTGAAGCTGAATGCCAGAAGGAAGCAGCGGATCAAGAGGTAACTTTATCAGCCCAGTTTTCCGCTCAAAAGCTTTTTGATGATCTTCGAAAGATGGAATTCAACATGACCATTCTGGATGCCTCCAATGCTCTCCGTCGTAATGGTAGGTTGCATTTACGAAGGATCGATGTGATCGTTGATGCAAAAATCACAGCGCATAGTTGTGTTCATTTCATCTTTTAGGCATTGCTACTGCTGTCCTGACTAACATCTGGGTGGATGACACTGCAGAGAGGTACAGGTTCGCCAGGATTTTGACTGTTTTAGAAAAGCATTTCGACCTGGTTTTGCGATCCTGTCACGATGGAGCCAGAATCCCAGAGTCTGAGATCTTCAACACGGCTCTCAAAAAGCTAGCTGTTGAACCTCAAGAGGTAGGCTAAGGCTCAGATAGTTTATCTGGAAACTTGGTGCAGATCTGAAGAAACGTATAACCAATCTAATTTCATTACAAATTATCCACAGAAACTCAAACACATTTTCTTTTCATAAAGTAACCAAACTAGTTCTAAGCTCAGAGAATGTTGCACATGTTAAGTTTAATAAGTTATCACACCTAACTCAACTCAAACAGTCGTAGTGTGCAGTTTTACACTGTACTGGTGAATTAATTTAATTGCCTTGTTTAAGGCTGTGTGGCTGGATGTTGATGAAGAAAGCCTGAAAGCAGCCGAAGCTTTGGGGATGACGGCTGTATCTTTCAAGGATGTCACAGAAGCTCTTAAAAGAATCCAGGAACTTACAGGAGTGGAGGTGAGGCAAACTCAGATAAGGTCCATTACTGGAGCATGGGGCAGGCTATTTGACACTGCCCAAACCTCATCGGTTCTGGTGGTTTTCTTGTCTTGGGCCAGCAGTAGAGCCTAAGACTCTAGATCCTCGAATCCCCTGGGCAGCTGAGATAAGGTGCCCACATGCAAACTCCTTCGAAGAAGGTCACCGCTGAACTGGTCACAGTGCCACCCGTAAAATGTGTTTTTTAAAAGAATGAAATATTTTTCAAAAAGTTATAATCAGCCGTTTTTATTCAAATTTGATGACTGATTCTAATGACTGATTGGGTATTGACTGACATCAGTTGCTCTTCTTTCTGAAGTCAGGGTTTCTACTATCCGGACATATGTAACTGGCAATTTTAAAACTCTTTGGTATTTACCGGTAGTTAATAAAAGTACACAGTAGTTTTTATTTGTCAAAATATTAAGCACTTTTTGCTTTCTCAGTTCTCAACCCTTTTATATGAACAACTGAGTAGAAATACTAAATATCCCGTAAAATAAGTGGCTCTTGTAATGAGTGTTTTTCCATGACCACAGTTTTCACCCATCATAACAAAAGTATCATTTTTTGTTTCAGGTGTATTTTGTTTTTATTTTTGACAAAAAACTCAAACAACATCATAGATGCTTTTCTTGATGACTTCATTTACTCAGGAGAGAATCTGTGCTTCATAATTTCGTAATCTATGGTGCTTTTAACAACGTTTTGTTGCTTGTTTAACAGATTACCGGTGATCCGCAGCCACTGTGTTGTGATCCAGACAATATCTCACATGGATATGTAAATATTAAGGTAACGTATAACTCTTATCAATGGTGTAATAATCGTGTGCTTGGGAGGTTAATCATAATTTTGTTGTCAGAGGTAACCGCACTTAACCGGGAGCAAAGTCTCAGTGTTTTTTGTGTTCTTTTAAAAATGTCAGAGTACTGAATAACATTGAAGCCGTTTAAAGAGAGTGCTTTAGCAGCTTTTTATTATAATCCTTCACTTTTAGCATAACCAAAAGCTTTGTGTGATATTCAAAGGCCTGCTGCGTTTAAGTTTCTGCAGCAAAGTCTCTTGATGATTTGCAGAAGGAGAGTATTGTTTCAGTTCGACTAGAAACTTTTCTTTTCTGAACGTTTAACTGTGGAAGAAGCAAGTTTTAAATGGGAAAAAACTTTACAACTATGATACATTTTAATCAAAAGGTCTCTGGACTGGCCATCTTTGACCACATTAAATAAATGAATTAAAAAAAAAAACATTACATTCTTAAATTACAAGTTATAAATAGGAACAAGCAACATACTTTTTGATTGAACTTATCAAGCCTTTTTTTTTCAGCCTGGCGTGAAGATCCACTATGTGGAGATGGGAGAAGGGGCCCCTGTTCTCCTGTGCCATGGATTTCCCGAGAGCTGGTTCTCCTGGAGGTTTCAGGTCAGGACAAGTTAACTTTGAAGATTCTGACCAGTTGCATCTGGTCAGAAAATCGAGGACCGTTACTCCATGGAAAAATCAGATTATTGATACAGAATTAAGCGTGTGTCAGGAAATTTTTAGATCACAGACTGAAATAAGTTTCCATTGACTTGATTGTTTTTAATTATTAAGTGACTCATGAATATTGATTCGTTTTAGACTTAGAATTGATTTTCCCCCTCCTCAGATTCCCTATTTGGCCGAGGCAGGATTCAGGGTTTTGGCTCTTGATATGAAAGGCTACGGTGACTCTACTGCTCCACCAGGTGAGTTATAGCTCTTATGAGGGAGTCAAGATAACCTTTTTGCTTATTATCTTGCAAGAATGTTCTTCATTTGGGATTTTCTCACAAACGCAGGAAAACACAGAGAAAATGCAAATGGCAACAAATCACAAAAGATAGAGTTTCTAACTAAGAGTCTTGTAAAGGAGGGGTTTTGAAAAAAGAGAGTGAAATAAAGGCGTAGAGTGAGACAATGGCACTGCTTTGTGTGAACCTGGAGACTCTAATAACCAAAGTATGATCTTTTAGTTTAAAAAAAATGGGCTTTTAAAAACGTTTTGTTTATCGTGAAACCATACCTTTCACTTTTGGTTGAACAAAAACAATTAGTTTGAAATCAATTTTTTTATTGGTCTGATTACAATATAATTCGACTGAATGTAACCATTCCTAGGATCTAACCTTGAGTTAGTTCTAAAGAGGTTTCACAGAGTGTTTGTGACCTGTTCAAATGTCAAACCTGTTTCCAGAAAAGAAAAGAGTTTCCAGGTATCAGAAATCAATCCCTGAGGGTCTCCAGTAATCTCATGCTCTGGAGGTCTCTGAGGGGATCATGCTGAGAATGATAATGAGCACAGAGTCGCTTGAGTCGCACTGAGTGACTGGGATGTTTCAAAACACTACAAATGCTTGAGTTCATGCACGTTTAGCAGTAAAAAGTCATTTTTGTAAGCATACATTTATATTTTAATAATTATTTTTATTTCTATTGTTGCTCAATTATTTATTTTATTACTATATTAAACATAAATAATTGTGATCAGTGTTTTATGTTAAAATGTGTACTTGTATTTAGTTAAAATCATCTTATATAATGTATTTATTTGTCCATTTTCATATTTTTTATCGCATTACATTTATTTGGCATTTATTTATTTTTCCGAATTTTTATTTTTTTTATTTCAATTATTTATTTTTTAAAATAATATTTTATGATTTTAGTAACAAATTCAAATTTGTATTTGTTTAATTAGTCACAAGCTTTTTCTGTACAGTATAATTAGATATTTTTTCTATATATTTATTATATAAAATATTTTCATACTGTTATGTTTTTTTTTTTTTATTGATGATTTTTTTTTTATTAAGACATTTTCTGATGTTTATTTGGTTCATCTTTGCAGAAATTGAGGAATACTCTCAAGACCAGATCATGAAGGTATGAACTCCATGTGGATTAAACCAAACAAATTCAAAACAGCTAATTTTTTTTCCTCTGCATTTTTCAGGATTTGGTTACATTTTTGGATAAGATGGTAAGTACCGTAATTATTTGGGTTTACTGCTTCATATGAGCTGGATTATTATAGGAAAAATTTCCGATATAGCAAACACTGTAATTGTGTGTTTAGATCGATTGGATTGACTCAAAACGAATATTCTTTTGCTGTTTAAAGAGGAGTGACATATTTAAAAAATGTGTTTATTTTACTCACATTGACTTGGCTTTACTCGGTTAAAGTTTGGTCCATGTAGAATCAAAATTGTACACTCAACTTCAAACACCCCAACTTTACACTGTGTTTCCACAGGGCATTGCTCAGGTCACTCTGATTGGTCATGACTGGGGTGGCGCACTGGTCTGGAACATGGCCCAGTACCACCCTGAGAGAGTCAGGTACAACTGCTTCTTATCTATATCAAAGAATTCAAGAAACTTCTCGTTTTCATCTGTTGGAGGGACATATACTTTTTAGGGTCTTGAGTCTTAAAATGATAGTCCCTCCTTAAATATCACCTCGGAGAGGATATTAATATTATTTGTACAAAAGATGTTAAACAAGTAGAGATAGCTCATTTTAGAAGCATTATAGACTTTCGCTATTTAACGTACTGCATGGTGCATTTGATAATTTTAGGACTCTTGTGAACAATAGATGATGAGATCAGAACACTGGATCCCTAGCTCCACCAAGAGTCGACAGTGATGGAAGTGATAAAATCATTCTCTCCCACCTGAAAACCCCATCTGTGGTGCCCGTGATCAAGGCACAAGTTACCCTGTCTGTTCCGCAGGTGCCAATACCCACTGCTACCAGGGTGTTTCTTCACTGCTGTATGTGTGTGTGTGTGTGTGTGTGTGCAGTTGGACGGGTTAAATGCAGAGCACAAATTCATACCCGGGTGACTCCATACCTGGCCGTAATGTCACGTTCCACTTACAAATTTCAGAAGCCACCTTGTATAGACGCGATCTTACGATTGGGCAGTTAATTTATGCTTGTAATGAAATAGCATTTCAAGTTTTTACGTGACCCTCGAGTCATTGATATAATTTTTCATAATTGTTTTAAACAGAGCAGTGGCGTCTCTCAACACACCCTTGTTTCCTGTTGATCCAAACACAAACCCGTTGGAAAAACTCAAAGCTCTGCCCATCTTTGATTACCAGATCTACTTCCAGAAGCCTGTGAGTAAATGTTTTTTTAAGACTGGCGTGTTGTAGTCTTCAGAAGCTTGATCTCGGCACTCAACAAAGCTTTTTTAATTCTTACTGGACTATTTTAAAAAAACATTTTAACATTTTTTGCTAAAACTGTATCATCTTAATATCATCTTGATTCACTGGATTAATATGATCTTGTTGCGTTTGGTTGTGTAATATGAACATTGGGCACATATTCTGCCTTAAAGTTAGTTATAAATGTTAATATTACAAACCTAAAAGCAAGTTTCTGCTTTTTTAGACATTGTACAGTTCTCTGTCATTTTCTTGGTTATTTAACTTGACGATGAATGACAAAATTAAATATTAAATAATAATAAATTTTACACTGAGACAACTTTAAATATGTATTTTCATGTTCTTCACACCTTTACAAAATTAGTTTGAATTGTGTTTGGGAAGAATAATCTAGGAAAAAGCACAAAGAAATAACAGTAAACTGTTGTATAAAAGAGCTCTCTCCCTTTTTGTTATGCTCCGAGAGTGCACACTTTATTGTTGCCCCCTAGAGGCTGGATGAAATTACATGTTCTATTACACATACAACTAGACCCTGACGTTCATAGCTTTCAAAAAAAACACCTTTTGAGTTTTCATTTAGTTACTTCTATTAATTTTTGATTGAAGTATATATTGTGAAGTGTGTCCTATCATAAGCAGAGAGCATCACATCCAATTTTGTGACATTTGTAGAAAATGAATTTCAGGAAAAACGATCAAAGATTGAATTGTTCCCTATCTGTCCATTAGGGGAATGTAGTATTTAAGCCAGCTTCACCGTCCGTCAGGGGGTATGAAATAATCCATGTTGGACAGCTTGCCTTAGACGTTAGTTCTTGCCACTCCATGCTCCTACCACAGTGCAGACCCCGATGGTGAACTCATGAAATTACTGGCAGAACTGCTCACATTTATCTTTGTGTTACTATTCTTCTGATGTAATCCCAAGAAAGAGTTTAGTGAAACTACACTCTTAACTCATTGTGCTTTCTCAGGGAGTCGCAGAGGCTGAACTGGAGAAGAACCTGCAGCGAACCTTCAAGCTGATGTTCAGATCAAGCAATGAGAGTGTGAGACTCGATTTGATTTGATTCATTTGCTAAATGTGTCATTTTAAAATAGATCCATAGAGCATATTGGGGAGCTCAACATCACACACTGCCTCTCACCTTAGCAAAGCCTTTGAATATCGGATTCCTCTCTTTCTCTCTGAGATTCATGACTAGCATCAGAGAGAGATGGGCATGAGAGCGAGCACTCAGTGACCCGGCATCATAATGAGGGCCAGGGAAAGGCCTTCAATCCGGGACTCTGAAGCCGGATTAATAAATCTCAGACTCATCGTTCACATTCAGAGCATCACCTTGCATCCTAATGACTTTTGGGGGGATCTCTCTCTCTCTCTCTCTCTCTCTCTCTCTCTCTCTCTCTCTCGTCTGAGGCACGTACTGACCATTAAACCAGGAATCACACGAAAGGGAGGCAGAGACCTGTCTGTGACATTTATTCAACAAACAGCCTCTCCCTAAACAAGAAATCCTCGTCTCTTTAGTAAAAAGTGGATTCATTGTTATATTTAGACCCATTCCACCTTCAGAAAGGATTTTAAATAACAGCCTGTTTTTATAACATGCAGGATAAATTTCTGAAGTTGAGCACTGCTGGAGTTTGTCAGAGAGGTAAGAGCATCCCATAGTTGTCAACTAAACATTGAGTTTGAAGAGAAACGAGAGGTTGTTTTAGTTTTGATGCTTCCACTCCTTTGTGTTTCAGGTGGGTTGTTTGTGGGTGCACCAGATGACCCTCCACTCAGTGAAATTCTCAGTCAGTCTGCGCTGGACTACTATGTTCAGCAGTACAGCAAGAGCGGCTTCAGGTTCACACACACACCCCTCACAATGAAGCCATTTCTGACATTTATGAATCGTGACTCTTTTACCAAAGATCTTTACATTAGAACATCGAAGAGCAAATGAAGGAATATCGCTACTTATTAATCATTTGTAATGGCAGACCTTTCCTTTGCATTGTTCTTTCAGAGGGCCTCTGAACTGGTACCGAAATGGAGAGAGGAACTGGCGCTGGGCGATTTCTAGACCCACAGCCAAGGCAAGAGTTGTATTTGCTTGTACATGCTTTTATCCCAACAAACGCTCACATTGGGATCCGAATGGGCTCCTTTTAAAAAGTAAAAATACAAAAAAAATATTATTTGCAATTTTTGTATTTCAAAGCAGCATCATTTATGAATTTTAACATTTGCTTTTTAAATATTTAAAAATAGTTTAGTATCATTTTTCATTTGATTGTTACATTTTGCTGAAATTTATTAAAATCTCAATTTAACTTAAAGAATTTTATATAAAATGTTACTAATTCAGGGGCAGTTAGTGGCACAGTGGATAGCCTTCCAGTTAGAAGGTTGTCTGTTCGAGGCTGACCTTCGGTGACCTTCCTGGAAGGAGTTTGCATGTTCTCCCTGTGCTTGTGTGGGTTTCCTCCGTGTACCCCCACAATCCCAAAAGCATGTCGTTAGGTGTGTTAGAATTAGAATTGAATAATCTTAATTCCCCTTAGGTGAGAATGTGAGAGTGAATGTTGCCCAGCGATGAACTGCTGATCTGTCCAGGGTGTACCCCGCCTCTCGCCCAATGTGCGCTAGCATTTCTATATTCCTAAAAGGGAATAAGTGTTTTTGAGAATGAATACAAATTTTGCATCATATTTCATTTTATATTATACAACCACCTTTTCACAGTGAATGAAGTGAAATGAACTGAAGTAATATATTGATTTTTGATTAGTAATTAATTTGATAATGAAACATTCATGTGTGACAGTAATTCTTGCACATTTATAACAAATAGTATTTCGATCCAGACACAAACTGTAGTTGAATGTTGTTGGGTTTCTTCTGATTTCTAGTGAACAGATGATCTCCTGTCTCATGTTTTTCAGATCACGATGCCAGCATTGATGGTGACTGCAGGGAAGGACGTGGTGCTTCTGCCAGTGTTCAGCACGGGCATGGAGAACCTGGTGAGCTCTTCAAATCTCCCTGAATTTGACCGATGCATGGTACTGATGAAATATTGTGCTCGCTACTAACTGAAGTTACATTTATTACATTTGATTACATTTATTTTTGTCTTTTAAAACTGCCCTGAACAGAACTTTAAAATTCCCTGATGAATGTGTGCAGATCCCAAACCTGAGCAGAGGCCACATCGAGGAGTGTGGACACTGGACTCAGATGGAGAGGTACAGAAGCAAATGTTTCTCACTCATAGAAAACACCGCTTTCATTTAAATAAACTACTTTTACTAACAGTTTTTTGCAGGGATCATGATTCAGAAACCAAAAAGTATATGATCTTTTGACAAATCAGTGATGATGAAATATTAAAGTTACAGTGAATGTTTTTGGACTCAAATAGTTTTTTGAAATATCAAGAAACCTTTATTAGTCCCACAATGGAGAAATTGCATATTTCAATTTAATACTTGTATTACAGTTTGTGACAAAGTGATCCACGTTTCAGGTCTATATGTCACCTGCAGATATTGGATTTCTCCTGGTAGAGATGTGCTGGTTTAAATGAAAAGCTTGCAAGTTCGTTTTGACCCTAATACATCTGCAAAAATGGTGCCCATCTTTGCAAAATTACCTTCAAAAGGTATCAACACTCGCTTTTTTCCCCAGTCGCTCAAATATGTGCATTTTACACTTTCTCACACACCAATGTTTTCATTTCACAAGAGCATTTAAGTCCTGCATGTTCAAAATGTTTGCCCTAGTGAAACGCCCGCCCACTTCTGGAGAATAAAGAATCCAGTTCATGACTCAGATCTGGACTAGATTTGTTTTGTTTGTATTTTGATAAAACCTTGAAAAATGTTTTCATTGTATTTGGGATCGATGTCTGTCTTGTTTTTCCTGCCAATGGATTCATTTGTCATTCATGAGCCTCTTTGAGGATCAACTGAGTTCAGGGTCAGGGCATCTATCACAACAGCACACCATCACATAAAAAAGGGGAAACCAGACTCGACTTAAGCCTGAATAAACATAGAGAGAAAAACCATAGATTTTTACTATCGCAAATTTAACCGCCATTTAATCTGTTAATCTGTTCTATTTTACAGGGGTACTACTATTTAATTCTAAACATACTCCAAACAAACTAGAAATTTACCTACTATATACTATACTATTCCCTACTATATATATATTTATATATATATATAGGTAGTAGGGGTGTAACGGTTCACGGTATGTATTGAACCGTTTCGGTACGGCCTGTTCGGTTCGGGACACTTGCGTATCGTTTCGGTATTCGGTTTTTTGTATTAAATAATATAAATGTATTATTAGCGCGATATTAAGCGCAGCGGAACCATATTCCTAGGCGAGTTTCCGCACGGACGCTATTGAGGGACGTGCAGCTCTACTGTGCGGAAAATCGCCTTTGGCTTCTCTGTTAAAATACATAACGGGGATAGACGAGTGGATAAATTTAAAGTTGTATGCCGACATTGTTCCACGGAGATCGGGCAGGCAACACATCTAACATTTTCTACTGCTGGAGATATTGTCACTGCAACCAGATCTGTGCTCTCTTCAGAAAATGTGGATAGGTTAATCTTTTTAGCCAAAAACTTAAAACTTGAATAGTTTGTTGTGTTGATATATAAGCTGAAGCTGTTGCTAGTGTTAAAAGTTTTCAGGTCCTAACTAGTTGCAGTATTTCATTTTTTATTTAATAAAATGTGTTTTTCTTTATAAAGAGTGCAATTTATTTAAAATATCACCCAAATGTGTCACTTTTATTTATTTTATGCAAGAATTCTATTGTGTATTGGCAGCTTTTCAAAATAAAGATTATGTAAGTTTTTATTTTTTGTACCGAACCGAATGAACCGAACCGAGCTCTCCAAGACACTGTACCGAACCGAATACAATTTTAGCGTACCGTTACACCCCTAATAGGTAGTATGTATTTTATAGTTTCAAATGCATATATTCGAGGTTGTACCCTCATGTAACAAACCTGCTCAGAAGCATCACATCCCTCACAGTTTCTTCCACGTTTGAGTGTGAGTGATTTCCCCGTCCTCCCCTCACAGACCCCAAGGCCTCGAGATCATGACCTAGCGACTGTAAATCATTTCATGTTCTCTTGACCCGTTCACCTCCATCGTCCTTTCCACCCACCTCACCCTCACAAATCAGTGTTAAGAGTCTGAAGTTGCCAAAAAACATTGGGTTTCATCTTCCAAACGCCTGATCAGATGTACCCTGTGACCTTTGGAGGGTTTTATGGCTCTCTAGAATTACTCAGTGGGTCACAGTGTCTGATTTTATTATACAATTCTTTTTAATGGTCCCACAGAAGACAAGTGCAGGTTGCTTTTGGAGTGTGTTTGTGTGTATATAACATATGTATATATATATGTTCAGCAAATGTTTCTCTTGTACAGCCTAAAATCTAATGTGTGCTTTGAGTTTTGGCCCCCTGTAGAATATAGTTTTACACTCCTGCTTTAACTGATGGCGTTTCTAATTGTTTTAATGCTACAGTCATGTCAGGTTATGTAAAACTATCTCTCTGCTCTTCTCATTCACGTCAGGCCTGCGGAGGTGAATAAGATCCTCATCTCCTGGCTGAAGGAAGCACATCAGAAAACCTCCAGCTCTGTTCATCCGAGGTTGTGAGGCTGAGTACTTATTAAGTGTCTGGGCTTCCACTAAATCAGGTATTAGTGTTAAAAGGAATTATAAAAATCACAACATTTTCTATAAACTAATTTAGCCCATATGTGTTGTTGGCGATCTTTTCAGCTTCTTCAGGATGATTTTCAACCTAAATTTGGCCATAGCTTGAATGCTTTTTGGTAACCAGTCTTATTTTTACACATATTTTGGCGAAATGTCTTGACAAAAATAACAAAAATTCACTCTTTCAACCCTTTATTGTGGTTCTTGGCTGAATTGAACTGCTGTAAAAATCTATCGGATTGATAAATGTTTTTTTTATTTTATTGTATGAGTCTCTACCTCGCATTCTTATGTCACTGATTTCGGTACAAAAAACAAGAAAACGTATTTTGAAAACAATATGAAAAAGGATCGTGGCCTGTGTTTTTTTTTCCCTTTTATCACAGTCTTGCACATGTCAAATGTTAGTAACAACATTGGCAATGATGAATTTTTAGTTTTTCGTGCCATTATAAAACCTTTTTTTATTGCAAAGCCATGACACCACATAATCATGCGCTCTTAATTGTAGGTGGTTGTTCCTGTTGGAAGAAGTAAAATGTGAGATTTTTACTGTTGATTACCATTTAGAACCATTAACCCTTGAGATAGGCCTGTTCAAAAAAAAATTGTTCTATCTTTCTTTTAGTAGCAGGACAAAAACTAGCACTAAAATATTTTCTATCCCCCACTTTTTAAACCAATGTTACACAGTTTGCAGTAACTGTATGTCAATGTTTAATACTTCTCTCATAATGTTCAGTATTCGTGTAATAACCTGAATAAAAGAGAATATTTTGTGTATCAATGTTAGAGATGTAATTGAAATATAAATAATAATAATACAAATTATAATTTGTATTACCTGTACTTGTACATATAGTGACGCGTATGTTTGAGAGCTTGTGGGGGGGCTCAGACTACTATCTAGATGTTTGGGGGATCCCACGGAAAAAGGTTGGTAACTGCTGTGTCAGGGGAGAAGCATCTGTGAGAGTTTGAATGCTTCCAAATCACGTCTCTTAATTTCTTCTGTAACATGCAAACTTGATTCTGTGGTTAACCATCATCTTGTGGCTTTCCGTGTCTGGGGAGAAATGCTTTTGTGATGTTGGAAATATAAGAAAAAGAAATAAATTTCTTTGTTTTGATTCTTTAACTCATGTGGATGGAGGCGAGTTGTTATTGGTCAGCTATTGATGTGAAAATGTATGTTTTGTAAAAAAAATCCTCAAGGAGACAAGGTTAGGGAGTGTAGGATTCACATGTAAAGGTTACATATTCATTTTAATAATTTAATCGTTATTTAATACAGATTTGGCTAAGAGCTTGCTGTTTGTTTCCAGTGTGGAAAGGTGGAAACTGCTGTTTTTAATGCTGAACTGTTCTCTACTTCACAGATTAAAAACCAATAATGATTATTGATCATCACTCCAGTTAATTATAGAAATCAATACTGCTCTGTTAGATGATTCGAACATATTGATTTTATATGCTAATGAGGTCAGGACAATTACTGTGATTGGCCATCTTTAATCTATCTGCTATTCTCTTTCCCATCAGGTCTTGACTGATGCCTGTGCCACCAAAGAATAAGAGGTTTTTATCAACCTATGGGGACCTGGCAACCACATTGTGTATGACCGTATGGTGATAATTAATTAAACGGAAATGCTAATTGAACTTATTGCCATATTTACAACGCTGTTAATTATGATTTTAATGATTATACTTTTTAGAATGAAATTGTGTGGTAATTGCTTCAAAAAGTGTTGGCAGATTTTAAATCTTAATCAGAGCATAAAAATGCACTGCAGGCAACCAGATGGTTTTGTGGGTTTTTAATGAATTATTTCTTTGATGTGACTCTTTAGTCACGTTTCTACAGAATCATATTTAATTAAAGCAGACAGTTAGATTTCACACAGCTCAGTTGATGCTATAATGGCTGTGAGTTAATTGACTTTCCAAATGCAAGATGCGGTAATGAGTTTTAGAGGAATTAATTATGTAAATGAGCTTGAGCTGAAAGCTTGTTCGTTTAACAGACACTCTGTGAAAATCTAATCTGTTTGTTTCCCCTTTATTCTCTCTGCTCATTAATTCAGTTTAACCAACTGATACACTGCATATTGTCTTGGTAAAGGTGTCATGGAGTGTTTTACTTTTCTTATTTTCCCATTAAGTAGACAGTTTTAAATAAAAGTCATGGGCTTTAAATGAGTTGTGTTCCAAACAATTGGTTTCAGTTGCATGTTTATTAAAGTCGTAAACACTCAGATCGATGCAGTTGCTGCGTGAAGTCGTAATGACGTAGAACTCCAGACTGTTCTCACTCATAGGCTTTAGCAGAAAGGAAATGAAGCTCAAAGTTGGGAAAAATCTTATATAAATGTAAAATAAATTTGGCTTCAATGTTGCCTCTAGGGATTGACATTTTGTATGCTGACAAAAAATATTGATGGACTAACTCTTCTTATTTAATAGCCATTTTCTAGCTTTCTTGTGTATAGCTTTATAGGATTAGGGTATGGAGGGTATGGTTTCAAATAGCTCAAAGTAAGCATAAATAAAAAAAGTAAGCATATGGATTTGGAACTGCTCGTTTCCTAATAATCTGATCAGAGATATGGTGGCCCATTGGAGCAAAACATAACACAAATCAACTTTGCGCACGCAGTTCTGTTAATGGCTTTTTTTTTCATTTGCAGTAGCGTTTTGTGTTGTGTACTTATGGGCTACCATACAACCAACAATATAATAATGAAGAAAAAAGTTGAGGTTTAACAAGTATTTCAGCCGTGCTGGAATTTATGTGGAGCTAAGTGCTGTCGAACGTTAGCTTGATGTTGAACGTTTGATATTCCCATTCAAAGTGAACCAGTATTGACTTTTTGAAAAGGTCCCTATATGTGAATATCAAACGTTCAGAGTCAAGATAATTTATATCTTTCTGAGTCTGAGTTATTTGTTTCGTGCTGGTCTTATATTGCGCTTTCTTACAAATGTAAAACTTTATAAAATCTAATTACCCAATGTTATTTTCCAAAATACGTGAAACCTTAAAAGACAAAACTTCGATTTCAATAATAAGCACGAATGTTTTGGAATAATAAATGAAAGAAATCTGATTATACAAAACCAGACGCAATTTCTCGGTTCAACTCTTTTAAGTATAAAACAGCTTCTTGGATTCATTTCTCTTTTTTACAAAACAATTACAGGAGAAAACCGTGGCTCTCTGCTACAACCTCGTGGACAGAGACAGTAATTACAACAGCAATTATTTATATAGAAACACTGCTGTAAGTATAGCCTTCGTATTAAAGGAGCGACGTGTACGAAATGTTTATTTCAAGGGTAATGTACACGAAGCTTAATAATTCATTTCAAAATTCCATAAAAGGAGTACTTTAAAGTTCTTGTTCAAATCAGTTATTTCACAAATGTGATAAATTACAGTTGAATAAAAAAAACCCATGTTCTTGAGGAGCTTCTGTCTCTCAGATCTTTTTGTCCCCAAATAATTCCTTCCAGGTGGGAACTATCTTGGCATAGACTCGTTCAATCTGGGAAAACAAATATGGCATTAATTTGAGGATAAAACTCAATATATGATAAAACCCCAAAACAACAATAAAATCCCTAATATTAATACATTTTAATAAATCCAAATGAGAATAACGCAAAGATAACTGTAGAACACCATATGAAGTTTTTAAGTGAGTTTTAAGTAGCTAAACCAGTGATTCATTTCAATTTATAAGCATTCAATTAAAATGTCACATTTCACCAAGTACGAGTAGTTTAACTTTTCTCCCAATCATTTATTTCCTTGCCCTTTTTTAAAAATACTATATTCCGTTTTTTATGAAGAGAATAGTAGCATATAAAATAACTGGGCACGTGTAGTATATATTGTATTATAAACTATTTTGAGTTTTCTATATTTAATAAATATCACGTGATTGTTTTTGAACTGATTGTTTTTATTGTACAACATAATGTTATGTATGTAGACAACTGAAAGCTAGATCACTTTAATATCAGTTAATTGGGTGAAATCGTGAGGTTTTATGACATGTATAACATTTCCGGTTAATCTGTTCAGTTATATTATAACTCTGTTTCATTATCATCTTCATATGCACCTGCTCAGATTTTTTTATGCCATATCGCAGCAGGGTTGCCAGGTGTTCACTGTTGTTAAAGAGAATGTCGAAGGTGATGGGTTTGCTCAGGGTGTCCTCGATCTCAGGTTTGATGAGTGCGTAGAAATCTCGTGGCGGATGTTTGTCGTCCATGTAGTTTCGCACTTTGAATTTCTTGCCGACCATGTCCAGAGGGTCCAGCTTTAGAGATGAATTCATGGCTCGACCGAACAGCAGCAGTCTGGAGTCTGAGTCTGGGAGTTCATACATGGAAAACAATATTATGTTTAACCTAAATTCAATTCCATCCTTAGTCTGGGGATTTTCTGGACAGTGTTTGAGAGTTTCTTATTGTGTTTTTAAGACATTCAACCAATATTATGAACAACACACAATTTCTTTTCTAGTTAATCTGGCAACCCTTACAAGACTTAATTAAGAGAAAGAACGTACTAATACAAACTCAGAAGAGGCACAGTGAGGATTAGCGTTAGTAGTTTACTAAGCAGAGAGCTGCCAGTAGTGACATTACTAGGTTTTAATAGTGACAGACTAATTCTCAAACATTGTGTTAAATACTGCGAGGGGTATTCTAGGTCCAATCTGGCAACCCTGTACATGGACTTACTGGCATTCTCAAACTCAGGAGAGACACAGTGCTCATAATAATATAAGAATAATTCTCAAACAGGATGCTTAAGTGTATTAGTATGAGTGTATTAACACACAATTGTAGAAGAGAGAGACTGAGTGATAATTAACACCCATTACTAAGCACAGAGTTGTTAACAATCTTATTAAATTTCGTCTGGGACCGTGTTTACTAGCCAGAGAATGTTATCTTACTGTTCCAATGTATTTCCACTGTTCAATCTGGCAACCCCGCCCAAAACGTATAGCATGGTGCTTGGAATAGGTTCAAAATGAAATCAAATCTAACAGTATGTCCAAAATTTAGCCCCGATTTATTTATTTTTAAAAAAATGTTAAATACATTACCGGTAATTAATTTTACGAAAAATATTGGAGAACTGTTCTATACAAAGCACTTACTAAATGACCATCCCCCTCATCTCTGAACTAAAGGTGGATCTGAGAAATGTAACTTGAGGTATAAGCATCTCTGGTTTCAGATATAAAGCAAACACTAACCCCTGATGCTTAGATGAGCCACATAAGGAACCCCGTCCCTCTCACCATAGTAAACTCCAAAGTGAGAGAAATAACTGTTGCCAGGAAACTCCAGGATATCTCCGGGAAAGAGCTTTGGGTGAGAGCAACGCTGGAGAAAAATATATCGTTCCAATCAGTTTAACATATGTAAAATAAAAATTCAATTAAAATGCTAAATAATGGCATTTCAGGGTTTTGTGGCAAACTATGAGATGTTAATGAATGTCCTTCATGATGTTTCATATTGTTTGTACGTATAGAGCTTGATTCAACACTAACATACTCATATATTCATGTTAATGTACTGTCCAGGTTTAGCCTGAGTACAATTTGTGCCTGCCGAGCCTTGATGTTATCGACTCAAGTTGAGCCTTCTTTGGGTTCGCTGACTTCCTTAGTCTTTGGACATGTCCAGATATTATTACAGCCAGATGTTCCACCTCTAATGGTCATGTTCCTCACTTATTTTTTTTCTTCTTCACACCCCCCATACCCCCTAGTGTGTTTGCTGTAAACCTTATTCACTTGTCCAGATTCATTTTTAAACCAATACAATTATACTGTATTTTCTGTAAATAATAACTAAATAATAACTAATGCTACTTAATATAATACTCTATTAATAATGCAATGATAATTACAACTTAAACAGGGTAAAAAGAGATTTGCACAACAGGCTGAGAACAAATCGTTAACAAAATATGAAAAATAAAGGGTTCAAATAAATTAGTAAATATAAACAGTAGCGTGTTTTTACCAGTCCCATTGGTATTGGGTGAGATGTTGAGGAGAAAGCCAGAAGTTGTTCCTAATTCCTTACAAATATGAATGTCTCGCTTTCAGCTAAGAACTGGTTAGCTGTGGGAATCCTATGTTTCACTTTAAAAAAAACGTTTCACTTTAAAAGGTTTTAAACACACCTAGGATCTCCACTCGAGTGGTTCCAGCTACACTTTGATACACATGAGACCTGCGACAACACTGCGGCTAGCTCTTTATAGCTTGAGATTGATAATCCAAATAGTGCTTGAGAGGAGTAAAAAGCATCTGCTATCTTCTTAAAGAGCTTTGTTCTTTATTTGAGCCCATTTCTGCCATCAGATAAAAAAAAATGGCTTAAAAAGCTGAAATTTTGAGATAAAGACAAAATTTTAAGATACAAAGTCAGAATTTTGAGATATACAGGTCAAAATTTTGAGATAAAAAGTCGAAATTTTAAAATACAAAAATCTAAATTTTGAGATAAAATGTTTAGGTTTAGGATTAGGATAACTTTTTTGTCTTTTTAAGTAAAACTTTTGACTTTTAAAGCCATTTATTTCTTTTTTTACCTGGTGGAAATTGGCTTCCATAGCTCTTTGACTGTGTAGGTGATTTAAAAAAAAAAGCCCCTTAAAAACGGAAACTATGCTATATTTAGTAAACGTTTCACATGGCGTGTTTTAAAGTGTTTTCATAGTAACTGGTGAACTCCAGAGGGAGTTCAGTCACCACTTCTCTTTATTTCAGGAAACATCTGTTCATCAGCTTGGAGAAAAAAAGCAAATAACTGAGGAACACTTGAGCTTTTTACATGTTGATTATTGATGATGGGGAGGCACGGTGGCGCAGTGGGTAGAAGGTTGTTGGTTCGAGGCTCGCCGGTGACCTTCTGGGAAGGAGTTTACATGTTCTCCCTGTGCTTGCGTGGGTACTCTGGTTTCCCCCATAATCCCAAAACATGCGGTTAGGTTAATTTAATAATCTAAATTCCCCTTAGGTGTAAATGTGGATTTAGGGTGTAGCTTCAACAATACTGTGAAGTCAGAGGAGAACGCTCCACACCTCAGACAGGCTGTTTATATTTTAAATCCTGTAAATCTTTAGCTTTTAGCACCATTGAAAGGATTTCACCTTGTTTTCTTACGTTTTGTCATTTATTTATTTTGCATGAACAGTATTAGAGTAATTCTGTATCTAATGCAATGCAGTTTCAAAATTCAGGTTTATTCTTTAATTTGTTCTATATCTGTAAGAAAAGACATCTATGGCGATTACTGAAATAAATAAATTTATGCATCATCATCATTACTGTTAAAGTAGATCTTACTCAGCATTGTTCCGCGTCTCATTATCATATTTCCGTCGCTTCTGCTGTGGCTGGTTTACAAAGAGTGACTTTCTTTACTGTGATAAAGCAGCACATGTCCCATCTCCACCTGTTCCACAAGCCCAAAGCTTTCACTTTAAAGCTCTGACCTCACGGATGGAATTGTGCACAATGGCAGGTCTTTCAGGCGTCTGCTGGGGAGCAACAGCTGTATCAACCACCGCAGCGGCAGCTGGAGAGCAGACGCCCAAACACTGGTCCTGAAACACACACTAATGATCCTGTAAGAACCCCAAAACACACACTAATGATCCTCACGAACGCCCCAGGAAAAACATTAGCTCTATTAGCTCTACAGCATCTACATTTAAATGTATTTGAATGCATTTAATGTACATCAGAAACTTTTATGCGATTTGAGAATAAAAAGCAATCTGTTACTACATTTGATCCAAAAGGGTTGGTTATAACTAAGGCAGTGAGGATCTAGTACTCTGAGAAATAACAACAGTTTTATCAACTGCATATCACTATTACATTATAACGCATTAACTATACCTGATATTTATTATCAGTAATGCAGATTGTACCAAGTGTAAAACACTTCACTCATGATACATACCATATTGTGCCACAACCTATTGTTACACCCTTATTAGTTGCTGAATTTGAATGTTTTTACATACTGTAAATGTATGTACTGTAAAGGTTTCATGCTATAGCTTGATTCAGAATATTTACATTATGATGGGTAATACTGGCTGTTTCAAAACATACAACAGAGGATGTTATCGAAAAAACTACTAGAGGGGTAGTCGGCACTCATCAGCCCACATAGGATGTCCCAATGATCCAAAACACAAGGCTATTGTTGATCTTTCATTGACTATAGCAGAAAAAGTGACAATTCTGGAGTGGTCATCACAGTCTCCTAACCTCAATTTCACAGAGATCAGTAAGGCAGCCCAATTTTCAGTGACCGTAGCTTTTTGTAATAAAAATGGGCTCTGTTGTCAGAGACTCGCCCTATAACTTCTAAAAATACTTCACATGCTTTAAAAACGTTTGAGCAGGGTCACTTGGTAGTTTCTGGTGTCATTATGATTTCTAAAACGTAAAGCATAGTTGATTCTCTGAAAGAAACCCAAGAAACCAAACTTATAAGCCTAAAGGAATACTGTGAGAGCTGATGACATGAATATTTATATTAAATATGAATACATTAAAGCCAACCCAATGACATCTAATCGGCCAAGGATGACTCAGGAAAGAATGTCATCAGTGAGAATGAAAGTGAATATCAATAGACAATCTACAACTCCACCAATATCTGCACCAATATATTTACTTGTCGTTAATATAGACACATACAATTACTGAAAGACTGTCTCTTTAATTAAACCTCTGACACAATATTCATCTTTAGTGTGGTTTAATCTAATGTACTGTTGATTTTATGGAACTCCTAGAGAGATCTGAAGGTACAGGAGCTGCCGGGGCTATTTCTAGCCCGTGTGTGTCACTGAAATAGCCAGAGAGTTGAATTTCAGCATGAGTCTCTAAATCTATCGTCTCTCTGCACTCTGTGCTTTGGCGCTGAGTTTAGATCACAGGTGTTGACCTTCCATGAAGTCGTTACAAGCGTCCACATTCAAATTCCAACAGCACTGCTGCTTCTAAGCATGTGGAGTCAAACAAAAGGTTTAAAGCTCACTGATGCTTTACGTTTATACACAAACAGCGTTAAAATACTCATTTGAATCAAAGCATTGATTTTCATTTGAGTTTAAATGCTAAAATGATCATTTGACAGAGCTGTTGGTGATGTGCTCTGAAGGGTAATCAAGTGTCAAACAATGTTCATGCTCTACATACAAGCACCTGTATGAAGACTCTCTTAATACTTAACATACACTTTTAGCTTTAACAGGAAATCAATTCGTTTGCATAATCACAACAAAATGTTTTGAACAGAGTCACATGACCCTTAATCTGATAAGAACTGCAAAATATCTGTGCTTTTCCACTGCAAACCATCCATCCACTCAAATATTGTAGCCGCTCATTCCTGGTTTAGCCATTCACAAGGACAACTGAAGCACTTTTTGGACAGTTGGGGAGAAGGGTCACCATGCTTCTCCCCAATGTTTTGGTTTGCCAAATTTTGTCAAATGTTTTGGTTTGTTCTGGCATCTGAAGATAAAACAATCTACAGGGGTATTATTGATTTCCTTGTAACATTTTGAGCCAATTGTGGACACTGACATGTGTCTAGCATTACTTCCTGATGTCTTCTTCCGAAGTCTTCTCACCCTCTAGAGTTCTGCTAATGCTAACTGCTTAGCAAACACATCTTAATCACTTTAATGTCATGCTGAGAAACCTTACAAGTGTTTTAGTTCACCCTTAAAGCCATCTTTAGAAATCAATTTCTCTCAAACAAAAAACAAAAACCTCACACTTCTGGGTGTATAACAGGAAGCTGCTCTGATCTCAGAAAATAGCTGGACTCCAATGATAAAGGTGCTCAATTTTCATCCAAAATTAACATGTTGTATTAAGAATTAAACTTTGATGCCTTTCAGCGTCTCTCCTCTACGCACTCTTTGCCCAATTCGAATCTCTTGGCCATTTATCAGAAACATTTGTGTGATGCCACTGTATCTTCAGTATTATATGGCCTAGTCATGGAAAGGATGATAGTTGTGGACGAGGTAAAATTGTTTTTTTTTTAACCCTGGCATTGAAATATATAAAAAATGTATTAAAAAACAATTTGAAGTTTTAATTGTTTCACTTGCTCATAAAAGCAAACATATCTAGTCCTTTTTGGGTTCCCAGTTCACAATCTATAAATTATCAGAATCCTGAAATACCTGGCCACAAAAATCTGGGTTGATTTTAGTTTAACATTATTAATTTGCAAAACGGTGCATAAGCATGAGCTTCTGTGTCAGCTGTGTGACAGAAATGCTGTCCCAATAAAAGCGGGTGACAGTTGTCGCCCTTCAGCCCAGCCGCTGTTTCCAGAAGCACTGAGAGAGATTTCAGGGGGTGTAGGATGACTGCGGTGAGAACAGCTGAGATGTGCGAGGCCTGTCAGAGCAGTGAGCCCTGCGAACAGGAGGCTCGGGACAGACCAGACCCGAAACAGGCCTCTAAAAGACACCGACAGCTGAGGAGGGTGGGGGCAGCCAGGGGGCCCTTAGAAAAGCCCGGAAGGCAAGCCCGGCCTGGACAGAATCCAGAGGAGCGAGGATACACACGAATGGAGAGAGCAGAGATGTGTATGTGGCAGCTGATGGACTGGAGGCCACAGGGATGGGCAGGTAATGAGGGACAACTACTGAAACAAGATTTTGTTGGAAATCTGGGGGTTTCGTATGGATTTACTGGTAATTTAATTGTTTTTGTGGTGTTTGTATATTTGGTTACAGTTATCCCAAAACGAACTAATGTCTGATTAGTTAATGACAACTGATTAATGTCTGAAAGTGTATATCATTCAATCGTAGAATGTGAATAATGGAGGGGTTTAAAACATTCTTGAAAACAGTTTCTGTCAAGTAAAAGAAAGTAAAACCATGAATGGGATAGTTATCTTCTAAACTTAAAACTATAAAAAGAAATTAGATGACAATACCCTGAAAAGAAAAGTAAGCTTAACTCATTCTAAAACCCTGTTAATCAGCACTTTCTAATCAGTCATAAAAATAGTGGATTTTAAATAAAATTTGGATTTTAAAACAAAGATTTTAAATAAAACTAGACATTCATGCATTTAATTAGCTACCGTCATGTTAAAGGAAAGTTTTGCGTAATTTTTTGGCATTTTAACAATTATATAAAATAAGTTTAAACTATGTTTAAAGAATTTTTGACATATACAATGTAACTTATTACTTTTGTAACATCAAAAAAAAAAAAAGATTTTAGCAAGATTTAAATGTAAATAGTTTATATGTTAAAGCTTTTTAGTTTAAAAGCAATTGATACTAATCATTTTTAAGCCATAGTTTATTCAAATTCTTTTGAAAATATTTTTTAAATGTAGGTTGTTTAAATACGCACTCTGCTGATTGTTTAAAACATAAAATAAAACCAAATAGTTTTGACATTTAAACTGCAAAATTAAACAAATATTTATTAATTACTAAACATTTCCAAAACAATACTCTGTAATCACTACTTTTAATTAATTGCTTAGAAGCCTTTAGAAAAATTTAAATTATTAATTTTGATCATTTAACAAAAATCCATTCAACAATTCAAATAAAATGGATTTGTTTCCCGAAACATGAAACAAACACTTAATGGAAAAATACCGTTTACCAAATAAAAATCATCTGAACTGAGAACTAGAGCCCACAATTAATTAAGTAAGATATTATCTGTGAAAATGGGCATTTGATAAATTTAAACTAGATTTCTTTAGGTAAATTACTTCAGCTGTTCAATTTTATTCCATAACTTTATTTTTTATTCAATAACCTCGGATGATGTCTTCACTTGATATCCAAATTAAACTCATAGCCCCTCCCGTGTCCCACTCAGAATGGATGACAGAAAGATTAAAACAAAAAATTTAAAGCAAAAATATATAGACATAATAGAAATAGCTCATAAGTCCATTTTATGACATTTTATACTTTATCATGATGTTTTCTCTCTACAGTACCATAGTTCTGTGCTGTGCTCCTGTATATAACAGACCTGATTGATGCTCATTGAGACAACATACTTCCTTATATCCCCATATACGGCATCAAACTATGGAATGTAAGGAAGTGTGTGGCCTCAGAGACACTTTATCTTCATCCCAGTCATCATCATCTTTCGAAAACAAACAATGTACCACTCCTGGATTCAATAATATGAAAAGACCTTTTATCATACATTACAATTTTACATTATATTTTTATAATATGGCACTAATATGGTTACACAGGTGTAGTGAAATATTCAATTTCATACAGAGATGGTGAAGATGCTTCACAGAAAAGTGAATGTTTTGTAGAGGAATTAATATTCTAGTTCTAAGAAGAATGTGTCATTTGAATTAAGCAAAATGAAAGGTATGTGTTTACTTATATTATAGGGACCAAATTGAAGTTAGTTCTAGTTGGTATTTTTTTATTTTTTTTTATTTAAAAAAACTGAATGTCAAGCACAGGTCATTCTAAAGCACATGTTGATCTCTCTGAGCTCCTCCGTGGTGAAGTGACTCAGAAGAGCCTTGAATGAGTGACGGAACAACTGCTGATCTTCACTGTTTACTGTCAGAAATAGATTGGCAGGTGGAGGAGAGCTAAATCTGGACATTGGACGCATAGCAGAACAGCCAGGATCTCTGGCCATCGAGGTCCTGGCAAAGGAAGCTTACACAACGGATGGACAATTTGTGATTTCTGAGCCAGACAAAATATTATGATTGAAAACAAAGCCGATTGGTCTTGGGTTGGTTATTGTGAATTTTACTTAAAGGACCATTTGAGAAATGTAATTATTACATACAAGCCAGCCTTTGTTATAATCCACCCAAGACTATATGTAACAATAAAAACATTAGAATGTTAAATGACAGTAAACTCTACTTCTAGACTTAATTCACAAGTCTCAAACGACACATTTGTATACACGACCAAACAAACAAACAAACAAACCACAAAATACTTGTATAACATACCACTGAGTTTAAAACAAATATAAATGCAATTTGCAGACTCTTCTATTTCACCAACTATGGCTTGTGGTATCTTATTAAAGGCACCAGGAAAGAGTATAGCTAACAATGCAACCAGCAAATATTGCCTTTTTCATTGCTATACAAAAATTGTCACCTATTCACAATAATTTATGCAACCCTTTAGAAAAAGTATTCACATTAGCACTTTGTAAATGAATCGTTTCTCAAGCCGGAAGTTGATTTTTAATGGTCGTGCTGAACTTTCAATCGTGGTACCTTTTTTTTTTACTACTGAACTACATTTTTTACTACTAAAACTAATTTGCTGCCAAAGTGTTCTCAAGAGTCACAATTTGCATACGTATTTAATCAAAATATTGTTTGCCCTGATAACAAAACGTAAAAAGTTTTATGTAAATGAATAAGCGCTTGACCTCCTGGCAAAATTAAATATGGCGCCTGACACCTCTGTGCAAACTGCTCATGTAATAATGAAGCCCCTCACCTTACAGATACCGGGACTGGAAACTCTTCGAATTAGGAAACACGGCTTAGTCGCTGGTAAAACGGAACCAAGTCGGGTGTTTGTGAGAGGTTTGGTCCCTTTCAACCAGCTACTGCGCCGTGAATTCAACCCGCAAGAACTGTATAAATAAAACACGTGGCCTGCATTTATCAGGGGCTTTAAAATTCTCTCTCTCCAGCAAAAAAGACTTTTACCTGTTAAGTTAAAATTTGTACCTACTACTTGCTCGCAAATATGTTGTAAATAAATTATAATTATTAATGTACATTGAACTGTTTGTATTCATGGTTTTTAATTTTTTTACATTTAAGTGGTTGACATAAAGTTCAGCTTTCTGTTTTAAACTGTATTACACTTAGAATGTTCAATTAAAAAGCTAAAGAAATAATATCTGTGGTTATTTTTGATTTCTTAAGTATTTTTTGTTATTTTATCTAATAACTTTAACAATTATAACAAAATACTGGCATGTTGTCATTCACTAATCTTGGAAAAGCTTCACTATAAATGCAAAATTGTTTCATAATTTGATTAGTTTAGCAGTGTCCTCTTTATTCTTCAATACATATATTTGACCCACTCCATTATTACAAAAAACAACAACATTTATTATGAAACCAAAGATCTCAAGACAATCTTAGAGCAACAGTTTCAGTACAGACACCAATCTAAAGATCGTGCGGTCCAGTACATAAATTATCATTCATGTCAGATTTCACTGAATTTAATACACAATTAATCCCTGATGATCTCATCAGACAATAAAAAATTCTAATTCATTTAAGCAGACACCATGTGATAGATATGTTTTAGAAAACAAAGATCTTTAAAATGGTCAAATCCAAGTCTTTATAGTTAACTATAAAGGAAACATCAGATGCGCAATTAACATTTTTACTTCAGAAAGAGTAATGCCCTTTAATGGTCGAAATAAATTAAGGATTATTTTATTAATCCCCTTGTTTTGTTAATCTGTTCTCAAGTATTTGCAAAGTGAAGACAACCCAGCCAGCCTTGCCAATGGCTATTGACAGACAAATGAACTAGCCAATAGCAAGTGGTCATCTATGTCCATCATAGCAAAGTTAATAATAGCCACTTTCAGCTGGTGTAGCTGACAGGACAGCTACGGCTGTACGGCAGTAACAAATAACCTTCAAATCTGATAAATTAATCATTTTCAGTTATTTTCATTGTAGTTTAAAATAAAAAAAATATTTATAATAATTATAATCAACTTCCATTAAATTTTTTGAAGTACTAATACTTTAACTCAAAACACAATTTACACCACTGCTCATCGTTTGCATAAGATGGGCTATCTTTATAATAACAAGAATTTACAGGGAGTGCAATGGAATAATGTATTCACCTACTGAACATTTACCAAGCCTCCTGTAAAAACCAAACATATGCAAAAAAAACAAATAACGGTAAGTAAAGTTGATCTGTAACCCAAATGAGTCCGTCAACATCTGTGCCATTTACTACAGTAGACATATTCAGCAGTCCAGAACCTAGAACCCTGTGAGCCTTAGCTGCTTGAGTATATGTTACTTGACTGCATATGGTGATCTGTTGTTGAGAAAGATTTAGTTAATTCAACTAAAATCACTAAATATTATGTGGTCGACTTACGTCTGGATGAATTTGGGAGTCAACTACTACAGGGCTCACTATGAACAAAGCTGTTTTTGACAAGATAGTGATGTGTGCATAGACTTTTCAAACGTTTTGAGCTAAATCATGCCAACGAGTGAAAAATGTGCATCTGATGTCCCTTTTAAACTGTGTGAAGATCATTCTGTCCGAGCAGCTTCCACAATACCTTTTTTCAAAAAAGTAGGGTACACTTTTCTAAGCATAAAACACAATAACTGTGCAAACTCATAAGATAATGTGAAGAAAACAAGGCCTGTATTGCACAGCAAAACAGCTTTGACAGTAAGGCAACAGTAGAGAGTAGCTTCCTAAATCTCGCCTTCTTCCTCGTCCTCTTCTTTTCCAGGCATCTGCATCTTGATCCACTCCACATCAGAGTGCCCGTGTTTCTTTTGGTGGCGTTTGTAATTATCCCAGTGTCCTGTGGTGTATCCACAGACCTGGCACTTAAAGGGCTTCTCCCCGCTGTGCCTCAGCATGTGGCGCTTCAGGTTCATACTCTGGTTGCAGCTGTAACTGCACACACTGCACTCAAAGGGTTTAGCGCCAGAATGAATGCGTTCATGACGCCTCAGGTTAGCAAGGTTACCGCAGGCATAATCACACACGTGGCATTTGTAAGGCTTCTCACCGGTGTGTACTCGGTGGTGGCGCTTGAGGTTGTCAAAATGTGCGGATGCATAGTTGCATTGAGGGCACTTGTACGGTTTGTGTCCAGTGTGTGTTTTCATGTGGCGGGAGAGATGATTGGGGTACTGAGTGACGAATGGGCAGGACGTGCACGCGTGTAGCTTGTCGTCCTTCCCTGAGTTTTTTGAGAGCATTAGGAGTGTACATTTTCTGCAGATCTCCTCATCGTCCTCCATTGTAACTCCACATCCACGGCAGCCAAATGGGAAGAGGAGATCGGGAAGAGCCTCAGAGTCTTTGGAGAGAGCTTCGGGGGGAAAGAAGAGGGCTGGAGAGTGACCATCAAAGCTCTGCAGGAAGTCGCTGTCACTTTGGATGTGAAGGGTGAGGTCTGTCACTACAGCATCTGAAAGAATGAAGTGAGTCAAAGGGATGGTAATACTCAAAAGCAAAGGATCCAACTTGAACTCTAGTAAAGGGTAAAGAGGGGTAAAGGGGGTTTTGTTTTGAACTCAGAAGAGGAAGTTGAGGTTCGATCCTGAACTGAAGAGGTAGCAAAGGTTCTGTCCTGTACTCCAGTAAATTCTCTAAGATCATGGAGGTTTTGCCATGGATTCTAACATCATGGGGAACATATTAATATTATGCTGTTTTAGGATTAACCTTTATTATTCTACAAATTGGATTTGGAAACATTGAGGACTGGTTTAGAGTTTAGAAGTTGAAAATTATGTCATCTTAAGTTACAGAAAACATTGTATATCAAAACAGGTGTTATATATATATATATATATATATATATTACATCCCCTAGAAGTTTGTGGTGAAAGAGGTTCATTGAGTACAACTGAACCCTATTGGTTAAGACTAGTCGATTCATTTGGATCCAGCTCTAAACTGCACTAAATCAAACTTGCCCCTTACAGTCAATGTGGTATATAGAACTCGAATGTTTCTGCTTTTCTTTGCTCAATGCTGCACTTCCTCCTTTGGTTTGCAATAGAACACAAAACACTCTGCTAAATGTCAGAGACTGAAATATAAGCTGAATCCGAGAAAATCCTAATTTTTTGTTTTGTGTTTCTTGACCAAACAGATTATTGCTGACATTGTCCCTTGTTAGTTTTCAATTTTCAATGTCTAGGCAACATTTGAACAGCCCAAATATTGTATTTGTAGTCTGGTCTCTGGGGTCTTGTTTTGAAAACAATGATATTCTAGAAATAAAAGTGTAATGCCGTATTACTATTTATCTTTCATTAAATATGGGCAAAAGTGATAAAAAGCTGCAAAACACTGCATGTCCCTTTGAGCATGTTTAAAATAAACAAACTTTGATCACAGCTTTGTGTGCACTTTAAGTATCTGAGACTGAAAATCAAATACCTTCAGTTAAGGTGGTTGGTTTCTCCTCCTTGTGGCTCATCTTGTGTTTCTTTAAAGCTTGTCTGTTGTTTGTCTGGTATTCACACTGGTCGCAGCTTCGCACTTTCTTCTCAGTGTGCATGCGCTGGTGCCTCTTCAGGTTTCCCAGAGAATTACACGCAAACTTGCAGAACTGGCACTTGTATGGTTTCTCCCCTGTATGTGTCCGAACGTGCCTCTGGAGATTCACCAGCTGAGCCGAGGCGTAGACACAATGTGGACATCGATACGGTTTCTCACCGTTATGCGTATTCATATGCCTTTTCAAGTGATTGGAGTAGCGGGAGCTGAATTTGCACAGTTTACATGTGTATGTTTTATTCACATTTGTGGATCTGGTGCTGTTAACCTCATCTTTTAAAATTTCAGCTGGATTTTCAACCTCTGCTGTTCTGTCATTGCCTCCACATTGGAGACAGTATAACCCTGTGAGATCCAGGGATGTGCTTAGAGGATAGTCAAGGGTCTGTCCACATTGCTTACAGGAAACAAATGAAGGCAAAAGGCTGATTTCTTCCTGATCGCTCTCTGTTTCTCGATTATCCTCCAAATCACTGTCCATTGTGAGTTGATTGTATCTGGAACAGTCTTCATCACTGAAGCCGAACACAGCCATTCCCATCTCAACCGTGATGGAATCTGCAGTGAGCAAAACAGGTCTGGCAGTTAGTCGGGATGCCACAACTCTTCAGAAAAAATTGAATAACTTATATTAGTCGTGATTTTAATAATGATCAAATTATTATTAGTGCAAGTAAAAACAATTTTATTCATACAATGAACCATTAACCTGAATCCCTTTCAAAGCCGACCATCTTGTAGTCGTTTTCTTCAAAACCCAGTTCTTGTTCAAGGAGTAAGTCGCTTTCCAGGTTTTCCTGATTGCCAGCAGCAACCCCATCTTCAGCTCCAACTGTCAACACATAAAAACACTCTGTGACAAAGAATACCATTAAAACAATGGTATTAAAAAGAGCGTATATTTCATTTTTAATAAATTGGAAATTCCTAAATTTATAAGTACATTTGCATGTCATTGTACATGTATCACTATGTTTGAATGGAATGCAGTTCCTATGGAGAAAAAATAAATTGCATATAATACATTTTTCGTGTCTTCACGGTGTACTTAATTATCATAAATGTACATTTAGTACAACAGAGTAGTAAAAACTGAGAGTAAGAGCATGCTCTGTTCGGGTAAACTAATGCTTTTATCTCTCCCTCAGAGAAAACAGATTGTCTTTCACTTCCTCTGTCATCATTATTTCCTGTCTCTGTTTCCTCTGAACTGACTCTGATCCATACTGTGGGTTTCGGGGTCACCCCATCCCTATGGCGTAAGTTCACCCAACACCCCCTGTTTACCATTCATGGAGGAAGAAGAAGGATTTATGAGCTGAAAAACATCTAACCACTGTCGTTCTCAAAATGTCATTAAAAACTATTGTTTTAAATTAAAGGGTAAGTATACATACTTTCTGAATTAACTTTTATTAGTAGTAGGGGTGTAACGGTTCATGGGGATGTATTGAACCGTTTCGGTGCGGCTTGTTCGGTTCGGTACACTTGCGTACCGTTTCGGGATATTTTTTTTAATTAAATAATATAAATGTATTATTAGCGCGATATTAAGCGCAGCGGAACAATGATCCAAGGCGAGTTTCCGCACGGACGCTATTGAGTGACGCAAAGTAGAGCTGCACGGGTAGCTGTGAGAAATGGCAACAGCGAAAGAGAAGCCAGAACTTGAAGACCCTCCCACCTCACTACGGTCTCCTGTTTGGGAACACTTTGGCTTCTCTGTTGAAATACATAACGGGGATAGACGAGTGGATAAATTTAAAGTTGTATGCAGACATTGTTCCTCGGAGATCGGGGAGGCAACACATCAACATTTTCTACTGCTGGAGATATTATAACCAGATCTGTGCTCTCTTCAGAAAATGTGGATAGGTTAATCTTTTTAGCCAAAAACATAAACTTGAATAGTTAGTTTTGTTGATCTATAAGCTGAAGCTGTTGCTAGTGTTAAAAGTTTTCAGGTCCTAACTAGTTGCAGTATTTAATTTTTTATTTTAAAAATGTGTATTTCTTTATAAAGAGTGCAATTTATTCTAAGAGTGCAAGAATTCTATTGTGTTTTGGCAGCTTTTCAAAATAAAGATTTTGTAAGTTCTTATTGATTTGTACCGAAAATTAACCGAACCGAGCTCTCCAAGACACTGTACTAAACCGAATTTCATTTTAGCGCACCGTTACACCCCTAATTACCGTAGTAGTCAATTAGGTTTTGTCGATGTAGGACAAAAAAAAACAAACAACTGAACTCCAAGAATAAAACGTGAAAAACATCACAAGGTAATTGTTTTCATCTGGTGAATTTCTGCACTTGTTTCAACAGAAACATTAGGAAATACATGAAACTCAGAGGACAGCCCATGCCGGAATGTAGAATAATGGTGAAAGTTGGCAACATACATTTAAGTGATAAATTCCCTAAATTTAAAATGTCTCTTTGTGGTATTTAGGTTAACACAGCCACTGAGCCTTTCAGGCAGCTCACTTAAAGAATTACAACAACAGGGATCTAAAGTTGGCCAATTATTACCGTGAAATTTCATACTACAAATCCTATTGCGTTTTGTTCTGCAATAGAATTGCCAATCTCTGGATCTGAACCCCACTGCGCTGTCGTGAGGATGTCTTGGCTGAAGAATATGCAGGAAGGGTCTCTGTAGCCAATCTATCTTATGGCTGGTTTTACAACCACATAAGAAGCACCCATAGAGACAACCTTAAAGTGGAAATGTCCACTAGGGACTCATCCACCAACCACTGGGGACAAGTAGTGAAGCATCATAACAAAGACTCTGATTATAAGCTTTCAACAACTTCAAGTGTTTTACATTCGATTAGGGTAGACAGATCAATTTAGCACCTGGTTTGCATAGTTTTACTTCTGAAATCCTCCGATTGTGATAGTACCATAATGGTTGTGAGATTCATGCTATTAGTGAATGCTTTGATCATACATTACAGTTGAAATAACTGATAGCGATTATCATTAGGTGGTTAGAATTCAGGGTTTCCATAAGTTTAAGAGTCAAGCGAGCTAATTACAACTGTGATGATATTTTTTTTAACGCGAAGTAGTCAAAACTACTGAAAATACACAATCGAACTGAATTGTGTATGGCTAAAAATACTTTATGTGTATGGTTAAAATACTGTATGGTTTATGTGTAATTGTTAAAAATACTAACTTACCCTTAACAGGCTGTGGATTTGACTGTTTCCGTCTTGGCATTTTTCTCGAAGTTTGCAACAATCAGCAGTTCCCCGTCGAGCTGATCTTCATCCTCTTCCTCATTTTCCTCTTCCTCGCCAGAACAAAAGAGTTCCTCAAATCGCTTACAAGCAGCGAATTAAATACGGATTGTCCCATAAAACAATATGTATCCCAATAAACATCAAAATGTAAGAAACATCTTATTATTTAAACCAACGTGAGCTGTAGCGTCAAACATCAAATAGCGTTAAACACACAAAAACTGAATACACGCGACACGAGAAAACAATACTTTTGCCCAGATTGAACCTCAAGTGGATTTTAATTTAACCGCGTTAAATAAAAACCTATTTTAAATAGGTAAAATTGTCATTAAGTCGCAACCCAACTAACTAGCATGACTAGCTAGCAGCGTTAGTTTTACTTTACAAACAAGGGTTTCAAATCTATGTGCGGACAACAAAGGGAATACCAGCGCCTCTCCTTGAATGTATTTTCATTTTTGTGGTTTTATATCCCAGTAAAGTGTCTCCTTGCGCTCAAGAAAATAACATTCAGAAGTTGGAGACTGTTGTTATGGTGAGAACTTGAAGCACAGGAAGTGATCTGAGACGGCAGTGCAAAATGAAAACAAGGAAACAGCGACACTGTTGTCCAGTTAAAGTACTGCAGCCCTTTTCACTAGCTGTCCATTAGGGTACACTGTTTCTCAGTTGCAAAAGTAACGTACTATTGGTTTATTTTTTCCTGAATGGATTTTTTCATCTTCTTCATAAGCTTAGTTGGACGTCCCCCGAGTCCAATTTCCTCTTACATATCAGTTCAAATTGTTTAAGCATTCATTCTTACTCTGTGGATCCTGGGAATCACTATCTGGTAATCATGCAACCATAATCAGAGGGATATGTCCATTTCGATTATTCATGCCTTAACTTATCATATTATTCCATTTAAAAAGTCTCAAAATCCATGCTTCTGGTCAACCACCCCCATTTCCAACACCAAGGAAAAGTCTTAACTCTTACTGAAAATGGTGCACTCGCATAATTCTCAGTATTAGGTGAGTGGATCAAGACAGTAAGTGCAAAGTACTATGTAGGAAATTTCTGGTTTTTATACTTCAGGTTAAAAAATTGACAGTGGAAATAATCTACACTTCTCACAACTCTGAGGTAGTGAATTTGGTACTAATTAGTCCAAATCATATTAAGCTTTACATTTTTACTTAATGAAAAGTGAGGTTTCTTGAGTATGTATGCAACAGGGTGAAACTTTCAGTCAAGTATCTTTGTCACGCCCACGTCTTGTCTCTTTGTGTCCTTTGCAAAAACGACCCTGAAGTGACATACTTTAAAGATGGTGATGAATGGTTAGCCACACCAAATTTGAGGTGCAAAAACCTTTCATCTGAAACCTATAGGTGATATCACAGATTATTCATGTTATATAGTCAATATGGATGCAACTGACACATGTTCGTAACATAAGGATGACAACATGGGCATCACAGTATGTCCACATTTGATTGGTATTACCTATATACCATATTAGTGTGTACTTTTTAAATGGTTCTTGAATAGTTTTAGAATTAAAACGTACCATCTAATAATAAGACTGTCATTTCAAATGGGGGCTTACTTTGTTCACTTGACGTTTAATTTGAAACTTCTGGCCTCTAAAATGGATTGCGCTGGTCTCTAAAACTACCTCCATGCAGTCTAGAAGAACCTGCACAATGTAAGAATTTTACCCAGCATTAAAAATGTGAAAATACACTAAATTAAGGTTTCAACAGTTTTTATTAGAAAGCTGGATTGAGAATTGGAATACTCTCTAAACCATTACAGTATCTTTTATTTAGTATCTAGTATTTTTTAATCTACTGCTCAAACCTGCAGCTACTGTAGATATAAATAATCTACCATTATGCAACCTAACCAAAACATCACACATAAGATAAAGCATCATTTCTGAACTACTCACGTTACATCATCAGGGCAAACATATCCAATGTAACTAACTTTGTTTGCAAGCTCAAAGTATAAACTTGACTGGCTGACAAATCATCAAATTTTAGCAGAACCTTTTGTAATTTTCAACATTCTTTTATGACCATTGAACACTTGATGACAAAGCTGATAGTAAAGTCACAGAACAAATTATGTCCAGTTCAGTTTTAAATCAATAATGTATAACATTAGGCCAATCCTGAGCCTCATAAACAATATATAGTCACATTTTACACGTTAAATCGCAAGAAATGCAACATTTACAAATGGAAAACAGTATATTTTTAAAATTATTTGCTCATCTGCCTTTTTTATTCTGGGAAGAGTTATGGGATTCATGTTTTTAATTCTTCTAAAGTATTTATGGTGTCAAACAATAATTTTGAAAAAGAAGGCTTGGCTTCACTCTAATTCATCTCATGAACTCAGAGTTTTTCGACACCAAATTCCACTAAAGAAGAGTCCCTTATTAAACTGTTCCCAAATAGAGGTGGATCATGGAATTAACTCTTGGTGTTGAAACTTCCATCCTTGATTAGATAATGAAGTTCATTCTTCATTAGAGCCAGCTCTTGAAAAACAACCTCACACAATAATACCAATACTGAGCCTTGATACTTAATATCTCTGTGCATTTTGCGCCTTGTGATTCTCTAACTTTTCATGGTTAACCCTTTTGTGGCCATGTTGCTGTCCTTTTTACACTTTCCTTTTCACATTCCTCTCTAGTATTTGATCAAGATTACTGACTTAGAACGAGTTTAGAAAGAAGAAATCTGTTCTTGTTGCAGATGTATCATCCAATGACAGCACCAGACTGGAATTCACTGAACTCCTGAGAATGGCCAATTCTTTCACAAAAGCTGCTGGATTTCACACATCTGTGACCATAGAAGTTATTGGAGCATGTCAATCATTTTAATGAGAGACTTTTAACAATAGAGTATGTTACTTCAGATTCACAAGGCTACAAGTTCCATCTAAAAACCAACTTACAGACAGGTTATAGAGTACTGGGTCTTTTGGCATCTGAACTTTTTCCAAATCAATGTTCACCCAAGATTCATGAAAATATGTGATATATTCATCCTCGGATCACAATTTAAGACATTCAAATTAAAATATGTGAAGTAGTGACCTCTCCGCAGACAAACCCTTGTTAACATCATGTCAAAGCTCCACTGAGGGCCTTGGTTGTACCTTGAGAGTCTGATGCATAAAATAATTTTGTAGCAAAAAAACAAAAATTTACAGGAAAAAAAGTTTATTTATGCTCACCTGACAAGTGTTTAAATTCTGAGGTGAAAGAATTTGGCCATTTCTCATCTCCACCAGTGCTCTATAAAATTCAACGTCAATGTTTACATAAAGGTCACATGCTCAAATGCTTTAATAACGAAATTCTGATTTCTAACATTCAATTCTAAAGATGAATTTGTGTGGGGATTTAGTGTGTTATATCAGCTGTCTCAATGTTCTTTGAAACCATTTCCTCTGCTGACACATAAACCACTGCTGCTGTCTGAATGTTAACCAGGACTTGTAGCACCGATGGCTCCTTCAGCGATGGCACAGTTGTTCCTGAAGTTCACCATTGTAGTTTATTGAAGGTGGATCACAGTACAAAAGAACAGCTGTGGACCACTCCTGCTCAAACTGAGGGAGCCGATTACTCCATATTGCCTTTAACGCTTGGTTTGATTGTAGCAGAGACCAGGGGTTTATTTATGAAAGACTTAATGGGATCCAGCACAAGAGAAAGAGTACAATGTAAAAAAAATTCCTGTAATGTAGCCTATTGTAAATAAACTTTGTCATCATATTTTCTCTGAGTTTATTAGAATTTGTTTATATATTAGTGAGCAGTTTAAAGCTAGCTTCTTGTTGAATGCAGCCGTTATTTGGAAAGCAGTTGACGCTTAGGGAATTAATCACAGTGCAGAGCGTCTCCCATCTTTGATAGACTCTGTTCTGATGGGTAATGTGGGCTGAGTGGTGACAAAAAAAACATAAGCTGGACGTTGGCCCTGAGAAAGCCCTAACTACACCAGGATTTAGTGCTGATTTCTTACATGCCCCAGTCCAAATAATTTCATCTCAATACAGGTGTTTCAGTTTTACTGTCAAATCCGCACAAACCTACAGTAAGTCATTGGGAAAATATATGTCAGATTTTATATTTTAAAACAGTATTAACTCAGCCGGTAGACAACTTTGGACTAAGTTTGGAATTTGTCTGGCAATCCTCTGGTGTTGGCCAGTGGCACACGTGTCAAACATGGCCAGAGTCTGGCAGAGGTGGTAAAAATGGCACAAAACATGAGCCAGACATGATAACTAGAGTTGTTATCAACGTAATTGTGACTTGAGCCAGTTACAGGCTATGAATCTGAATCTAGACTTGGTCCAGTTGTGTTCTGCAATTCATTGTGGGCCTGAAAAAGCCGGGCAATATTACAATTGCTATGAAGGAAGTGTTTGTTGAGATATTGATTTCATTTTGGGATGTATTAGACAGGCATTGCAATCTAGCCACAGGGGTTGCAAGCCAGTGACTTCTGTGCCGGTCCCAAGCCCGGATAAATAGAGAGGGTTGCGTCAGGAAGGGCATCCGGCGTAAAAAAATGCCAAAAATCAAATATGCGAGTCACCAAATCGATTTCCATACCGGATCGGTCGAGGCCCGGGTTAACAACGACCGCCTCCGGTGCTGTTGACTTACAGGGTGCCGGTGGAAATTGGACTACTGTTTGTCGAAGAAGGAGAGGAGGGAGAAGGATTCGTCGACAGAAAGAGAAGAGGAAAGGCAGGAGTATAGATCTGAGAATAGGGACTCTTAACGTTGGTACAATGACAGGGAAGGGTAGGGAGCTGGCAGACATGATGGAGAGAAGGAAGGTAGATATTCTGTGCGTGCAGGAGACCAGGTGGAAGGGTAGCAAAGCGCGTAGTAGCACTCAATTAAAATATGATGACTATGATACCACCAAGATGACGACAGACTTTGTGACGATGTCTCAAGTTGGACCCAGATTAAGTCAGTTCTGAGGATTCCTGGGTTAAACCTTGATAATGCTAACAGATGACGATGTCCGCTGGAACTGCACAAAAAGTGGAAAAGAGAGAAAATAATGCAATCATTTGTCAAATGAGTTCTGTCCAATTGAAGACATCGCAAAAGACTCAACACTAAGCTCAAGCACCTTGCTGGCGAGCAGGCCTCCGTTGTTATATTCAGGTGTGCTGTGACCGGACAGCGGCTTGCTCTTCTCCTTACTGTGGTTATTAGAGTCGTTGTCTTTGATGATATCGTACTGCTTACAAAAGAGCACAATCACCGCTGCACAAAGATACAAAGAGACTTAGTTTACACGGTTCCAATCTGATACGCTCTGCATTAGAACAAACCCCTGGATCAGCCAAAGACAATCTGATGAGATGAGATTCATTAGAACATGCCCCTATCTCTAATCTGGAGGACACGCTTGTGTCTGAAAAGTTTTTTAAGGTCACTGCTAAACACCAAACTCAAACTCAAAAAAGAACAGAGGCCACAACTTTCATAATGACTACAGTTTAGATTATGATTACACACGTTACCTGCCCACATTAGTAGCACAGTCATGATGATCAAGATTTCTCCAGTCTGAAGATGTCTGGAAATATCCAAGCCTTCAACCGCAGGGTCATCTGAGAACACAATAAACACATATTGACACATATTCAATTATTTAAAGGGGACCGGATCAATCATGGGGCTGTTAACAAAGACACATGGGTCTAGTGGACTACTCTTGTGTACATTAGTAGAGTTACAAGTCATGTTTAAATGTATCTGTTCATGGCACCCTTTAGACTACTATATACGTCTAATGAAAGTATTATAATGAATAAAATTTGTCAGGGTTATCACTTCCACTCTTCCCAATTCAATTCTGAACCCTGCCATTACCTCACCCTCTACCTTGTTTTCTGTAGAGCATGAGGGTTGTATCGTGAAAACTTTAAGAAAGACAACGTTTTAATAAACTGGTTCCGGGACATAAAAACTAAGCAAACCAATGATTAAAATTAATAATTTCCATAGGCTTCAATAAATCCCACAGGTGCCAAGGTCCACCATTTAACACTTTTTTTGTGCACTGTTTAGAAATAACTGGTTGACATTGCAGACTCTATGCCCAGTTTTAATCTATGGCAGAGGTTGGCAACCTTCAGCTCTTCAGGCACCCTGCTGCAGATTGTCTTTAGAGGGCGCGCCAAATGTAAAGGCATATAATATAAACTGAAAACATGTTCATGAGTATAGGAGTTTCATTTATGTGTATGGATGTAATGTTAAGAGCTGTATCCTCAGCAGTCGCTCTGTTGAGATTCTCCCTTTTCATCTGGTTTTAATATTAGTGACGTGAAACACTTCAGTTTCAGTGGCTTATAATTAGTGTTCATGTGTTTTCCTTTAAAAGTGAGTAAAAGTATTTTGTCAACGTTTTGTGAGTCTCTCGTGGTAAAAAAAAATTCTTGGAAAGGTAATGAAATCAATGTAAAAGGTTATTGACTTATGCTAAAAATATTAACATGTTATAAGAGTGTGACAAAATATTATGTAAAATAACATTCCTTAAACACATTTAAAGATTACAAGTGTTCGATTTTAAGATTGGTGTGTGTTTGATAGAATGTAATGAGAGATCACATCTCTGCATTACATTTCTTTTTTTTTCTATTACCTTGTCCTGTCCTGCTCAAAAGCCATCACATGGGAGAGTATATGCTTTGCTGAGTTGGACAGTTTTACTTTCTCCAGGGGAGTAAAACACCTGGTGTGGTGTTTTCTCCTCTGGATTGAAGCATTGAATGTATGTAAATATTTAATAGTTGTGGTTCCGCGAGTTAACATCAGTTTACATCAGTCAGGACAAGACGGCTTTGTACTGAAAGGGGGAGTGGATAAAGGGTTGGGGAAGGGTGAGGGGGGAAGGTTCACAAGTGAAAAAGAAAGAAAGGAAGAGGAAAATTACATTCCACTGTATTAAGAGCCACAGCAACCATTTTCTGTTATCAATAGCAGAATCCTGAGCTCAGGCTTATTAAACAGAGACATTTAACAATTTCATTTTATTTTATAAGTGTATTTATTTTAGTAAATTTTATATGTGTATTTATTTTTGTTAAAATGCTGGCTCAGTAATGATGGCAAAGGCCTAGTAACACAAGAGTTTTATCTACCATGTCTCACTTTTTCGCCAGGATTAACACTATTATTTTACCTTGATCCATCATGGTGGACTGAAAGTGTTCAGACTTCTTTAGCGTTCTGAAGTGGGTCTTTTTGCTGGCAAGACTCTCTCCATGGAGTCCAACTGACTGGACCTGGATGATGTAATCTGTGTCCTCATCCAGATCCCACAGGATACAGGCACGACTGGTGGTGTTCACCTCACGGATGAAACGCTGCATCAGGCCATCCTGACGCTGTAACAAATGCACTTTAAAGGCCTCTGCATTCTTAAAGACTGTTAAGTTCAATACAAACACAGCATTTATGAACTTAAATGCTCTTTATTTACATTAGCTTCCAAGGCTTATAAAACACCTCATCAGTACCACACGAGAAACTCTCACCTCAGTACTTCTTATTGTCAACCAGAAAATTGTCAGTGATGAACTGTTAACTATTCACACATATGCAGTTGCATAGAAGAGCATTTAAGTCTCTGTAAATATAATATAATTAGCAATATTATTTGCCTATATAAGCTTTAATTTTGACAACCAGTCCTGTGTGTTGGGATAGCCAGCAACCGAACCACATGACTCTGATAAGAAATCATCAGCAGAGAGAAGAAGACTGTCACTTTAAAACCACTTGAGAATTCAGCAGAGGCTCTGCTTATTGCAGATATTACATGTCAGACGTATTTGATTATAATAAACACCCATAAGGCTGAATCTCATTGTGTCTGACCTGCTGTGAGACGGCGAAGCCAATTACAGCTTCTCCCTCAGGGATATTCCATGAGACGGTGGCCGAATCGGCTCGGAGGTGGGTAATGGAGACATTGACAGGGGCAGCGGGGCGATCTGAGAAACACAGCATGAAACATTCATCAACACAGCTCTCACAGACACAACGCAGTACCAAGCAATTGAGGTTGAAGCATTGCAGAACACACTCAGGCTTGATTGAAACCAAACACATGGAGTAATCTCAACCAAAGTATCTCAAAATGTAACCAGGTGCAGCTTTTTTATTTTGAATAACATTTTATTTTAAGCTGTGAAAATCGAAAAATGGTTTTATGTCATTGAAGTTTTCCCTACTATGGGCTATTTATGTTTTTACTTTGTATGATAAAGTGACTTTCAGTAGAGTGTTTGAGTTCATGTCGTTCCTTCTCACACACAGCAGAGATCGCTGACCAATTTTGGACATGAGTCGGCAGTAGTGCTATATACTAGCATCAATTAGTCTAAACTTGTGTTGTTGGGTTCATAGACATTGCATTAACTTTGGAAATAAGAAAACATCCTCCTGTTTTGGACTCAGGACTTTTGAGACTTGTTTGTTGTAGACACATTGGCAAATGCAGAGATGGAAGTTTCATATCTGAAAATCAAGCTAAATTACTTGTGCTGGAATTTCTAATATAATAATAACAGATTTAAAGTTATTGGTGTTAACTTCAGATTTTACTGGGGCACAGTATTTTTAAACTGACCCTTTTTCATGAGCTACTTCTGATTCCACCCCTCTCTCCTGTTTTCAGCAGTTCACTCAATGTTAGGAAACGATGACGTTCTGCGCATCTACACTATGTTCTGGGTATCACCCTACAACACTCAAATTTAGATTAATGACAAGTGATCGGCTAATTCCTACTTTGTCTGCATTCTGAGAAAAGTTTCAATTTAGAAGATGCTAATAAAATGGTGGCTGTGTACACACACTAAACACTAAAACACATTTTTTTCTGTTCAAAATACCTGGAAAGGACCCTCACTGTTCTTCATATTAAATTATCAGAAAATTCCCTTCAGTAATTTCTTCCCTCAGGTAAACTGTTGAACAGTCAATTAAAGCTGGAGACTGTTGCTTAGACTCTTTTCAATGGTTTCATAGTGAAAATTGTACATTCATGATGGGAATACAGAGGGAATTCCAGAAGGAAAACAATTGGAGTGACATTTACTAAATTAAATTTTTATGCTGATCGTTTCATATTTGGTACCTTTGACATCTCTGAAAACTGTCTTGCAAGATAATTGCAAGGTTTATTTTCTGATGCTTTGTAGTTGTGACTTTACTCTGTCTCCCTCTCTCCGGATTCAGTTTGACATTGACTCAATGTAAAGCTACAATAGTGCAGTTCATAAATATGCATTGCTTCTTTATTTAGCCGATCGACTCTGTGGGATATCATGCAAATTTAATTCCTCTCTTTCCGTAGGAAAAGCCACTTGGTCAAAATGAGGAAAATCTACAGAGCTTTGGCAAATCCCTGACATTTTGCAGCAAGGTGAAAAATTCATCAGAGGTACAACATGCGATTGTTATTTTTAACTGACCTTAACAGTATAATATGCACAATATATCAACAATACTCATTCATTCATTCATTTTCCTGCCTGCTTTATTCCCTTCGGGGTCACAGGGGTCTGCTCACATCAGGCGAAAGGCAGGGGTACACCCTGGACAGGTCGCCAGTGAATCCTAACATCAATACTCAGTTAATTCAAAATATTTAAAATGAAATCGTTAAGAAATGCAAGTTGGTAAATATCACAAGAGCTTGGTGATGCTGCCTTACCAGAGTCTCTGCTTGAGCATGTCAAATCCAAAGCTAGGGCCTTACAGAAGTTATTTACTATAACATAATCCATAATTTCAAATAGTAAAACAATTGTTTAAATGGTGGGCCATGTAAACATTTTAGCTGGGTAGAGTTTGGAATTGTGGGCTGGAGAAGATCCAAAATTATTGTATGGACTACCTTTGACCCACACACCTACCTTTTAATATAAGTAAAGGTGTGAACAGATTAGTTTAATATCCGAATACATGCTGTCTATCTCCACTTTAATAGCTTCACAGAGCAAAAGTGTTCCAGTTTCATCCTGAAAAACTCCAAGCAGAAAGCCTTAAATTATGCCTAATTCATCCTGATTGGTGATGTGGTTACTTGGGGTACTGTACTGCATGAAGGTTCACTTCTAGTATGAATGTTTTCATTGATTCCTGCCCTATTGCAAGCATTGGCTAGAGCGAAGCATAGCTGACAAGGTTATAGGGTGGGGTGACAAAAACTTTATGTTTTAACTCCATATGAGCGTGAAATAAATTTCTAATAAAACTCCTTTTAATCACCCTTTGTCATTATTAGTCCTTTGTTTTGTGAATCAGGCTTCAGAAAAACTGACATTTTATCAAAAATGACCGGTTTGTGAGATTCATCACAGGACTCTGAAGTGAATTTTGTTGAACATACAGTATATTTTCCAATAAAAAAGATGTGTGTAAATGCTAAATAGTTTTCAAATTGTTTTTGCATCATAACTCATAACTACCTAACTACAAGTGAAAATACTTTTTCACTCTCACTCATATATGACTGTTACTTTGAATTTCTCAAAAGGAGGGAAAATGTTACTGCTATTAAACGGCTTTGAATGGTGTGGTGGCACAGAGTTTAAGTGCAAGATGCTCTAGCTTTTATCTTGTTATTAGCTGACATTAGAGAAATTCATCTTAACTCCTGCAGCGTGCCAAGGCTGGTGCTTCACGAGCATACATCAGTGCTTGGGTTTCTGGTAAAACTCAATAATTAAGAGTAAGTGCAGAGGGAGAGAGCTGCACTTTCAATTAGCTGTGAAGTTTGATGTAAGTACAGCTTTGGCAGGATCTATGTACTTTAAAAGGCCCTTTGGAATGTGCTTTGCATTTTTAAACCTCTGGACTTGATACAGATGGTTTAGAAAATGGTAGATAAAACTATGAAATGTGGTCAAACACACTCAGCCAAAATGCAAAACACTAAAAATCACAACCAGAAACCTTCTAACTGAAAGGCCACAGTGCTACTAACTGTGCCACTATGCCACCCATGACTGTTTAGTTAACATTTTTTTAATTATTGTCATGTCAATACAGGAAATGAGCAAAAGTGAGGCTCAAACTATGATTTGCAGCAGTAAAGGATGCACACAATACAGGAGTGAAAGACTCATTTATTTCAGTCCATGGGACTTCAATAGCTTTAAAATGTTAAAAAGCACATAAAATGCTAAAGTATCTTGTTTGTGTTTTCTTGAGAGAATATTGCAAGGAAAAAAAGCCAAATTGCACAAAAAAACAAAAATGCAATCCCAAGATTTTAAGAAGTGAAAAAAAAGGTTTTTTCAACAAGAGTTTATTTGAATAACAAATAATAATAATGAAACAGAGCAGTTATTGATATTATGCTACTGGTTAATTTACTGACTTTATCAATAAAATCCATTGGTTTTCCACAAAATTGTGGAAAATACAAATGAAATCTAAAATTATTCTAAACCAACCCACCCAAGAGTTTGATTTGATCTCTGTGTTGAAAAAAAAACTGCATTTAGAAATAAAATGTTTTAAATACTTTAAGATGATATTTCATAATAACTGACTTATGTTAAGTAGTAAGCTTGAATACATCTTATGATGGGTACATAATTATTATATTTGACGTGCTACACCACTTGACAATCTACTGGGAGTCAGTGTGATCTTTTAATTTGTTAAAATGTAAAAAAAAATGGCATAAAAATACTTTAAAAGCAACAGAAGTGTAAAGCTATACATTTAAAAAGCACCTAACATTGTCAAGATCATAATAATCGTTTTACTTTTAACATTAAGTCTACCACTGTTTGTCATTGACCCACTCAGAAATTCTCCATCGATAACATTTAAGCTATAAAAACACTAGAGACACAATTCAATAACTTCACTACAGAAGCCCCTTGCTCTACACACCATACGTCATTGTTACCTGCTGCAGGGGCACTTAAATGCCATGATTTGTCACGCTGGAGCTCTGGTCACTCTCTGTGTATTGGGGCTCTAAATCAAAGAAAACGACTATAACCGCGTAAAGGCAATTTCCTTAATGTCTTCCTCGGCTGGCACAGGATGGGCTCACATTAAAGCAGATTACATAACAGAGAGGAACACTCTATACTTATTGATCAATGACTGTAGTCATAGTAACCCGAATAGCGCAAGTGTCGGCAGTACACTGAGCTTTTGTTTTGGTGGCAATAAACACACTATTGACACTTTAGGAATATTTTAAGTCATAGTTTTGTTTTGTTCGACGGAAGAAAAATAAATGTACTTACTCGCCCCCGCAAAGCAGATGTGGCATCCAAACAGAGGCAAAACGAGGCTGAGAAAAGAGACGCGGTGAATCATATCGAGTTAATCCCAAGGAGTGACCGCAATTTCTGAAGAAAAGTGACCCAAACGAAACATCGTTTAACGGTTACATGACTCTTGCTCAGGGCGTAAACACTCCAGGTTTGAGATGCGGTCGCACCTGCATTTGTTTCCGCAAAGCGTTGGCCAAATTTTGGATTTTACAGCTTATTTAAAGACGCGGTGTCCTCTTTTCTTCCGAAAATGTTCCAGGGTACCTCACGGCTTCGTCAACCTCGCCACCGGTTCCACACCTCCGCGCTTTGCTGAAGCGAATGTGGCGCGTAAAAGCGAACGAGCGCGTGGCCTCCATCACAGAGCACGCGCGTGCTCGGTGCCATCACTTTATGCGCTCGAGCAGGACGCGCCGAGAATATCAATAAATCTGCATCGAGAGCACATGACCCACAGGTGGCCAGTGACTGACTGGTTCACCCATTCACATTCTCAATCCGAGTGACGCATGGATGCGGTAAAGACAGGACCTCTTCAAAACATTTGGTGTTTACGACACCAATCAAACTTGCTCAGCGGGAGAACGCTTTTAATAACACCAACAGAGTGGAACATCGCTGTGGCCAGAATTAAATTAATGCCACCTGACTGAGCGTATCAGAAAAAAACACAAAAGCAACGTTTTTACTTTAAAACCTATATCTCACGTTCTTTTTCCATGTGTTATTCCCAAAAGAGACTCTTTTACACCATCTCAGTCTGCATTTTGTGTCTCAACCATATTGAGTTTTTAATATTCTTCTTCTTCTTTTCCTTTCGGCTGTTCCCAGTTTAGGGGTCACCACAGCGAATCATCCATTTCCACCTAACACCCAGCTCCATCTCCAACATCCTACCAATATAACCACTATCTCCCCTCTGCACATGTGCAAACCATCTCAATCTAGCCTCTCAGACTTTGTCACCAAAACAACCAACCTGAGCTGTCCCTCTGATGTGCTCGTTCCTAATCTTGCCCATCCTTGTCACTCCGAAACTGAACCTCAACATCCTCATCTCTGCTACTTCCATATCTGCCTCTTGTCTCTTCTTCACTGCCACAGTCTCCAACCCATACATCATAGAGTTTTTAATATTAGTGTTTTAAAAACACGCAATTTTTCTAGCCCTTGTCAGGATGTCTAGAAAAACCATTGTTGAGTTTAAATTTGAGTGTAAAAAATTTTGTTTATTTCATTCTAAGCCATGTTTCCCTCCAATGAGGCAAATTAAATTTTAAATCACATCAGTCATACCATAAGAACAGCCTTCTTTCAACTCAGAAATATTTCAAATCTTAGAAACATGTTATCGTTATCTGATGCAGAGAAGCTCGTCCATGCATTCATGACCTCGAGACTAGATTATTGTAATGCATTACTAGGCGGTTGTTCAGTATCATTAATAAATAAGTTACAGTTAGTGCAGAATGCAGCAGCTAGAGTTCTAACTAGAACAAAGAAATATGAGCATATAACCCCAGTTTTATCATCTCTACATTGGCTACCCGTCAAATTTCGCATTGATTACAAAATAATGCTATTGACGTATAAAGCCCTTAATGGATTAGCGCCCAGTTATCTATCAAACCTCCTAACACGGTACAACCCCACACGCACTTTAAGATCTCAAAACTCTGGACTTCTAGTAGTTCCTAGAATAGCAAAGAGCACTAAAGGCGGTAGAGCGTTCTCACATTTAGCCCCTAAACTCTGGAATAGCCTCCCTGACAGCGTCCGTGGCTCAGACTCACTCGCCCAGTTTAAGTGTAGATTAAAGACGTATCTTTTCAGTAAAGCCTATACTTAACTCCGTGAAAAACTGCGATCTTACATTAAACTATATTAATATTACATTAAACTATATTAATATTATGAACAGCAGCTACGCTAATTCTGCTCCTCTCTTCTTTTCTTCTTTTCCATACTCATCCGGAGATTCGCGGAGGCTTCGCTCACCATCACCTCACCCTAACAACCAGATCCACCTGGAGATGTTCTGGCGCCCCCTGGACCGCAGCCCACCAACTCCACTCTTCTTCCAATACTCATCCCGAGGCTCCCGGAGGCCCTGCCCACCAGCTCCTCACCCCAACAACCAGACTCATCAGGAGAAGATCCGACGCCGGGAGGCTCGCCACCAGCCCTAACCTAACAAACAGATTCACCTGGAGATGTTCCGGCGCCCCTGGACCTACACCTAACACAGTCATCTTCTGTTTATACTATATTATCTGTTTATGTTTATATTATTATATCATCTGTTTATACTACATTATCTGTTCATACTACCAGATCATCTGTTTATACCATAGTTTATCACACTGCTGTTGTTACCCAAATGAGGATGGGTTTCCCTTTTGAGTCCGTTCCTCTCAAGGTTTCTTCCAAAAGGGAGTTTTCCTTGCCACAATCGCCCCAGGCTTGCTCATCAGGGACATGTACACCACTTAGTAATTAATTTCTTTTCACTTTGTTGAGTTTAAACTTGTTGGTTTACTGTAAAGCTGCTTTGAGTCAATGTCTGTTGTGAAAAGCGCTATATAAATTAAACGAACTTGAACTTGAACTTAAATGCATGCAACAAAACTGTAAACAGCACGTATTGCAGCCAAATAGTCCAAAAGAACAAAATCGTCACTTCCAGATAAACTGGTGCCAAATATCAAAAGAAAAATGGAAGTTTCTGCGTTAGGAAAAGGCCTTTTTTGTATACAATAACTTACTTGCGTCTTAGAACACTTATAGAGGAAACGCAATGTCTAGTTCTCTGAGGTGATAATTCTGAACCACTTTGATGACAGACTTTAAATGAGGAATTTAATACAATTTCAGATGTAGTGCCATGAAGTTGGTCCATTGCTTAGTCCATTAGTGTCGCTCCATCCCACCCCAATTCCAACAGAAAAATGTATTGCCATTGTGAGGTATAATCTGTTGAAGTAAAATCAAATCAAACGGGTTTCCATTGTAATTTATGCACAGTTTATCCTTTACTTAGTTGTGCGCAATTTTTTTATGCACATTTTCAAAACGTATGCGCCGTTTTCATATTTTTTCATTTGATATTTCAAAATCGTTATTATATTGTTAAATCGGATCTCAAGTCAGCAAATTAATGACTCAAGTCTAACTGGAGTCCACATCTCTGCATATCACTGTGATGGACTGGCAACCTGTTCCCCACATCTCACCCAGTGTTTGCTGGAGGCACTGGCTGGAGCCTGTAACCCTTAAGGATTAAACAGGTAAAAAAATGAATTCATTACCTAATAAAAATGTACAAATCCAAACAATTACTTCAGTCTTTCTGAATTAAAGCATCTGAAATATATGCGTATGGACACAAACCCAATGCACTCTGGTAATTGCAGCATGGTAAAGTGGAATATAACATATACCAACCATTATATGTGAATGTAAATCCAATATTCTGGAGGAGAGCCACCTTTAAGAGAAGACCGGTTTACAGCCATGAGGTCAATGCTTGGTTGTTAATCTTAGTTATGCTCACTTTGCATTTTAGTGTCCCAAAGCGCTGCAGTAGTAATGAGAGTATAAGCTGAAATCCTAGAATCTAAATATGTCTGTAAATATGTAAAGCACCTGCTAAAGATTTTTCTTGAGCTACTAATAGACCTACAAATCGTCTTTGCTTACAGCCTAAAGCGTAATTATAGGAACCCCTGAGTGTTGCAGTTAATCTTGCATGTCTGGGCTTCTATTGAATGAAGCAGCCGTGTAACGAGCTTGCTCCGCCTGTCACTGAGAGAAGCAACCCCATCAGCAAAAGCATCGACAGCGCAGAGAGCAAACATATGCCTCACATGCTCAAACAATGTAATGCGGAGAAATCAAACCATGATTCGTGTTATCTGGTTTGTTTGATCAGCAAATCTGATCTGTGAGCTGTGTTTATAGAGAGTACAGTCCAGCAGTCACCAGGCTGATGGTTGCCCACCAAACCTTTGCTAATGGTTAATACTGTGGTCATTTAATATAACCTAGATTTGATCTTTGAATTTTACATTTCATCACACCAGAAACAAGGTGCTGACATTCTGTAAGTAATATACATATTGGGACAACTTTTTTGTTTTTTTTGTCATTTGTGTTTCTCAGAAAATCCAGAAGCAGTGTGAACGGGGATTTCCAGACTTCCCTCTCCATTGACATTTCCTCCAGCTCGTTTGGGAGAGAGGTTCCAGGCCAGCTCAAAGTCATATTCTGCTACATTCAAGTCCGGTATTAAAACATTTTTATTTATCAAAGCTTTTTATTTGTGTATGCCGTTGTTTGTTCTTTATGAATCTGTTTTACGAATGAGTTGGTTTGTCCAGCACTTTGGGCAACAAAGTATACAAAAGTACTCTAAAGAAATACACTTTACAAGCATATTCTGGATCTTTCACTAGCAGTCACCATGTGGGATATGCTAAGAAGACATCTAATACAAATGTTGAGCCACCTTAGCTGTCAAAGTAAATAATAAGGAGGAGCAAGTATTAAGTCTATGCTCTGCCAGATCGACTAAGACTCTCACCAAATTTCTTAGGAAGCATCCAGCCACCCATTATAATCCGAGGTCCTGTTCTTTTAGTGATGACAGAAAGCTCATGAACTGGTGGCTTGATTATAAAATCTTTCGGCTCAGTGCTTTCGTCACAGACAGACTGCATTGCAGGAGCCATTGCGCCAATCTCATGCTCCATCCTTATCACCATTAGGAAAAGACACAAGATAACCTCATTTATTTATGTTTGTTTGTTTATTTATATCAATGCAATTTGAATTCATAACCCAGAGATCTTTTAAAGAGATGCTGAGGAGCAAGAAGCAGGAACAGATGTGTTGCTAAATCATAGCTGGAGGTGATGGGTGAATAAACTCCAGGTCTACTTGATGCACACCATCAGACTCTGGTGTGACATTGCAGTATTTCAAGAGTGTGCTTTTAAAGTGCCCTGGTGACATCACAGAGGGCTCTAGAGGACGACCCTGAACTCAACGCTCTCATGCTGGGCAAGGTGAACACAAGAACAGAGAGAAAACTAGCACCACTTCTTTATTACAGTCATAAATCAGTTTCAAAAGGATAGAAAAAATAAATCAGTCTATTACATGTAAAGCTAGAGTGTTACTTGGTGGCTATGGGGGTGATGAATCATGAAAACTCTAACATGTGGTTGCTAAAGGATTTTTGGGATGACTTTGTCATTCGGTTGCTAGGGTGTTGCCAACTGTTCGGGTATATTACTAAATATGACAAATGGTTGCTATGGTGTTTTTTTTTTTTTTGAATGCCCAATTAATTTTTTTTAAATCCTTATATGTGGTTGCTAGGGTGTTGCTAAGTGATTTCTGTAATGCTCTACATGTTTAAAGTTTCGTAATGTGATTATTGGGGAGATCCCAAACATATAAATATTAAAATATAGACACATGGGTGCTGCGGTGTTGCTAAGCTATTACCGAAGTGGCAAAAATGTTAATCTATTTGTATGCAGTTGCTAGGGTGTTGTTAAGTGATTGCAGAAGTGACCTCAATATTTTAAATATTGACATATGGTTGCTAGGATGTTGCTAAGTAAATTCACAAGTGATTTAAATGTTGGTAGGAGGCTCCTAGGGTGTATACAGACTAAGTGAATACAGACATGAACTAAATATTAAAATGCTTAAATGTCCTTTCTAGGGTACAGATTACTTCAATGGTCTAAGTGTATAAATATTTTAAAAATATTTAGTATAAAATTTGGTTGCTAGGGTGTTCCTTCAGAAATGACCTAAAAGTTCAGGCATTTAATTAGCAGTGATTTTCTAAGTGAGTTTATAGTTGATTACAAGTAACTACTAACTAGTTAGTATATGGTTTAACTATTTGAATAGTTTGTAATATGTGATTAAATACATCTTGAGTGCTGGGCTAGCTGTATATTTTTCTGACTGATGTAGGGAACATTTCTGCAGCTGCCATAGCTGTGTGCAGGTTACCTGTGATTCTGTTTTGTGTCAAAGGCACCACTCGTTGCTGGGCAACTGGATTTTTGTCTGAGCCACTTAGATGTTTTTACCCCAGCGTTTCTTGAATTCAATACAGCGAATATGGCAAGATGGGTGAACTGAGGTAGAGTATTATTACATTCCAAATACGCCTCACGTCGGAAGAATTTTAATTGAGATTAGGTTTCAAAAGCCTTCAAGAAAGTAAGACAATTTCTAAACCCTCAAGTACAAAAGAGTATATTCATAAAAAGTCTTGAACTGCATTTTATTCCTCGACATTCTATTAATTGATGTCCACTCATAATGGAACGATTACACTGTAAAACACTTTAAAATGTTGTGGAAAGGTACAAAAATACAAGCCATCTTCAAACCAGCTGGTTTCTGTACCATGTTGACTGAATGGGTACATGGTTTAAAGATGGTTTCCTCTCACAGTCCAAACAACATGCTTGAGGTCAATTCATGATTCAACATTTAGAGTGTTAAATCAACACTGCTGGTGTCAATAGTTCCTTATAAAAGCACCATTTTTGTGTTAAATGTGACATTGTACAAATTGAATTAGTACCCTGGTAAGCATTCAAACTGAATGAGATGTTAATTAATCTCACATAATGTTACATTTACATTAGGGAAGTGTATATTTGGCCCACATATTGTTTATGTAACACTGGAGCAGTGATTATATGTCCACACCATTGTGAATTTTTGCTGTGTACACTCTCATTACTACTGAATGTTAGAGATTATGGTCATGTGATGGACTGGTGAGTGAGCTGAAGATGGCTCTGACCAGGAAAAAGTTTGAAATGAACAGAGTCCTGTGAATTTCTGACTACAGTAGTTGTTGAATAAGAATATTTTTAAACCGGTATCAACAAAAAATGTTTGGGAGGGTTTTCAGCAATAGAAAACACATTTTATGTATTCTATAGCACCGTATGCTTGAGGTGTCTTGTTTCTCATCTACCTGCAGATTACAGTCCAAAGACACATTTAGGCTTTTGTTTTTTTTCTTCTTCCAGAAATCAATTCAACTGGATGACATCAGGGGAATTCAGATCATTTTTCTTCTAAGACTTCCTTGACCTACTAACAGTAAACTAGAAAACCAGTCTGTCTGCAGGTGTACAGAGTGAGTACAACATCAAAACATCATTCTACTGGATCGTGTGTGAGAGAGCAGATATGCCTGGTAAAGCATGGGTAACATTGCTTGCAAATGTAGACCATGCTGCCCTTGTTGCCCACCCAAAAGCCAAACAATGGGCATCAACCGGAACAGAGTCTTCACCTCGCTGTATAACTATCCCCCGCGAACTATTTCAGATTTGAATCTGAAGAAAGGAGATGTTCTGGAAATCATGGGAGAGAGTAAGCACTGGTTTTATGTGAGGAGGACAAAAGCCAGCGATGGATCTGACAGCTCCAATGAGGAAAAGGGCTACGTCCCGAGGGATTTCATCAAGCCGATGGATAGCGTAGAGGCTGAGCCGTAAGCACTGAAACGTTAATTTTTTTGTGTTTAACTTTTTAGTATGTTTTGCTTGTGACAATCAAAAATATGAAGTGCCATCTCATGGCTGATGTTTTGAGTCTGTGTTCTAAAAGAAAGTAGAAAATGCTGAATTTCAGGTTTCCCAAGTTCTTCTGAAGTTGCTACAGTGGCGTCACTGTTTGCATCGCGTTCTCTCTGCAAATGATTGATTACCCAGATAAAGCTAGGAAGACATAATAATTGGAATAATTGGTGGTTTAAAATTGCTCACTACACACGCCTTTATTGTAAATACAAACAAAACATTTTTTAAATTATTGTAAGTAAAGCGTTTACTATCATTTAATGTTGTCAGAAATGATCCACTGTTTTCCAGATGGTATTTTGAGATGGTTAAAGCACGTATCGAGGCCAAGAGATGTTTACTGAGACCCGAGAATGAGGAGGGAGCATTCCTCGTCTGGATATCGGATGAAAATAAGCATTATTATTTATCAGGTACATCTGCTCAAACACAAGTTCACACAAACACAAAACATATAACAGTTTCTTTTAATCTTAAGAACCAAATACCTTCTGAAGAACTTTCCTAACAGTCGCCATTTTAAAATGTATTCAAACTTGTTTTTTTTGCTTGCTAAACTAGCCAGATTCCAACAAGACTGAGGCTAAAAATTGAGATACAGTCTTATATTTACAAAGCACAAGTTAAAAGATACAGTGGAGATTATTTGAGTGAATGAATTGCTTAACTTCAGTGCCAAAAGCCTGCCATCACAATTCCAAATGTGACAGGTATAGAAAGCCATTTGTAAAAGTCTTCAAGTTTGTTTCATGCCAAAATATTCCAGAGTTGGCTGTCAGTGGTTTTGTGACTAGGAACAACTCAGCCACAAAGTGGTAGCCCCCCTCAAATGATGATCCACAGACACTGAGGTACATAAAGCACAATAACTTTGTGCAACGGGGCGGCACGGTGGCCTTCCAGTTAGAAGGTTGACTGTTAATTGTAAGAGTATATTATTGCTATAACATTTTCCGTATAAATAACAGGAGTATTTCTTTTTTAAAGTGAGGAATGGCCCTCATGCTCGACATTACCGGATCAAGCAGGACGAACATGACAAGCAGTTTTTCCTCGTTCATCACACAGCATTCCAGAGTCTGCAAAGCCTGATTGAGTTTTACTCAAGGAATGAGGGCGGCCTTTCTGTAAAGCTTACGAAAGCATGCGTGAAGGTCAGCAGTTTCAACCTACATTAATGTTATTTGAACCTAACTCCAAAGCCCAGCTGTGATAACGACAAAAAGCACTGTATTATTTCCCCAATTGTGGTTTGAAGATGCAGAGCCAAGTTTCAGCTGTCACATGACCACGAGAGCAAGAAGAAAGTAGTGGGATGCCCTGAAGGATGCTAAATTCTGTAGCCCTTGATTCCATGTTTCTCTTGCAATGCAGCAAAGAGCTATAGCCTTGTACATCTATTGCTTTGGTGTTGAACAGAAAAATGTACCTCATATTAACACAACTGACCCCCCCAAAATTAATACCCTTCTTTATTCTTTACATGTTCAAACCATTTCTTACTTTTATTGAAAACAAAACAAGATAATACATTACAAGATAAATTGCCTAGTCAGAAAACAAATCAGGCAAAACAAATGTGGCATACAGTGTGTGGGCCAAGCATGGCTCATGGCTTGATGCTCTTTTATTTGTTTATTGTTGAACTTTATTGATAGAAGGGTCATAGATAGACTACAAATCAGTAAGAGAGAAAGACGGGAAAAGACTAGAAGCATGACCAAAACGTGGAACAATTGCACCCTGTGTTCACTTCCACTAGACCACCGGAGCTGAGAGAGGAGGTCTTGTTCTTAATATGGGACACAAGACATGGGGACATACATGGCATTTGACCTGGTTGACCCATGAATAGCTCTTCTCTGGAATCCAGACTCGGTGCTGTCATGTTCCTTAAGTCAAGCTTTAAGGGTCAAAGTTGGGGTGCATATGTAAAACAATGTAATCATAGTAATCAGTTATGGCTTATTTTGCTTGATCGGTTTCTCTTCCAGCTGGATCAGCCCGTTCCTCAAACTCTGTCATATGAAACCGAATGGGAAATAGATAGAAGCTCACTGGAAAAAATCAAGAAGCTGGGCAGTGGGGAATTCGCAGACGTTTGGCAAGGGCGCTGGAACAACACCACTGAAGTGGCCATCAAAGAGTTCAAAGGTGATGCATGCTCCTGGATCTTCTGCTTGTGCTGAACACAGTTGAAAACAATGTTTTGCAACATTTACCAATTAAAACAAATCTGTTATGATGCATGCATCTAAAATTGTATGATGCCATTATTACATCTCTGTGCCTTTTAGATGCTACAGTTAATTATTCAGACATCAAATCTGAGATCGAAATCATGAAGGAGCTGCGTCACGAGCGCCTGCTGAGGCTATATGCTGTCTGTACCACCATTAAACCCATTTGTATAATCACAGAGCTCATGAAAAATGGCAGCTTGAAGACTTTTCTGATTAGTAAGTGAAATCTCATCATTCTTTTACATTAATGCACTCTAGAAATCTCCATAGCAAAGATCACACCACAGACTGACTGATATCAATATCAAAACACTCCTATTAGACTCAAACAATATGGTGGAAGAGTAGTTAAGAAATGAGGTTTTCCTCACAGCCGAAAAGCCTCACCGTATTTACCTGTTAATTGAACCGAATATGTTGATTTCAGAGTGATCCTGTTTAAGTCCATTTTTAAGACTCACAATTTATTTTTCCCTCAGGCCACAAAGAGAAACAAGACCTTGAGTTTTCACTTATGCTGGATTTTGCTATACAGGTAATTTGATTATTTCATTGAGTAATTTATTTCTCTAGAACAGTGATCCCCAACCCCCGGGCCATGGGTCATTTGGTACTTCCGTTTGATTTATTATCCGAGTCTTAATGATGTTTTATTATGTCCACTAATTCAGTACTGCTGCAAGGAGAGAGTATTTTCATGCACTTTGTTTTTGTGTTGTCTTATTTTGAAGATATGTTTAAACGTTACCATAGAGACCAGGGTGCATTGGGGCAGAAAGGATGTTGCTCATGTCATGTTCTGTTGTTGGTGCGACGTTAGGAGGACGCCGCTAATAAAGTTGGACATGATTACACAGTGGATTTACGTTCACTATTATTATTATTATTATTATTATAGAGAAAACACCACAGTTTTTAATGCCGATCTTATCATTTTATTTAGTTTTATCTGCTACACACCTTTAGATTGGGCCGTGAAAATATTGTCAGACAATCAACCGGTCCGTGGTCCACAAAATGTTGGGGACCATTGCTCTAGAACATACCAAATGCTTGTATTTGTCTTTATTGTTCTGACTGGGCAATTGGAATATTTAAGATGTCATCTCAAGTACAATTTGGTGCAATCTGTACCAATGTGAGCTAGAATCTGACCATGACTCAGGTCAATGCAAAGCAAGTAGGTCTTAATAAAGTTGCACTGCATTGTGTCACACAGTATTGATGAGGTAAATTTGCAATAGTGATTCCTTGTAACAGATTCGGTACATTTCTCATATTATTAATTCATTTTCTTAGTTCTGTCAACACATTTCACCCTTAAATTTAAATTATGCATACAATATTTGTTTTCGGGTACTATGGTTGCTGGTTTGTGGCAAACCAGTCACTTTGGCAAACTGTCCACCCAACCATTGGACCAATGTGGGCTGGACAAATAGATTGGTGAAAGGTGTCTAAAATGGGGAAAAGACTCATTTGCAAATACTGAGATTGTTGATAAATGTTTTACAGCAAGGTTGTTTTATAGGATTCATTAGCAGGCATAATCAATACATTATTTCTAAAGGGAGCAATTTATAAACTAATGTGCTTCTGTCCAAGAACCCAGAGGCAGTAACATTGAGATTAACGTTAGGGATGGTGCTGGGTACACATCTTCATTATTTTCACAATCTCATCCACTGCTGCTGTCATGCAAAATCAGCTGCTTTTTGATATTCAGATTGATGCCTCCTCATTTCCTCTCCTCTGGCCTCCTGCTCACAACCTGCCATTCGATCATCATGAAGGACAAATCAATCCAGAGAATGCACTAGAGGAGGCGAGGAAGGAGGGAAGAGCAGGCATTAATTTAAGTGTTCAAACACCTTACACAAGCATAAAACAACACATCAGGCTGATTTATCTGCCAGCAGTCTCCAAACACGTTTAAAGGAGTCAGGAAATGGTTTTTCCTCTCATTGGGGTCTACTCATAAAGATGTCCCTGTTTTAAAAAATGGTGTTCAAGAAAATGCCAATATTATATGTGTTTCTTAAGAGTGTCTTTTAAACTGTCAGTTTCAGTATAGTGTGTTGACTGAACTTTTGCAAATTATCTGATGTAAGATAAAACTGCTGGCCAGAAATCTGGAGAAACTGCAATTTATTTCCTGGAAATGAAAAGTAATGGCCATTGAGGAACAGTAGACATGGACATTTTAAGCATTACTTTCCTCATTCAAGCATTACTTTACTTTTTCCAATAATAATCATGAAAATGAAAGGAAATGAACATTTGAAATATATCAGTCTGTGTAGAATTAATGCAGAGGTGTGGACTCAAGTCATATGACTTGGACTTAAGTCAGACTCATCATTAATTTGGTGATGAGACTCAACTTGACAATATGGCAAAAAAAAACTTGCGACTCAAATCCCAATGATTGACTCAGACTTGACCCTTTTGACGGATAGACTTGAATAATATTCAGTTCACATTCACATTGTGCTGTGTCCAAGAGAAAGAAAGAGAGAGAGAAAGAGAGAGAGAGAGAGAGAGAGCATGCACAAACAGCTAATAAAACTAAAGCTTTTTTAAGTTCATTTATTGGTTGTGGGCAGGATATCTGGATACATACATTACATTTACACATTTGGCTCAGGTTGAACACATTTCACAGCTTCTTGCTTTCCATGGGGTTTGAACCCACAACCTTTGATTTGCTACCACAATGCTCTACGGATTGAGCCGCAGGAAGCTTTGTTTTTTGTGAATGACTGGAGTTTGAATTTAGCGACTTTTGACTTGACTTAGACTCGATCTCACCTCTGAATGAATGTATACAATTCAACTTAATATTCTTATCATATGACCAGCACCTGTATTAAGGTTTATGTTTAAAAAAATAAAAAGGTTTTATTTCTCAGATTACAGAGGGAATGATTTACATCGAGAACAAAATCGTTCACCGTGATCTAAGAGCGGAGAACATTTTGTTAACGGACATGCAGTCCTGCAAGATCGCTGATTTTGGACTAGCCCAAATTAACAAACCTGGAAGCCACAGGATATCATCAGGTGAGATATAGGTTCATGCAAACACAACACTGAGAAAAAGATTATAGAGCTGTTGATTTGCCTGCAGACATCAAACTTCCAGTGAAATGGATGGCACCGGAGATCTTTGACAACTCTGAGTACACGAGCAAGAGTGACGTCTGGTCCTTCGGTATCCTCTTAACAGAGATCGTCACTTACGGAGATGACCCATACCCTGGTGAACTGTCTTTAAAATCCCTAACTAATCTATTTTACTATACTTGATTTAGTGCAGTTTCTGGTAACCTTCTAGCCCTGCAATGCAATGGTTTACTATTTAAATTTCCTAAAATAGATATTTTTTTTCCTTTTTAGTATGAAATATTTTTGGTACATTTACAAGTACATTTACAGTATGTTACCGATACTTAAACAAGCTCAGCTTAAGCCTGCAAAGCAAAGAACAGCAGGGTCCAGTTTGATTCAAATTAGGGTTCATGATATGTCAAACACTAGGGGCAGTGTGAATATTTGTGAAGACAACACATGCGATTAAAGATGAAGATGTCTGCTTTAAACACTTTTAGAATGTTCTGTTTGTTTATGATGATCTCATTTAAATAGAAAAGCAAAAATAATATAAAAAAAAGTGTTAGACATGACTCGAACCTCAGCCAATCTAAAAGGGTTCATTATTCATTTTCTAACCTGCTTATTCCCTTTTGGGTTCACGGGGTCTGCCGATGCACATTGGGCGAGAGACGGGGGTACACCATGGACAGGTCGCCGGTCCATTGCATGTGTTCGTTTTGCTCTGTGTTAAAATTGCTTCTGCAATGAGTTTTCTCCAAGTTTCTGAACGTAACTGGAGGATGCTGTAGCTTCAAGTCATTTTATAACAGGAACTGAATCGTGCATATTGCGATTATTTAATATATGTAGTTGCAACCCTTAATTAATTTAGGGTTAATTTATTAATTAGTTAGTTAATGGGGGCAAACAGGGTTGAGTATTTAAAAATAGAAGAATGCAAAATATGTAGCTGGAAACACTGGCTAGCTTTTGACTAGCAAGTACCTAGTGATGAAACTTAAAGTTAAAAAATATTTATGCATTTAAAGTATGTAAAATGAATTAGTTTAGAAAACTAGGGATTTTCAACTGTTTGTCTTGTAATGCACTGTTTATGCTGTGATTTTTATACTTGGTTCAGCACTGGGGAGCTTTGCTGTGAGATGAAACAGCATCCAGATACAACTTTTGTTTCCTAATCTCAGGCCAAGACAAAATGTCATGTGTTCGAGGAATTCAGAGAGGAGAGAGGATGGCTCAACCACCCGGCTGCCCTGAGGCGCTCTATGGCATCATGTTGCTGTGCTGGAGGGCAAACCCTGAGGAAAGACCATCGTTCAAAGAGCTGAGGGAGCTTCTGATGGCACTCATCCATGAGCCTGTTTCTGAACTGGAGGACACGGTGCAGATCTGCTTTTAAGACTGTAAACTTACCCAAAGTAAAGCACCTTCACGCTTCTACATGCACTTATACTTAACCAGGGTCAGCCAGGTCTTCTGGAGCCTATCCTATTGCTCTCGACTCACATCACACTTCTATGGGGATTTAACTGTAAACATTATGCATATTTTTCAACTGTGACCTGTACGGAACTTATGCAAGGAATTGCAAACACACGGCAACTTTTTAAAAAAGCTTTACATGCCAATGATGCCTTGTTTTTGAAAGCGAGAGGAGTGCCTATTTGCTTAAAAATTATTCAGTGGGAAAATGAGTTTATATGGGTAAATCCCAGTCCAAAAACAGACAGTTAACAATATAAAGAGGTCAATCTTTAGGCCCATTTCCTTAAGTCTTACCCCTTAACCATTCCCTTCCTTTTGTAAGTTCGAGCAATGGCTGTTACAGTTGTACACTTAGAACAAAAGCTTATAAACATAGCCAGATCTCAGGATAATGATGTATTCCCAACAAGGAGCATGTTTAACTATCAAAAAATTACATGTGTCCCCCTGCTGGCCACAGACGGTGACATAATTTGCTTGCATATAGATTCTATAAAAATACTCTATAGATGTAATGTCCCCCATAAGTCGTGTCCTAAAAGTTTCTGATAATTCGTTTGTAGGCTCCTGAAAGTAGGTAATCAAAAGCTTAATATAACTTGATGAAAATGTAAAAAAAAACAATCATCACATTACAGTTTTCATGAAACTCAAAAGCCACATTTTTTTTTTTTGCTCAGGATGGACTTTTAAGACTTGATTACTACTCAGCCACTTGAATATGAACCGCGGAGACAGTCAGACTATTTTGGGGGGGGGGGGGGGGTGTTAAATTATTAGTATGTACTTCTCTAAATGCATTGATTTGGTCATCATTGGTTTTTTTTCTTTTCTCTCTGTTACACATAACATCTTGTCTACTCAAAGAAAAATCAAAATTGTGCTGACACTTTTAAAATGGTCTTATATTTTTGGATTTATTCTTTTGGGACTTTTGATAAGCACAGAAACTGAATAGAAGAAGGTTTGGGAAATGCTGGGCAAGACCAGAGCCCAAGCTCAAGGAGGGCAGCAGCCCTGCACAGTTTAGATGCAAACTTCATGAAACCTGAACCTACTAATTAAACTCTCCTTGGTTTGTTTTAAACTGCCAGTGTTTGAACTGAAGCAGGGCTGGAACTATAATAAGCAGAGACTGTGGCCCTCCAGGATGGACTTTGCCCACCTCTACCTTAGCTGGAACCTCGGGTTTTCCTCTAGTCCAGGTACTATAAAGGAGCAAAGGAGAGTGATCAATTTAAGAAATTGAATTGGGCCTGACACATTTTATTGCATACATGGCTATATGAAAACAGTATTTCTTAACATTTTGGACATTGAAAGACATCAACTTCCTGTTTTACTTCCCAATGGAACGCAAAGGCTTTAGTGTCATCTTACAGAGAGTCTTATGTATTTGTTATTCTTGGTTCAACAGAATGCTAAATCTTACACTTTGAAAAAGGATGTTTTATTTAGAAATCCTACTTTTATCTGAGATTATATAGTCCCCCTCTTAACAGAACTATTACAGTGCCCCTAAGTTTGAGGTTTTATGAGATTCTACTAAAGTGTTGCGTATATCTTTCAAGCACATGATGGTATTCTTAATTAGTATTACTAAAGGTGATTATGAAGTTTCTTTGTTCCTGACGAGCCAGAAATATTTGTGACTGATATTTTTGTCAATTAAGCTGCTGAAACAAAATACGAAACTACTTCAACAAATGCACAAAGTGAAGTAATACTCAGCATGTGAACAGTGTTTAAACGTGTTATCTCATGTAGAAGCCTGTATGTTTTACAGCCTGAATGTCTGTCCCAAAATTAAAAATGAACTTGTTTTTACCCTCATCATCGTTATCATTCTGTGTAACCTTTGTAAGTCAGGTTTCCTTGTTCCTTCTGGGAACATTTCAAATTCAACTGTTGCGCTATTAAAAATGCCTCTTCACCTCAACACATTCCAGACAAAGGAATTTTAACATATTTATCTATGCAGAAATGTTTACAGCGCGTTAACAAATTTCAATACCTGCATCTAATGTGGGAAAAGCAGTTTGCTGAAACCTGTATTTGCCTGTGCATGTTTAAACAGGAAGTGTTCCTTTAACTGAAACTGATGTTCGTTTTAGGATAGTTTTTGTTAATGGGGCATATGTTTAGATCAATTCCACACATCTGCAATGCCAGTTTCACTTGCCTGCATTTGTTTGCCAGGAGATAACAGTGCAAGTAGCAACAAAATGTAAATATTAGAGAACTTGACAACAACTTGAAAGTGAAGAGACGAAGCAAACTATTTTAGCGTTGGCTCCAAAGGATCAGCTTACTGCTATAATACACACAGAACCATGAACACAAAGCAATGTAAGTTAAGAGCCCCATTAACACACCTAATGAGTCCCAAAGATCCCAGAATGACTTAATACTTCCAGTAAGATTCTGAAATGTTGATGGATAAATGGCTGGTTTAACACACAAACCTCTATAAGAATATAGTCAATTATTATTTTTTTTATTTCAAGCAATTCATTCATCTTAGATAGTTATTACCTACATTATTATTATTTTTTAAATATATTTATTGTTTTTTTTATTTGAACAGATAGGACAGTAGAGGGAGTGGGATGGGAAAGACGACAGACGGGTCTCGTCGCCCTGCGCAACCTCGCTTACATGTCCTGCGTACCGTCCACTGCTCCACAGGCCAGGACACCTACATTATTTAATTTCAACAAGTGTACGCTTCCTAATTTTGGAAGTAATTTCCTAAAAAACCTTGAGGCTACCCATTTAACCATTTCATGTTTTTACAGCCAAAATTTATTTATATTATTTGTGTTATTCTCTATGAGAGAGCGTAATTAGCAACTTATATGATTAATACATTAATAAATATTATTAAGCATCATACAAAAGTAACTATTGAGACCATAAATGTCTGGTGCTGCTAACATTTCGAAATTGGGGAGCATTTGTCGTTCCTGGTGAAAGGGTTAACTTTGGCCTCTATAAAAATAAATAGTCAGCGTAATAAATATCAGTATTACTGTTATTTAGGCCATGTAAGCAAATCATCATTTTGTCATGAAACCAACAGCCCAGAAAACTGGAAGAGCTGCAAAGGATAAATGCTGCTGAATGGGGCAAAACATCAGTTTCCATCAAGAAGAAGTTCATGCTTTTGCCAGATTTTTAAACTAAAATGAAACTTCTTGTGTTCTTCATTAAAAACCAGTGGAATTCATGTCATCACCTATTTTGATTACGAGTGCCCATGTTCCCCGATATGCAAGCGATGAACAGATGAACTCAAGAGTCGGTTTCTTCAGACAGCTGTTTTATTTACCAACATTCTGAACATCAGCAATCTTGAACCACCCAAACAACATCCCTTTTCCATCTAAAAACGCCACACTCGTCTCTTTCCATCTAAATAACTTAATCCCTAAATATCCACATCCCTCAATCCTTCTCAATGTAGTCATGCTCTCCTGCTGTCGGCTCAATCATTAAACATTAGATTATTATTGTTACATTGTTGATTACTTTTAAGAACTTTTCTTTAGTTTACTCTGTGCAGAGCAGCGCGACTCCGCGCTCGTAGAAGTGATGCGGATCCTCTTTAGTGGCAATGTCAAAATCCACTGTGAAGATCAGATCAGCCCGGGTGAAGTTCAGATACACCGGTAGAGTCACCTGCACACAAAGAGAGTAGGAGAGATGAATCCTAATGCAACTTTTCTCAACTGACTCAGGGATCCAGTGAAACCTTTCAATACCCCATATTTATGGTTTTGGATGTTGAATTAAATGACAAGTAAATGTTTGTAAAGAGATTGGAAATAAATTGTCTTATATGGTATTTTCGGGTATGTAAAATGTCCTCCAAATGATTAAAAAAAAACTTGAAAAATGTTGCTTAATGCAATAATTGTCACCTAGCAATTTATTGTGAGAGGCCTAGCGGTGTAACGATGACAGTTGTTATTGAATTCTAATTCATAACCCATTACAGAAGACTGTTGAAGCCATGTTTTAGAAGATTTAACAGAAAACGAGGCTTTATTTAGCTTAAACAGCAAAGATGCTAGCTGCTAAATACAATGCTGCATTGGGGAAGACAAGAGAGGATCCAAACAGCCAAGTGGTTACTTTGCTTAAAGCGGGAAAGTGTCCAAAGGTCTGTCAGCAACTTAAAGAGCTTGTACTTTGCTGTTTGTGATGCAACTTCCTGTTCTATATCAGAAATTAAAACATATTTTATCTATTATGCATTTTAAACATTGAAAGAGCTAATAATTGTTTTATTAAGCTTTTGTTTTATTGGATTTTCACCAGATATTACATTATTGAAAAGGTTTAAGGAATAGAAAATTATTCCCCTTCACATCACAAAATCAGAGATTAAGAACGGTGTCTCACCATGTTCCTCTTCTCAGGGCTGGAGTTCTGCTTGATCCAGCGTAGTTGAGTCAGGGGCAGCTCAGTGGAGATGGAGCTGGACAGAGAGAGCTTGTTGTTGGTGCACACTGCTCCCTGAAGCTTCAGACCTGAGGAGACGAACACATGCATGAGAATCGGAGCAGGAGGGAATCAGACAAGACATGATTTATCACTCACCTAGGATCCCAAAGCTGCATGCATCAAGGCTGGCTCCTTGTGCAGGTGTCACGCTAACCTGCAGACATAACTCCTCCAAAGACCAGCTGTTGGCTTGTGCCACACACTGACGGGTAGCAGTGATGTATGCTTCAGGGACAAAGAGGCCGCCCAGAGCCACATGGACATTCTGACATGGGACAGAGAGAGAATGATTTAACATTCAACGTGTTTCAATGCCTGAATGTCAAAAGTGAACCTGAAGGAAACCTATAAGGAGGACAAGTATCCAGCCTGGCCTCAAAGCGAAAGCTTCCTATTTGAGAGACGGGGGCAACACAATAGCGAGGAATAGGATTACGGACAAAGGGCCCTGCTATGTGAGGTGCCATAGAATATTACTTTTGTGACATTGTGTCTTGCTGAACCTTGGTGGAAGCTCACGTCAATCACTTGCCTTAAAGACAGGAACAAGGCTAAATACTGATTTGCCTCCAGGGAGAGAACGAACTGCAGAGCTGGATGAGCAGTAAAACTGAATGTTCGTTACGGTCAGCTCTTTATTTGCTGCCTCTACTGGTTACAGCTAGTATCAATTACCTTGAGCTATTTGGTCCCTCCACAGTCCACCCTGTTACAGTTAGCGTCAATTACCTTGAGCGTTTTGGTGCCCTCACAGGCCACCCTGTTACAGCTAGTATCATTTACTTTGACCTTTTTAGGTGCCTCCACAGTCCACTCTGTTACAGTTAGCGTCAATTACCTTGAGCGTTTTGGTGCCCCCACAGTCCACCCTGTTACAGTTAGCGTCAATTACCTTGAGCGTTTTGGTGCCCCACAGTTGACTCTGTTACAGATTACATTATTTACCTTAAGCTCGTTGGTGCCCCCACAGGTCACTCTGTAACAACCTGTGCCAATTCCCATGAGTTCTTTGGTGCCACCATGGGCCACTATGTTATAACTAGCATAATTTACTTTGGCCTCAACAGCTTGACCGCTGTCTCCACAGGCCTCTCCTAACAGCTACAGTCAATTACTTTTAGGTCTTTGTGGCCTCCACAGGCCACTCTGTAACAGCCAGTTATATACCTTGAGCTCTTTAGCACCCCCACTGGCCGCTTTCTGTGAGATCTGCTGCAGTTGTTTGATTCTGTCGCTGAAGTCTGCGACCCACTGGATAACTGTCATAGAGGTTGGGACGGTGTAGCGGCTCCAACTGCGAGGCAAGATCCCTGAGGGACAGAAGTGTCATGTAAATCTGTGGACCTCTGCAGTTTCGATTCTATAGATTTGAATTAAAGAGGTTTACTTGGTACCTTTGACCAAGTCATTGATAAGGGTCCTTAGGTTGTTAGTTTGTTTCTTCTTTCCCTCACACACATGAAGCACATCGGTGAGATCCTGCCGCACATCCTGCAACATCCTCACTCCCATCTTCACCTCTCGCTCAAAGAAACGGAACAGAGGGTCCTGTACAAACACAGATGGTTAGAACTGTTCTCTTTGAATACAATGGACCAAGCAGATCCGGTTCTGTTTGGAGAACGTGTGAGTCTTTTACCCTGATGTTATCCACTGTTCTCTTGAGTGGGTTCAGGCTCTCAGGGATCAGCCGGAGCCAGTTCTGGGCAGTGGCGTGTAGGGTTCTCATCCAGGCAGGTTGTGTGTCTGAAGTGGAAGGACTACGCTGTTTCTTCTCCGTCTCATAGGCCAGATCATCCTCATCCTCAAGCATCTGCATCTTCAGCAACTTCCCCATCATATCAGTAGCTGGGAAAGAGAGATGCATAGAAAGACCCTCACACATCACCCAAAACTGAAGCGTTTAGTGTTTAAGATAGAAAGCACTGAGTGTTTTAAGGGTTTCTCTCAAAACAGGCTTAAAACTGAGGTGATACCATGTAACATTCCTAAGTCTAGTATCTTGTACACTATTGAAATAAACTAAGAGATGAACTTGAAGATGCTCACCCTGTGTGGTGAGCAACACCTTCTCTGCATTGGAGGGAAGCCCGAGCCATGTTGGAGTCTGAGTGTCTGGAAGCATCTCAACCCAGTGGACAAATTCCTCACGTCTATAAGACACAAACCAATACTGACTTTCTGATTGGAACTAAATAGTTTTTTTATTAAACCATACTGAAGATAATTTATCATATTTAACCGTCCTATATACATATTCATATTTAACTGAATCATGCTGAGGTGGCCCACATCATAACAACGATTGATACCCAACGGCTTCTAACAAATGATTCATAGACTCAACTACGTCTTGAGTCATTGAACTTGGCTTGAATTTTTAAAAATGTTTTATACTGAAGTCAGTGTCTTCGAAGCACTTGTGCAAGGTCTTTTTTCGGTGGAAAACCGTATTTCATACACATCAGGTGGATTTTTTTCAAATATCAACATCAATCACCCACAACGCCTCAAACCTATGAACTTCGGGGAAAATACTGGAAATGATTCATATAGAGATGGTCTGAATTATTAAAATGATTCTTACTGATCTTATTTTTATGGAGTTGAATAAAATAAAATCTGTTCATGCTGATCTAGAGGTCATAGCACATGCACACACAAAGACTCACCGTATCCCCTCAGGCATTTTGATGTCTGAGTGTCCGTCACCTCTCAGTGCCAGTCTGAACTGTTGGTCAAAGCTGGAACTGGTAAAGAGACGATCCAGGAAAGTGTTGAGGAGTCTTTGGTCAAACTCATTGTCTATGCGACCTCCATAGATAGACTGCGCCATCAGAGTTTTCAGAGCGGCCCATGGGATCTTATCTGGGGAGATGTTCTGACGACCCTGTTCGTAAAGACAGATGAAGCCAGCAGGCATTAATTACTGAATCTGAATCCTGCTTCTACGGTGGATCGGATTGATCAAACCACCTTTCAGAAGGAATTTGAAACACATGTGACTGTTATTTAAAGAAAAAGGGTGACATTTTGAGGGTAAATGCATGATTCTGACTTGTTAAACACTGAGGCTAAAATCATGACACCAATGTTCTGATCCAAATTTGAACACAAGTTTTCTAAAAATATTGGTGACAAAGCTTCCGAATGGCTAAATAAATGATTTAGATCACATGTGTCAAACTCAAGGCCCGCGGGCCAAAAAGTTTTTATTTAGTGTCTAAATAAAAAAAAAAAATGAAAACGAAAAAAAAAAACTGCATTTCCCACAATGCCTTTAGCCACAACAGTGTTTATGCATCCATACTCACGAGTGAAACTGCAGAGCTGCCAACTCTCACACATTGAACGCAAGACTCACGCATTTAAGTGATTTCTCATGCCACACCTCTGATTTCTCACGCTAAAATACATTTCAAGATTTGAAATGGGCGGAGCTAATAGTTTATCTGTGATCTGTTTCTTGAGCCTGATGATAAAAGATGACGATCGATATGCATCGTCTTCAGTCTGTGAGGGTTTTTTTTTCGCTAAACAAATGACGAAAATGCTGTTTTTCTTTATTCGCTTGGACAGTTTGATCTTTCATTAATGGAGTTATGTGGGTTTTCATAAGCTGACAAAAATCAAAAGGATTTATATTAGAACAACGAGCATACAACACAATTGTTTCTATGCAACTGAATTGTCACTTGAATAAGTTATAAATAATGAGTTATTGAACATGAATGAGTAGTTACATTTATTTTACATTACATTCGATTATATTGTTTTACATTTATAAGTTACATCTGGCCCTTTGAGGACAGCCTTTATGCTAATGTTGGCCCTCTGTGAAAATGAGTTTGACACCCCTGCTTTAGATTGAATGGCGGTAGTAGGCACAAGGGTAGTAGCTTGATGATTGGTAGTAGACAGATATAAAATTTAAATATTATGACACTCCCAGTAAAGAACTCTCATTTTGTATCTTGCATCATGATGATTTTATTGGCACCAGTGATGGTGGTGCCTGTTTCACAAGGTATACAAACCTTAGCGGTATCGTCGAGCCAGGTGTCAATGGTGTCGCAGGCAGAGCGCAGATCAGACTCCCCAAACTCATACCTCTTAGACCAACCTAGAGGAGCATAGCGCAGCCTCTCCTGGATCACAGCGTGGAACCAAGCCAACAGGAAGTACAGCCGCGCTCGCTCATTTGGAGCCTGAAAAGGGGAGTCACTGAGTGAGTTTGTATATACATATGAAGTGCTGGTGAGTGTGAGGATGTGCTCCTACCTTGCACATACGTGTTGCTGGGACGCTGCTGAATGTTCGCAGCATGTTTGCCTTCATTCCTGGAGGAGGCTCGAACACGAAGATGCGGCCAGCACGGAGCAGGTTCACCGGCACCTGAGGGAGATTCATCAACAGACCATCAGAACAAAACCAGAATAGCAGCTGTGTACATTTCGATCTGAGTTTAAAGTTTTTAATGCATCTCAGGGGCAGTTCCTAGCATTAACACTGATGCACGACCTTGGGGTTGATCTCCATGGTGAGAAAGAGGCGGAAGCTGGCGTGAGGCTGCATAGAGTGAAGCTTCTTCTCTAGCTGCATCAGCCAACCAGGAGCCAGATGAACGTTTTCCAGCATAACCCACCTGTGAGCGAGGTCAGAGATTAGAATGTAAATCAACCCTCTCTCCTTCACACACTCTCTCTCTCACATTCACCTGCCAGACTTGACAGCGGTGTTGATGTCTCGGTCAGCTTTATTGAACCCTTCCGCGGACCCTGCAGAGAACACACAGTTTCATTTGAATATTCAAATCTGTCTGCCAATCAGAGACCTTTTGGAAGAAAGCACATTACACCCCCATTTGTTTTTAGATATATACACTGTTTAATTAAACGAAGTAAAAACACTGATAAACATCAGCATGAACACGGACCGATTGAGACAGAGGTGATCTGCTTGTTCTGCTCAGCAGCCAGATCCCGAACAAGACCGCTGGCATCGTATCCAGGAACAGAGCACATGAGCACTGGAGTCCCTGGCTTCACCTGGAGCGAGAGGATGTACATAGTAAGGATACACTTTTTCATAGCTTTATGGTAGAACATGAAACACAGTCATAACCCTGAAGCACCCCCTAACCTCGCTCTCTACGATAGCAGCCAGATCGAGAGGCTGCTCGATGATGGACATGAAGTTCTCTCCCATAACTCTGGAGACAAAGATGTGGCTCATGGCCAGGAGTCGATCTGGCCTGAAGGCCTGGATGAGCAGGAGCTGGTGGAGAGCCTGGCCAATGGGGGCTGAGAGAGAGAGAAATCACATGTTATCGCATCAGTTCAGTTGATAGCAGGATGTTTTCACTCATGTTTGATGTCTCATTGGAAGAGTTTGTGAATGGGATGGTAATCCTATCTACACCCAAAGCATTCCAGGATCACTCCGCTCCAGGTTTCACCTTTCAAATCTCCATAAAAAATGTTGCTTTATTTATTTATACAATTCTATTGGCACCATGTTTTTTTCATCCATCTGTAAACCCGAGGCAGTTTGGGAAGATGTTTATGAGGCTGTCAATAGTTTTGAGGTTGGGTTTTGTTCTTTTTCAATTCTGCCAATTTTAGCTTGATGCACATTCTGTTCAGGGATGGGATGATAAAAAAAACTGCATTTTGCTGATGATGCCAAGTATTACTTCTGGTAAATCATTTTAATGGGCAATACCTCACTGGTATAGATAATAAATATGTTATGATTATTTGACTTAAAACGTATAAGTGTTGGTCATTAGCAAAATAACAGTTTTAACCCATGAAGAACGAAGTTAAACCAAAGACTGATGGGATTCAATGAGTGTCTACTCACTGCTGGTCTTCTCCTCACTCCACAGGTAGGGCACCGAGAGCTCCGGTGAGCTGCTCTCCAACCACATGAAGATCTGCTGCAGGACAGAGAGGACATGAACAAAAGCCCACTTCACTCAATGCACTATAAACATGTAGAAACATCACTGAAGTCTCCTCTGCTCTCAGACCCTTCGGTTCCACAAATGAACCCCTTACCTCATCATCCTGGAGACGGCTCTCCAGCTGTGTGAAGGCTGGCAGGCGGCTGAGTCGAACCATGGCTTCAACCTGCTCTCCAGTCAGACCCTTAAGTCGAGGCAGCGCTGTGCCACTCAGTACAAGCTCCTGACCTCGCAGGAAGTGCTGGAACTCTGCATCATAAGAGGGCTCACTGCAAGGGAGATAAAAAGAAATAAAAACTAGTTAGAGTTGCTTCTGATTGAGCTCATTTGTGTTAAGTGTATTTGTATGTATTTAGCCGTGTACCTGGTGAGGCCCTTGAGGTAGATGCGTGCCAGCAGCATTGAGAAGGTGATGTGGTCCTGATGGAGCATCCCCCGAGCCACACGATTGAACGCCACCTGTTTCAAACGCAAACACTTTACTCACTCACTAAATCGGAAATAAAGGCTATGGAGGCAAGAGCAGAAAGAACACCAATACCTTCTCTGGCTCTTGGCGGAGCCAGTCGCATCTTTCTCCCCTCCCTTATCCCTCTTCCCAACTGGCACCTTTGTATTGTGTCTAAGTCTGTTTCTATGGATCTGATCAACTGATCTCTGAATGCAATGACACTATTTTCCTGACAACTAGCAGGGGATCAGGGTGCTCCGTGTGGACGTTGAAGATGCCTACCTAGCTGTGATAACAGGGGTCCTGTTAATCGGATTATGTGAAATTCTCGGTTATCTGCAATTATCAAAGGCATTCAGTGCTCAAAACCGCACTAAGCTGGCTGGCTGGATCGCGATTGTGATGAACACTAGATATCTGTGAAATGTACAGTTAGTGAACAAATTCCCATTCGGCTTTCCATTATCTGTTGGCCTTAGACAAGGCAGTTGTTAAGAGACAAAACAACTCTCCAGTGAGAGCAAGATAACGAGACACTCTCATTCCTCACCATAGCCTCCGGATCCTTTTTACAGTCTTAGCTGCTGTTTACATGAGGAATTATCCAATCCTGCAATGTTTCACGTTTTTTTAAATCCCAGATCCCACACTGCACTCCAGGGGACAATGAAGGGGCATTTTTAGCCAACTTTGTATACACATTTTCCAAATGCTACCTCTCAACATTGACCTGTCTGAATTTGTGTGTGTATTTGACAAGTAAAGGTTTGATTGATTGATTGTTTGAAGTGATTCACAATGAGCTGAACATTTCCTTCTAGCACATTCTTACCTGGAAGAGATCCTTAGTGATGAGTGCCAGACGTTGCGTGTGGTCACTCACGCTCTTCAGGTTGGAGTTCTCATACAACACTGTGTGGTAAATGTCCAGGAAGAAGTGTAGGGAGTACTGGTACAGGAAGTGCATCTGAGGAACAACAAAAAGCAAGCATAAGTACAAGCCTTCTTCACCAACCCTGGGTGAGCAAGAGTACAAGAGAAACAACAAAAAAAAGACACCTGGTTGAGTGTTTCCATGGTAAAGTAGATGCTGCTGCAAGCCAAAGAGAGCGAAAGGTACTGCAGCGAGACAGTCTCCACCTCCTTCATCACCAGTTCTGTCTCCTCCACTTTTCTCGTCACTTCCGCTGCCTCTTTCTTCAGGTTCTCCAGGGTGCTGATGATAGTGTCGTCATCGAGAATACGACCTTTAACCTCATTCAAAGCCTGGAGGAGAGACTTCTCAAGTTGGCGCAGACGCAGCTGGAACTCACCTGAGAGAGGACAGACAGATGATGTACTGCTTGTTCTAGAGAACTATTATGGATCAGGATGAAAATATACACTTTTTTGCTCATCCCATCATTACTGCATCTTCCCTAAACATTGCCGCATCAACCCAGCCTCATTACATTATTACTGTCCCACCTTATCATTAGCAGATGACACAAAAATGACTGCTTCTTCGTATCATTACTGTATTATTCCATATTTACTGCCTCTTTAAACCATTACCAGCTAATGTCATCATTACCAGATCATCTAATTTTTATTGGTCATAAACATTATTATGTTCTCATTGTGTAACTACAATCTCATTATTGCTGCTTCGTCCAATAGATATGGCTTCACCTCAACAGTAGTGTCAATCTTTTCATCAATTTTGATCTATGTACTTATACGTTAATTTTTAAGTTAAATCTGCCATTTTAGTCCACCATACCAAAAAAAAAAAAAAAAAAAAACAACTCAAAATATCTAAATAGGTTATTACAAAAACGTTAAAAGTACATGATACCAGTAGGCTAAATTAATTACCCTGCAACTTCAGCAAATCGGATCTCTTCTCATCGACATCGGGCCGCTCTGCTTTCAGGACCTCGTTCAGACATTGACTCTGAAGACTGCTACGCGTCACGGTGAAGTTCACAAAGGTCACTCGCGAGCACAGGTCTGGTGGGAACTCGACCTGTATTCACAGATGCACATTACATAATTGGAACAATCAGAACACCTTAAATTGGCTACTTTGGAAAGCAATTGGCCAATCAAAAAATAATTATTGAGTGAAAGCTACAACAATAAACGAAGGACTGACCGTGGGGTCTCGAGTGGAGAGGAAGATGACGAAGGATGGTGAGAGATCGATGTCCTGGTCACCCAGAGTAATGAGAACTCGTCCACCCGTTCTGCGCACCTCACGGTTCAATACTGGGTTCAGGATAGGGTCATAGCTTTCTACATCCTGCATGAATAAACAATATGTGCATACCATCAGATGGGCTCAATGATCTTCGGTTCAAGTTCAAGTTCGTTTAATTTATATAGCGCTTTTCACAACAGACAAAGCAGCTTTACAGTAAACCAACAAGTTTAAACTCAACAAAGAGAAAAAAATAATTAATAAGTGGTGTATATGTCCCTGATGAGCAAGCCTGGGGCGACTGTGGCAGGGAAAAACTCCCTTTTTGGAAGAAACCTTGAGGAACCGGACTCAAAAGGGAAACCCATCCTCATTTGGGCGACAACAGCAGTGTGATTTATATAAACTATGGTATAAACAGATGATGTGTATTTGTGTGATTATGTATGGCCGCATTATGGGAAATCATACCTGCACCAGCAGTGGGTTTCCAAATCTCAGTGCACTCTCCAGGTTCTTGCGGAAGGCATCATCTAGGAAACTGGTGCGCGTGATCTTTCGGTCCTTGTACTCGTTCATAATGAACTCCGTGGCTTGACCGGATGGGTCGATGATCAGAGGGTATCTGTGAATATACACAATGAACCTTATACATAAAAACATGTATTTTTGAGACATGTAATAGAAAAAAAAAATATGTATTATCATAATTACTGGTTGATTTGTGAGATAGAACAGGAAATACATCACAATTTAGGAAGTTATAAGCTGCTTAAATAAAGTAGCAAAACTTTATTCTGGCATTTGGTCTCCAGACTGCCCCTTCCTCTCTTTTCATAGCAGTGTTTTGGTTAGCCAACTAATGTTTGAGCTAAATAAAGTCACGTTTTCTGTTAGATCTTGCTAAACCCGGTTTTCAGTCTTCTTGATTTGGAATTAATTAATATTCTGTTCCAGACACAAACAGATAAATACACACAATCAGACTGACCGGTTGAATCTCTTGAGCATGATGGCATTTTCTGTGCACAGGTCATCTGCAGGAAGTGAGTTTGCCTGCCAGCGAAGTCGCTCATCTGCATTCGACAGGTACTCTGTTCTGGCAATGTCTGTGCGGAACTGCAGACAAAATAAAAAAAGCAACTTTGTCAATTTCATCACTCCAATCATATTATTATTGTCTCATGTTAATATTACTGTAATGATTTACCTGTATGTTGGCCTGCTGCAGGTGGTGGGCCCATGTGGTGAACAGGTTCTGTCTCATCTGCTGATCGAAGTAGCCCGCATATGCCACGAAGGCACCAGACAGAAGGCAGTCTCCAGCAATGGTGCTCATCTGGTTCTTGAAGGTCTCACTGGTATTCTCCCAGCGCTCTCTCTCAGCCGAAAGGCTCTTCAGAAGAGCTGTACTGCGGTTAACCTGCAAACACACCAAGAAATTTTAATTAATAGGGCAATTTAACACAAGCTTGGCTCTTGTATCTGCCAAGCTTGACTGAAGGGAGAGTGTTACCTTAGCCTCAACTGCAGCTAGGTCAGCTTTAATGGCCTGCGCCTCCGAAATTAGGACGGCGTACTCCTCCTTGTATCGAGCAATGCTGTTTTCAAGGTCCCGGATCATCTGCTCAACCTCCTCTGCTTTGGTCTGGTTGTCCTTGGCATCATCCTCTAGCTTCTGCAGCTCATTCCTCAGGGGCTCCACGCGCTTCAGCATATCAGCGTAGTTAAGCTGCACACAGACACGATCAGACGCCAATTCTGAACAGGAGAACAATCATTCCAATACACACAAGTCGAGTCAGTACCTGAGCGATGGCCCACTTGACCATAGGCCCGCAAGCAAGAGATGCACGGTTGACTTGCTCGTAGTTAAAGCTAGGGTTTGAGATGTAGTTCTTCTTCATCTTCTCACGGATTGAGTCACTGATGCACAAACAAGCATCAGCAGTGTTACTTAACCAAATAATGTGTCACCAGTTGAAATCTTCCTCACCTGATCTCATCTGCAGAGAAGTTGACAATGGTGGGGATGAAGTTCTCACGCATAATGATGGAGCGGATCTGCTTCCAGTCCGTTGTGCTCTCTCCCAAGAGGAGGCAGATGGACTCCAGCGCCAGTTTGACTGCCGCAGGGGGGTTGGCCATCGAACGTACCTCCACCAAGTGCTGCTTCTTGATCGACTTCACCGCTGAAGTCAGGGATTGAGAGAAGAAATATTACGAACCAACTTGGATTCCTTCACAACCTCTGACAAACATGAGATTGATGTAAACAAAGCTTGAGAGAATGTCATAATTTCTGATTTACCATTCTGTGCTTCAATGACAGCTGGCTCCACCTGATCCAGATCCTGCTTCACACTCAGCTGCTTGTCCTTGATCACTTCCTGCTGCTTGTACACAGCTTCCTGAATCTCCTGGCTCATCACCTGCACATGGTTCAAGAACACAGTTCATTTCCGGTGTGTTCATGTGACTGGCAGTTCTTATCATAAATTCATAGAGAAAAAAAATGCTTCTGAATGACAAATCGGCACCTTTTTCTTCTCAGCCTCCTGCTGGTCCTTCACCATCTTCTTCAGCTTGTCATTGGCAGCTGCATTCTTCACCTCCAGCTCCTGACTCTTGATGCGAAGGTCCCTACGCAGCTCCTCCACCTGAGAACATTTTACTCAGAATGAGCTTTAGGGAGCAAGTGTGTTTTAGAAAATGTGGTTTAGCGTGTAAGCACCTGGTCGACCGTCTCCTTGATCTTCCTCAGACCCACGTTCAGGTGCATCTGCTGCTCCTCCAGCTCACTACGCTTCTCATTGAAGAGATTGGCATAGTGGTTGATGAAGTCCAAGTAGTGTCGTGGAGTTATTGCCATGGTGCGCCCGCCACGCTTAGCCAGGCGGTTGTTAGCCTATCATAGAGCCACATAGAACAGTTAGTCATTGATTACATCTTTCAAATCCTTAATACAAATAAGTAAAAAAAAAACATACAAAATAACAATAAAACATACTTTAGACAGGCATATAAAGACATTTTTATTTTACTAAAATGAGCTTATTGATTCAGAAGTGATTCACCAAACATATGAATGATTCACTGACTCAAAGAGTTCATTTTGGTTCATTTAAAAGAGCAGATTCATTTAGAAAGATCACATTATTTTATTGGGTCACTAACTCCGGTGATTCAATAAAATGAAGCTGATTCATTTAGAAAGAGTGCATTACTTGAGGGAGTCACTGACTCAAACGATTCATTCAAATCAGCTGATTGTTTTAAAAAGATCAAATTACTTGAGTGAGTCACTGACTCAAATGATTCAATAAAAGGAGCTGATTCATTTAGAAAATAAGCATGAATTCTACTGAACGACTAACATACAAACAAACAAAACCTAGTTGATCAAATACAATATACACTAATATTAGCCCATGGAGAAAAGCCACCCCCTCACCCACCTGATGGAGTGTCTGGTGAACGAAGACACAGCCGTTGACTATGGCCTCACGATGGCTGGGTATCTGTGGCAGTTTCTCATACACACTCGGCATGTAGTCTGGTACACGGTAGTTGGGCTTGTCAAGATCCATCTTACTGGTGAACTCTTTGCCAACCTGGAAGAGTGCCTCTGTCGACCAATCACCAAACCAGTTCAGCACACACCTGTACAGGAAGAAAGAAAGACATAGAGGTGAACGCATGACAAACAAAGGATGGAGAGGGAGAGAAAGAGTGAGTACCTGTTGAAGAGGGCAGGTGAGGTTGCAGCACGATCCTTCAGTCCCTCTGATGAGGGGTTCATGGTGAACACCACATGCAGGTTTCGGATCACTTGACTGGTAAACCACTTGTAGAGCTCCTCATGTGTGTCAAGCATCAATCCTTCTTTCTGTGCTCCCTCCTTGCACTGAGTCATGAGCGTGGCATACTCATCACCCTCGAACAGACCTGGAACCTGCATAGTGCACACACAAAATAACATCAGTCAAGCTCAGGAGCCCTTGTAGATTAAACTACCATATATGAAAAAAAAATATATGGAAAAAGTAAAATATGAATCAAAGGACGACTGAACAGAGAAGTCACATTATTACAGAACGTAGATAAGCCCTATCCGATAATGGAACACTTTAACCTCTTAAGCCCTGAGGCCTATTTTCCGAAAATCCTATACTTTTACTTTTTAAGGCATTTCTCAGCTTTTACAAGGCCTAAACTGCAAATCTTGGTATCAAAATGAAGATAGGTTCTTGGGGAGTGGTGTGGATGAGTTAATTTGACAGTCAAGAACACTGGGTAAGAGTAATTGATGTTGGAATGGCCAAAAAATGAACTCCGCCTAAAAAAAAACACATGTTTCCTCCAATATCTCCTTATTTTACTTATAACGAAGCAAATAAACACAATCAATTGTAACCACTACATGTCAAGAACATCTGTAGCAAGTTTGGTGTTCATACTACAAGAAACTAATATTCTGTAAAGGTTTTGATTGAACAAAGTTCAGGCGTAATCCATGTTGGCACAGTTTGGCACAATTTGGCACAATAATTGAAATATGGAAAAATCTTGTCCAAAGCTTCAGCTACGTTCATAGTCTTCTTTTCTTGCTTATGGGACATGATTTCAGCAAAAAAAACTCCTAAAGAAACGCTGTAAAAGGGGGGTAGAAGCTCATTTACGCCATCTTGCTGCGCTTTTGGGAACCTTTCATTCACAAACGCTTTCGACGTCGAGCTTCTGCGTGTCCCTACCCCCCGACCATCTGTCCAATCCGGGAGATCTATATATCGATGGAAAGCTCTGATTCTATGGAAACCAATCAGCTCAACCATTTTGAGACTGGCGGGATCGCCGACGAATCACACGACGCGCAGCGTGGAGAGACCACCTCTTACGCACGGGGAGTCATTCCATATTTGGTGGCGTAATGACGCCACAGAGCTACAGAAATAATCCAAAATGGCGTTTGCGCGAAGCTATCGACCGGACATAACAACAAACTGACTTTTATCGCTATGGAAATAACTTTTTGTTGAAAAAACGGCAAAGGTAAGACAAGATTTACATGCTTGCTTGGTTTTGCTGGCGTTTTTTCGTGGAACTTTCGCTCCCTGCTCTGAAATACTTCATGCAATGTTAATGAGTTGCATATCACTGAATTCAGCTGGTTGTTAGCTTTAATTTAATGTCATGGTTTTGGTGTTTCCGTTTATATTGCGGATACATATCGCACATAAACAAAAACGTGGTCATGAATTATACTCCGGACATGTTGTTGTTTATTTGCATGGCGTTCGAGCTGTGGTTCACGGATATGAAATTGAATTAGATACGTTTTTAGAGGAGTTTCCGCTGAACACAACAGTATTTAATATGTGTGGGTTATTCTCAGGGTTCGTGAGCTATGAGTGAAAATGTAACGCACAAGGGGGCAAGTCCCCGGTACCGGGGACTCTCGGGCTTAAGAGGTTAAACGAATGCAGGCGGGTTGGATACGAGAGTGGCAAACTAGATCCCTGCAGAGCTCACGCACCTCTCCGTTGGCAAGCAAGGTGTTCATGCGCTCCAGAAAGCCGGAGTCAAGCACGTTTGACTCATCCATGATGAAGGCGATCTTCTCATTCTTACAGCCAGAGCGTCGGAGCACAGTCCGCAGATCCTCGTCAAAATCTTCGCCTGTGTACTTCCTGTGAACCTGAACATGCACGCCGATATTAATGCATCCTTTCTCAATCACCATTTAAAAGAAACCCTCTAAAGGGACACTCCACCTAAATAAAAAGCCCTTCTTTTCAAAAGTCCCAAGTTTCTTACACGACTATTCAAATCACTTTAATGCTTCAACAGAAGAAAGAGAGCAACAGGATCCGAACAGGATTCTACGCTGAGATTAACTTTTTGTGAACGGAGGCTCTTTTTAAAGCAGAGTATCTCTGACGGACCTTGATCTGGTAGACGCTGAGGCCGTTCATCCATGCCACAAAGCGAGAGAGAGTAGTTTTTCCTGCTCCGCTAACACCAATGAGAAGCAGATGACCCTGAGGCTGCCGGAAGATTCTAGAAGCAGAGAGAAAGGGTGTGATTCCGATGCTTTCAGTGAGTGGTGAAACAACGGAGTGTCATGTGCATGTGTGGTACCGGTCAATGCGGAGAACATGATCCAGGACCTCGTTGAAAAGCACAAGAGGAACGTCCAATTCCTCCTCATAGAAGACCTTCAGCCTGGCTTTCACATAGTCACGGAGCTCCTCCTGCTCCACTGGAACATAGTCCTGAACAAGAAATAGACTTGATATGAGACACAATGTTTTAGTCTCACTCACCCTCAATAGAATTTCACCCAGGATTTCCATTGATCATCATTAAGTGCAGAATTGTCAAGCATTAAGTGATTAGTTTAGGGATTTTCTCTTTTTAGGAACCACTACGCAAACATTAGAACTCCGATCCTTGTAAACCTCTCTTTCTAAAGAGAGAGAGAAAAAAGAGAAATGAAGACCTTGGAGAGCCAGTTGCTGTAAAGGATGGGTCGATTCAGCGCTTTCTCTTTTTCGATGTTGGGGAAATGTTTCAGAGCAACCATGTCGATGTTCTCATCTGTCCAGCGCCGCTCTTCATCCTCCACCAACCTGTCAATAAAATAATAAATAATGACTTGAACCCAACATGAATGTCATTTATAAACAGTGTGCGAGTCTCAAACCTGTCCTGGAAGAGCCGCAATGCCTCATGAGCCCAGATACGGATCAGCCCCTCCACAGGAAGAGTTTCCAGGGGCCGAAGAGCCTCGAACACTCCTCTGACCCAGCGAGTCATCTCACGAGGAGAGTAGATGTAGTGTGGCTGGGTGTCCTGTGTGAAGCGCTCCTACACAGAAATGAACCAGATGAAACATTGAACCGAGTGATATTGAATCTTTTTCTCCATACAGACTTAACCCGCACCCGTAGCCACACCCCCAGCAATGACAATTTAAGATTGACATGAACCCTCACCTGAGACATGGTGTAAAAGTCGACCATAGCAGCTGTGAGCGGCTCAGCGAATGTTCTCAGTGATGGGATGAGCCGCAGCATGGCTCTGTTGAAAGTGCCGTAGATCTGAGTCAGAGACGCTGCTCCAGGATAGTCCACATACACCACAGGAACGTGACGGAGAAACCTGATGGAAACAGGAACATGAGCGCGAGAGAGAAACACAACAGCTCAGAACACAAAAACATACAATTGGACTACGACAGAGCAGTGACTTCTGTAGGCAACTCTTTCAATTGGTTAAGACCGCAGATGCATAAATGTAAAAATACGTGTTACATTTACATTTACGCATTTGGCAGACGCTTTTATCCAAAGCGACTTACATTTGAATGAATATATTTTTTCTGTCAGTTCTTGCTTACCCTGGGATTTGAAGTGCTAAACATTGTGTTGCATAAAAACAAAAAAAAATTAATATCTACTGAATTTACAGGTCTTGAGTAATGTTCAAACTTCAGCATGCTAATCACTAATGGAGCTGGCAAAAAAAAGTTCTGGGTGCAATTGGCATTAAGATAAAAAGGGATTACATTAATAGCCCCCAAAAACGACAATAACTGAAGAAGCAGAATTTTTGAAGATTAACATTTGTGACAGTCAAAGCTTTCAGCATTGTGTTAAGGTTGTATAACGACAAAGCTCAAAAGGTTGAATGATAACTTTTTAAGAGGTGTGCCATTGTCTTTCTTTCTTATGAAAAGCCATTTATTTGAGATCTTTGCTTGTTTATCCAAATCACATAAATATTGCCAAGTACTAGCCATTTTGATCTTTTTTTTTTTCTTAGATTTTCTTTATCAGCACCTGAAGGACAGAGGTTTGCGTCCGGGGTCTGTTGGGGGGTTGCATGCACCCACAAACTGGATCCTCTCCAGTTTCACCCAAGTCTGGTCCGAGGTGCGGTAGAAGCCACCATGCTCCACCATCTACAGGACACAAAGTTACCTGGTTACACACATCCATGCAATGATAGACAAGCTTCCATGTCAAAGAGAAAGAGGGATCATTCATTCAGGACAATCAGGGAGTCTCGACGCTCAATACGGAGTTGAACGTCATCAAACCATTGAACGGCTTTGATAAGGAAGTCAAGTGTTCAGACCTGTCTGATGAAGGAGATGACACGCTGTGTGCCATACTTGTCCATGTCCGGCAGGTTGATTTCATCACAGAACAGCACAAGCCACTTCCCAAGCTGAACTGGAGCCAGAACCACACCGTTGGGAGTCCTTCGGTACTCACAGTAATGATCGAATGTCTTCAAGAGCAACTCTGGAGTCGTGGCACTCGAGAAGTTCAAGCCAACAACCTATCAGAATTATAAAAAAAAAAAAAAAATCATTAATTCATTCATTTATTACTCCCATTGCCAAGTTTCAAATGCCAGTATTCTCTAGGAGTCTCTCACCTCCATGTCGGGCAGAGCTCTGAGGGCACTGAAGAGAGTCATAGTTTTCCCAGAGCCGGGTGGGCCACAAAGCACCAGAGGTTTGTGCTCTGCCAGCCAGGTATAGAGCAGTGCCTCGTGGCGAACAGTGTCAAGTGTTGGCACCACCACATCAGGGGACGCAACCTTGTGTGTCTCCACCTCAATCTGTGGCACTTTGCCCTGCCAGGACTGCCATTCGCCACTGATGGCGACCTGAGCGGAGTCAGAACATGTTAGTGCCACGGCATTCGCTCACTCTTGCACATGCACACAGAACACAATCAGCAGGAGTGCTGGTACCTCATAATCGATGATGGGCACATTGGGAGCTGAGGGTAGAGGGATGGTGGTGATTCGCCGGATGTACTCTCCGAGCTCTGCCCTCATTTTCAGACGACTGTCACCAGAGAATGACCACAGTACTGCATAGATCAGGTATTTCTGGGACACAGGGAGATGAGACTTAGTTTCAAGTTGACTCAGTTTTCCACTCGCCTATTCAGGGTGACCTTGGTTTGGAACGGCACATTCCTGACGATCCCGGTTCATGCCTGCCTATACAGTTCGACCCTGGTTAAGCCCCACCCCCCTAGTCCAAGCAACTCTGGTTCGGACCCCTGTTTGTACATGCCCATTCCTGGTGGCGCCGGTTCATGCCTGCCTATACTGTGTGATCCCGGTTCCCCTGTTCACAGCCTTGGTTCCAACGTGACTATTCCAAGATGACCCCGATACGCACTTAAATATTTAAGGTGACCCCATTCTGCACTCCCCTGTTCAGGGTAACAGTTGTTTGGACTGCCCGCTTCTGGAAGCACCGGTTCGTGCCCGAATTTTTTGGGTGAACCCTAGTTCATGCCGTTAAATCCAGGATAATCCCTTATTAGCACCTGATATACTTTGTTTCCACTCGGCTACTCAGGGTTGACCCTGGTTTGCACACAACTGTTCAGGGTGAGTCTAGAGATTGCATCAGTTGATTCAGGATGGCACTAAATCTCACCCACTGGTTCAGAGGGACTAAACTTCACTAAAAGTGAAATTGTTGACAGTGTAGATCCAGAGTGATTTCAAATGTGCTGAAAGTCACCCAAAGTGACTTGACTTGGTTAAATACATGTAAAACCAGATTGCTGGGGTAATACTGAGCGGCACGGAGTGATGTTTGTTCATTAAAATGTAACTTGTGATGGCTCTCACACCTGCATGTACTTCTCCAGCTGGTCGAGGGGCATGTTGAAGTCAGGGTGATTGTTATTGTACAATGCAACATTGCGACAGGCTTGGTGCAGCATGGAGAAAAGAGAGCCCAATGATCGCAGCCGGGTAAAGTCCATAATGTGCTCCATCTTTGATGCATGCTCCAAAGCCTTGATCACAAGCCCTGTGGAAGTGAAGTAAGGCTGCAGCACAGCCACCGCATCTCTCTGGATCTGAAGAGGAAACAAAATGATGATCCTGTTCTAGACCACAGCGAATCAACAACGTGTTCTTAAATGAACCTTTATCTTCAAGTAGGATTCTGCACTGCATTTACCTGAAGCATGGGTGACGCAGCCTCCTCGCCCTCATCTTCATTAGCCTTCCTCATACGCTGGGCCTCATCCTCCCCCTCGTCCAACGGAATGCTCCGCAGACGAGACAGGAAGTTGTTGAAAATCATGTCAGTGCTGAGAACGTCTTCGCTGAACCAGACCATTCCACAGCGAGAGACAGTGGCCAGCGTGGCATACTTCAAGTCCTGCACCTCAAACATGACTCGCACCTGAACACACACACAAAAGAAAAAAAATTGTTGCAATAGTTTTTGCCTTTCTACAAGGTGGACATTCTAAAGTGTTACTCAAGCAAAATAATTATTGTAGTTCCCATTTTCAAGATAAGCATTGATATCTCTGAAGGTACTTTAAAAACTGAACATACGTTTGGCGGCAAACTGAGTCGCTCTCCATTGGGTAGAGTCAGGAGCTTGTTGTCGTCCAGCACCGAGTTGAGGTTCTCGACCCACTCAGGATCCACATCACCATCAAAAATAATCCACTGCCTCTTCTGGAGCTCACCACGCACATTGTCAATGATCCTGGACACAGAGTTTAAGTGGGATTAAGATAAACACAGACCTGACTGGTTTTTACTACATGTGGTAATATTAGCAAAATATGGAAATCTATTGAAAATAAGAATCACTGAAAATTGTTTGTCTCACAATAACATGTCCATAGAGCCTTTGGGCCAAGTTTTTATTCAAAAATGCTTCAGGAAAAAGTCTGGTTGACTACCAAAATATACTTGTAGCCACCAAACTGCTTCTTTAATAATCTGCTCACGGCACAGACTCACTTGCGCAGGACGTGTGTGAAGAGGCCATCGGTCCACTCGCGAGTGTTTGGGTCGAGCGTCCCGTACAGATGGTCCTTGCTGATTGCTTTAGGGTCAATGATATGAGCGACCCCTTCCACACCCTCCAGCCGCTCCAGAGCCTTCAGCAACACGCGCCAAGCTGTACTCTTTCCGCTGCCTGAGGGACCCACCATCATCAGCCCGTGGTTGATCTGGGTGATCTGGTAGAGCTGGAGCACCTGAGAACACAGAGAAATGGATTCAGGTGGATGAATAAAGGGGGGCACACTTTAGCAGACCAGCACCTACCTTCTCCACCCAGTTGCTGCCCACATCATCTCCATCACCGTAGGTGAGGTACATCTCATTGCAGACCTTGCGGAGCTCATTGCGGAGTGCACTCATCTCACCCCGCTGGTACTGGATGCCGGGGAACACATCTGAGAGAAGGCTGAAGAGTAAAGGAATGTCTTCTGCCACCAGCTTGGGCACCATCGTCTCACACACACTCTGAATCAGAATCTGAGGAGATCAATAAAAACAAAGAATGGAATAAGTAGAAAATAGAAAGAAAAAGAAAAAATAAGTAGACGACAGTAAAGTTATTTTAATGCACAATGGATTATTTTCAAAGAGGTCATTAACTGTTAGTTAATGTCGCCATTATAGATTAATAAATAGATTTTTATACATTTTACATGTACAATAATGAGGTCAATATTGGAGTCCCAACTTGGGATTTCCAAAGCAAGTGACACAGGGCCTTTTCCATCACCTGGACTGTGAAATGCATTGCCTCTCTTCAGTTAAGAACTGATGTGGCTTGGTTGTAATTAGCTGCAGCTAGTTAACCAAAACTCTCTTTTTTTAAAAGATTTATTTTTATGGCAATTGCCTTTTTATGATTTTTTTTGTTTGACAGGACAGCGGAGAGAGACAGGAACTGATATAGCTTGGTAATTCTGTTGCTGTGGAGACATGCAAATAGTGCCAAATTTCAAGCATTCAGCTAACCCAAAAAACCCACACATTTTTTAAAGCTTCCTGTTAGAAGTTTGAGAGGTTTTATATACATGACTCAGACTGATCGTGATCAAACACAGAATGAAACCCCTTTGATACGATTTTTAACATTTTTCTAAAATAATTTAGACCAAATCAAAATAATTGGTAATTGCAGCTCTACATGCGTCTCTCTACACCCAAGGCAGCATTTTGTGCAGTGTGGTCTGACCTCCTGCTCTGGAAGGTTCTCGGCGATCTCGTTCTCATCTACGTCCTCTCCTCGCTCACACTTCTCCCTCTTTATCCTCTGGATGCGCTCTCGCTTCACATTCCCTGCGCTGATCAGCACACTCTTCAGAGCACGCAGACCAAAGTCATAATGCGACTGTGACGACAGCTGCTCGTCACACAGCCTGAGAAAACACACACCGGGGAAAGATTAGCGTTATTTCGGCAACACAAAGTTTGCTCAGAAGATCGGAGGCCATACTTGAAAAAGGGTACGATTTTGTTGGCGAGCGTCTCTGCAGTGCGGAAGCCCTGCGAGAACAGCATCACCTGGGCGATCAGCTGGCGGTCTGGCTGCGTCATGGCCAGGCTGCGGAAAAGCTTCTTCAGGTTGTCAGGCAGGTTGGAGCGGCCAGCGTACCCGGGGTTCATGGTGATGAAGATGGCCATCTCTGCGCTCACCTTCACCTGCTTGTTCAGCAGCTCTGTGGTCACTGGCACACCTGATGAGGGAGAGAAAGAACACAATGAGCAGAGACGATAAGACGAAGCAGAGTGTAGTGTGCGGAGAGTAGTACATACTGCGGTCTCTGTTTGGGTTGCTGTGCTCCCTCAGAGCCACCTGTATGAACTGGATCTGCTGTGAGACAGCAGACAGCATTCGCTCCTCCAGACGATTGAACTCGTCAAAACAGCCCCAGGCGCCCACCTGACAGAGCCCCACGAAGATTCGGCCCATCGCCTGAACACAAACAAGGTCACTTCCTGTTTCATAAACATTTAAATACAGCCTAGAGTGAATACGTACCTGGAAGTCGAAAGTCTCATCGCAGTTAAAGACCAGCACGAAACGTCCGAGCTGATGCCCCAGGGCTTTCACAGACTCAGTCTTCCCTGTTCCAGCAGGACCTAGGGAACCACAACCATCAATATCAAAAATAAACCGGATTCTCACTCTGTTCAACTGCATTCAGATCAGAAAACTGATCTAACTAAACGAACTCTTATTAAACGATTCAATTCTGCAATGAATCATCCTGAACAAAAAAAATGTAAATCCTGAACGATAAAAAACTTGATTTAATCAGACTGAAAGAAAACACTGAACCAAACTGAAGTGAATCACAAGCTGAATAATATTGAACAAAAATGAATCATATTAAACAAATAATAACAATTGGACTCTAATCTTCTGGTACTAATCCATAAAATACATAAATGAATCATATCGAACAATCCTGGACCACTCTAAAATGCACAACCAGCTCAGAATCAGTGTTTCAGCATCACAACACACAGTAAGAATAAACTCTGAGCCCTGACCGAAAGGTGATCCTCCGAGGCGAGCTTCCAGCGCCTGTGTCATGGTGAGGTAGCATCGATCAGTGAGGGGTGTCTGCACCAGTCGCTCCTGCACCCCTAGGTACTCGAAGCCATAACTGAAGCTGGCATTGGCCATGTGGATGGAGAGCTGCTGCAGAGCCTCAGTCTGACGTGGATCAAAATAGAAGCGCATCTGACTCAGCCAATCGAAGCTCTTGGGGCTGTCGATGCGACTGCGGATCAGAGACCGAGTCACGTCTCGCTGATGTACCAGCTCTGTGATCTACAGACAGCAGATATTAAGTATGGAAGAATTCTAAAAAGACCTCAAACAAGGAAAAGCTCCCTTTGTCTCACCAGATGCTCCAGTTTCTTGCGCCGGAGTGGCGGCTGCTCCATGAGAACGGTGTCCGCCAGCAAGTTGAGCGTGCGGTCCACCTTTTCCAGTACATTCTGCATGGGATTCATGTTCCCCGCACCTGAGGCAATGGTGTTCAGAGCATTCTCAACATTCTCAGACCAGTCGATCTGAGAGGACAGCACCACCAGCTGAGCCTGAACACAAATAAACAAGTAAAATAAATTAACCAGTGACCGTATGGAAGGAGTCGCGTTGAATGAAAGTTCAAGCTCTCACCTGGTAGCGGTCAATCCAACTGATGTAGGTGCCCAGGTCGATGCCCTTTTCCTGATTGAAGTTCCCAACCTCAGTTACAGCCTCAGCCAGGAGCTTGGCCAGAGTTACTCTCATTTCCCGCTCCACCAGAGTCAGCCATTCATTGATTTTAGGGTGCTCTGTGATGGACACCGGTGTCTTAAACAGCACCTGAAAACACCAATGAGAAGATGATGTGGCATGTAGGTTTGTGTAAAAATAAATAAATAAATAAATAATTAAAAGTCTCTGGATGCAGCGGTGTGTGCGTGTGCCATTCAAAGCGGCTGTTTTGAATTAAGTAGGAATGACGTGATTCACCTAATGTTTGATTTTTATTTAGAATGTGTAGGTTTCAAAAAGGTTATTGGTTTTGATATTTTTGGATTTAAACGAAAATGACAAGCGCTATGAGACCTAATTTGCAAGGAAATTCAAATTAAAATGTGAGAAAATGCTTGATTATCTTTCAGTTTCATTTCACAGACCCCAAATCGGTGTCATCGAGGGGTAAAAAGAATGGAAACCCTTGGAGGTACAAGACTTGAGATATGGCTTGTGTTTTTCAAAGTTCTGGTACATAAAAAGCATTTATGAATTTTTATTTTTCTCAACATTTTTGATTTTTGTTATAAAGCATAAAAATTACTATCAATTTGTAATAATCTGAATAATTCTTTTTGTACAATGTCACGATTGCTGAGGAATCATTGTATAATGTAATGAAAAAATATTTGTTAACAAAAAGTTTTTATGCATTTTTATTTCCTCCAGCATCATCCCTGTGTGTTACCTCTTCCCCCTCACGTGAGGAGATGCCCAGCACTTCTGTGTTGTCCTCATTCAGCAGGATGCTGGAGACGCCTGCAAACATCTTCTTGAAGTGCTTCTGCAGCTTGGCCACATTCTTACTGTTCCCGATGATCTCCAGCAGGTCCTCGTCTCCCACAAAATAAAACCTGCCAGATGCAGAGACACACCATGAACTTACTTAATTTCCATTTTAACCCTATGTGCTGCTCTTGAGCGGAGTTTACCTGGGGAATGACGAGCGTTCTCTCTCAAGGTACTCTCCCAGAGCTTTCTGGATCTTTCCCAGTAGATCAGCCAGTCTCTCTAGGGAGCGCTGGACGCCCTGGATGTTCAGGACATCCATGACCAGCGGGGACTTGCTCACCTTCTTCATAAGAGCCAGAAACTCAGTGCTGATGCTGTGGAGAATGAAAGAAAATGTAAATATTTAAGAGTGTTTTTAAGAGGAATCTGTGGTGACCTCTGACCTCTGGAAGCGCTGTGTCTCGACAGGCAGCAGGTGTTTGATGTCTGCACTGCCAGTGAAGATGCCCTCAAGATAAACCCAACGGCGTTGAACGTCAATCCAGACATCAAACAGAGCCATGATGCGATTTAGCTTGTCCTCCCAGCTCAGAGCATCCTCCTCGAACACCTGACAGAAGCAGGAATTGTATGTTCAGCGTTGGATGAAGCATCTCTTGAAGCTTCCCATAAAAACAGACCTTGTAGTACGGCGAGAGCTTCATGGCGGACACACTGTTGATGTGCTCCTTGACCTTGTTGAACAGGTCATCCCAGCCACGGATCAGACGACACTTGTTCTGGTAGTTCACCAAGTCAAGCTCGTAGGAGTTCCACACCTCACGGATCTACAGATGGAGGAGAACAGATGAGGGCATGAGCACTCACAAGAGTTAGCATGTGAAGTCCTCATATTATGTTCTGAACAAAGGAAATATTTTGATTATTAAAGTTGTTTTTTAAGGTGTTGTGGAAAGACTTTATTGGTAAGTTGCAGCCCTCTTGATCACACACCTGTTTGAGGAACTCCTCCAGAGCCATCTCTCCCTGAGCCACCAACAGCACATCCTTCACCAACGTCTCGTTCTTCTGCAGGTCTATATCCCAGATCTGACCCAGAGTCAGTTCTGATAGGATCCAGTTGACGTGGAGCCTGCGCATCAGCTGCTTCCAGTGTCTGTCCTTCAAAGCCTCAGACTTCAACTCGATCACCAGCATGTTCACCTGGAGACAAACATGGCAAACAAGTGGTTTTGGGTCTCTCTAAACATCTGTGGTTACATTTATTACATTGCAAATAATATTTGATAACTGTATGACAATATTTGACCATTTTATCTTGGATTTTTATAAACACAATAACAAAACAAATAACTTTTTTTTTTTTTTATGGAACAGATTTTAATGGAATAAAACCAATTTTAATTCAGTGCTCCCCTGTCTGTATGTCAGACAAACAACAAGGACGAATCAAATTTGTGTAAGAAAAACCAAGGAAAAAATATTTCTTTCCTGTCTGAAATGTAGATGCGAAATATAAAATAAGAAAAAATACCGAGCGTAGGAGTCTGGCAAATACAATAAGATGTAGATGTTTGCAGGCAAAATTTTAATTACTGTAATAGAAAAAATATTTATAATGTTATTGTCTGAGATAGAACATGAAGTTACAAGTTGCTTGATAAAGCAGCACAGCAGAGTATCTCCTTTTTGACTGGAGACTCATTGAGAAACATTGCCGCTTTCTCAGGGTCTCGACCCCCCCCTCCATCCCCATCCAATGTTCGGAAAACAACCATTTTTTAGCCGTTAGCTTCTTCAGTGTTTAATCAAAATAATCCCAAGTTTTCATTTATCTTCTGAAATCTTGGTTCCAGAGTCTTCTGTAATAAGTATGATAAATATTTCAATAACAATATTTGAGTCAACAAAGTGTGAAACTGCTGATTCATAAAAAAAATGTGTAAAAACTCTCACCCCCCCCCCTTTCTTTTTACATCCCTCTGTCCTGATGTAATTAATGTGAATTGGTCCATGGGAAAAATAAATAATAATTACATACATCCATGGTTTCCATCCAGAGGAGGAAACACCACATCATATGTTTACTCCCCTGGAGAGAAAAAAGCTCAAACGAAGCATCTACCCTCTCATGTGGTGGCCTTTAAGCAGGACAGTTTTTAATTTTTGTTTTATTTATTTATAATTTTTTTTAACCTACGTTCATTTGGAGATTATCTAATTTATGTAAGCTAGTGACTTTTTACTATATTAATATAAAATATTCCACCATCTACAAGCAGTTGAGTACTTGAAGGTAAAAATTTAGGATGTTGCCATTTTTCATTTTGGTGCACATTACATTAAGGAGCAAAATTGACCAACAATACTCCGTTTTATTCAGCCATGAATCTGTGGGAAAGATCAAGTTTTTACATCAGCTTCACAACAGTCTCTACTCACCTTCATGTATCCCTTAAGCAGCCTCTGTACAAACTCGTAGGAAGCGTACTGTCGCAGACGAGCAGGGAAGTTCTTGAGCTGTGTCAGGAGAGCATCTAGACTCTGACGAAGCTAAACATCAAAGACAGAAGAGGGAAACCATAGACGTATTACAACACACTGGAGATGTCGAACAAAGTATTAAACACATTCAGAATCTTAATTGACGCCATCTGCTAAATGTTCAGTGTTTGATGTTTGTTTGTACCTTCCTGGGTTGCACAGAGACCCATGGCTGCTCTTTCATTTGGTCGATCTGTTCCCAGACCTTTGACAGCTCTGACCACACACCCTTCAGGTCCTGAAGCTCCTCTAGAGCCACCTGACACACAGAAAGAAAGCAATGAGTGTTTGAGACACTAAATACAAAATAAAAAATAAAAACATCATCACCACTTTCGAGAAAATCATAAAAGCCAGCAGTATTGATCCAGGAGTATCTGATCTTCTAAACACTCTAACCCTTTCAATCAAACCCACTAGAATTAATCACTCTAGAACAGGGGTCTCCAACCCGGTGCCCGCAGGCATCTTGTCTCCCACATGAGTTGCCCGCCACCTGTTCTAAAAATAGCTCAATAGCTATTAGAAGCTATTTAGAGGTCATTAGACTAATAGAAAGGTCATTTATTATTCGCGACGATTGCGAGGTAAAGGTTTTTTTTTTTTACCTCTGTGGGAGGAGCTTGTGTTTGTTTCATTTGCGCGACGATTGTGGCCAAGCCGCACAACGTGGAGAGACATTTCACGACCCCATCTCAAAACTTACTCAGAGAACAACATACTAGTAAACCGCACACAAGGCCAGGCATCCCAATAATAACAGAAAGAAACCGATACCAGATTTGGTTTCCAGTTCATGTTTAGTTCAATGCATTTGTAAAATGTAAAATTTGTGTATGTTAAATTGTTAACAATGAAAAAAAAAATGATCTTAGCTCACTTTTTGTATTTATATGATTTATTATTTGTGCATTGGACATTGTGATTTCCTTGGACTCTTGTAGGAGAGATCATTTTGAAGCGTTTTGAACTTGTGTATATATATATATATAAATTTTTTCAATTTAAATAACACTTGCACTAAGACAAATCATAAATATGTGTTGCATATAAATATCTATTTATTTACTACCTTGTTGATTATTTAATTAATATTGGGTGTAAGAAATTATTCACATGATCAGTGTCTTTGCAGAGATGAATATCCTTAATAATTAATAAATTTAAAAGAGGGCATCAAAGTGGTAGCCCTTTGCATTAATCAGTACCCAGGAAGTAGCTATCGGTTTCAAAAAGGTTGGCAACCCCTGCTCTAGAACCTCTCTCTTTACATTTTGTGGCTGGATACTAATGGCTAAAGAGTTTACCATCCCTGGGCAGTTTTATGTGAAATCTGTGCATTGTATTTACCCATTAATACAACCCTACAACCAGTCAACCTAAGAGACATAAATATTGTTTTATATATTAACGGAGAGAGCGGTATGTTTAAGTAGAGGTCCATCCCTTTATTGTAATGTTTGGAGAAACAATCTTGCTGATCTGTGCCTTTTTTTTGCAGGTAGTTTATATATTTCACCTGGACTTTCTCCTCACTGCTGCTGGGCAGCCCAGCGTCGGTCAGCTCCAGAGCCTCTTTGGCCTTTGCACAATTCTCTCGGTCATCCTTTAGACGGCTGAACTTCCCCTCATAGATGGTCAGCGACTGCAGAGCCTCCTCCGGACGGAGACTCCCCTGCAAAAAACCACACCTTGTAAAGAAGACTGGTATGAAAGAGGTTTTTTATACATGACTGATTGTGTGTTACCGCTGTGGGCTTGCTCTTCTCCCAGTCGCTCAGCAGCTCTGTGGTACGGCTCTCCACAGCTCGATCCTCCTGCACGATCTTCATCTGGAGGTTTGCCACCTGCTGCTGAATGGCTGTGTCCTTCCTCTTCATGATGTCACTGAAAGCCCCCCATTCGCCTTCGATGTTGTCAATGTAGAGCCACGATGATGGGAATTGGAAGCGCTGCTTCTCCAGGAGACGCTGACCATTGCGGAAAAGCTGTAGAAGGAAAGAGAGTGGTTGCTTTATAAAAGAGAAAAGGAGAAAGGTCTCGGCTTGACTCTGCTACTCACGTCCACTTGCTTCTCGAACTGCTTGATCTTGCGCTTGAGGGTCTGCACGTATGTGATGAAGGTGACCGCGTCCGAGGTGCTGGCTGTGTCCACTGAGTGCTGCTCCAGCTCTTGGCGTGACTGTTAAAGGAAAGTGAAGATGGTTAGATGATCCTTGTCCAGGGTTTCTGCAGGTTTCACAATGACAAATACAAGACTGTCCACTAACAATCAAATTAATGTTTTTCTTACAAACTGCAATGATTTAGATTTTTATTATTATAAAAAATAAATCACGATAACAAAATGTAAATATAGCTTGGAAAATTGTGAACAGATGGGAGAAAAAAAAACACGACCACATTTTCTCCATCAACATCTTATAAAGGTAAATAAAGCCCCAGAATCCAGATTAGAAACCAAATGGTTCTGAAGGATCAGAAAATGCATAATTTCTGGTCATCAGCACATTTTTAAACAGAAACATGTGTCGTACAAAAGGTTATATTGCAAATCGTTGAGGTTTCTTGTCTACATTTTTCCTTTAAAACTAGCATTTGTGATTTACAATAATGTATTAAGACCTATATATGAGCTTTGCCATGAAATCTAACACAATAAGATGGATTTCTGAATAGTACAAGCTTTAAAAATGCTGTGTTTCATAAAGAGATCGTCTCATGAGCGACTCCACTGTGAAACGTTACTGTAATATGGCTTATTTTCATGTAAAACTAGCACTTGTTGTGATTTCAATAACAATTTCGGACTTTTTTTTTGTTACAAAGTACATTAAAACTAACATAAAATTATTGTTTTCATAATTTAAAGATCTTGGTAAATTACAAAAATGACTATTTCTGGTTGCTACGGCAAGCCATCTATCTTAAACAACCAAATGTCCCGGCCCGAGCAGTGCAAACTGGGAAATTTGTCTCAAGCATCTGAAGTGTCAAAATAAAGACCTGTGAAAAATAGTTTTCAAACTTTTTAACCAACAGCGAATTTAAATAAATGTAAGACTTTTTAAGGCCTAAATTTAAGTGTTTAAATTTTAGACTTTTAAAGACCCTGCTGAAACCCTGCTTGTCTCTCTTTGAGTTTAAATATATCATTCAAGTTTAAACTTAAAATATTATAGTCATATGAATGTAAAAAATTATCAGAGAAGAAATGCTCCTTCACGTTTTCAAATTAAATAGCTGAAAACTGTGTTCTGGAGGGGGTACCTTGGAGATCTGAGAGTGGAAGTCCAGCATGTTGTTGCCCAGCATCTGTCCGAACTTGCTCAGCACCTCTTTGTGCCAGGAGTCGTACTTCAAGTTCACCTTGGACTGGACCTGGACCACAAGAAAGCGAAAACACATTTAAAATGAAAACAATATTTCAGTTCCAGCTTTACAGACAGGATCTTTCAAGACTGGTTCATTCTACCACAGCTATGATAAGGTTGGCTCATAGATGAATTCACGTTAATAATATGAAAAACTATGCTATTTAAGGTAAATAAGATATTACCATCAACATGGTAGATACTTGACAGGTCAAGTTAGCAACATTCTATGCAGCTTTGCACCATAGATATGTAATTAGATGCCAATTCATGATCGCAACATGCTGTTGAAATATAAATGTTAGTGACAAGATGATTAATGACTGAAAATTATAGAAATGTATCTTTACCAATTTGCATACAAGAGTAATACTAATTCATGTGCACAATACGGAAGTAAGTTATTCATTTATCATAACATGCAAATAGTTCCTACTACACAGTGTCCCACTCGGGCTTCAGACCTTGCCATAGTCGATGATGACTGGGCCGAACTCCTTGCGTGTCTCTGCATTGTCAAAGGTTCCTCTGGCCTTGCGGATCTGCACCAGTAACGCCTGCCACTTATTGAGATCCTCCCCCAGCCGGGTGTAGATATTCTCTGGCTGCATGTCCCACAGACACTGGTATTGCAGCCACACCTGGTAACGCGAGGTAGTGAAACAAAGACCAAATAATGAGCCCCATTACATTCAGTTCACAGATAAGATCAGTAATTTGGGAGTGGACTCATCCCCAGTCAGATCTAAATGTCCAGTTCTCACCTTGACGTACTGCTCAACCTCAGACACATTTTCCTTCACAGCATTGTAAGCCTCCTCTAGAGCAGCGGGGCCGTCTGGCATCCGGGTCAGAGCATTCCTGTAGAACTTCTCTTCTTCTGAGAGCTCATAATGGATGCCCACCTGAGAGAGAGATGAGTTTAATATGTTTCACTAATTTCCTAGATTATGCTGAGCTTCCTGTAATCTTTTGGTTAATATAGTATGTCTGTCTATATTACAACCTCACTTGACAACCTCACTCGCCAGGACATTAAGGTTTTCTGATTTTTCTTAAGATCACTGACCTGGTATCTCTGGCTCTGGATGCGAGGCAGGGACAGGATGTTTGTCTTCCAGTTGAACATCTCCTGGTAGAGTCGGTATCGACAGTCCTCAATGGGTGGGTTCAAGTAGATCACCTGGTTTGTGATCCTCAGCTCATGAATGATATTCTGCACAAGAGACAGGGAGGGATCGTCACTTTATTGAATACTCTTTTTCTTTCTTCTTTTTTCCAATCGATGCCCTTGCCTTGATCTTTGGGTCTCCTCCAGGCTTGTGGCTGACTTGTGGAGCCTCTGTGTCCATGTCCACATCAGCCTTGTCCTCCATCTGGCCCCGGAGAACCTGTGTCCAGGCTTTGAGACCAGCTTGCAACCGAACTCCAAGGATCCGCTCAATCTGAACAAGAAACATATGATTTGCATTGTTTAATTTGTTTGTAGTGAACTAAGCATCCTCGATTCATGCCTCCTGACCTCAATGTCCAGCTTGTTGACCCAGATGGGCAGGTTGGAGTAGGAGTGCAGGTTCAGATCATCCACTGCTTTCTGTATTCGGCTCAGAATCTCAACAAAAGTCCGGTTTTCAAATACACAGGTCTCAAGTGAACGGACCTCGAGGTCTATCTTCTCCTCGATCAGCAGCAGGTCATCCACCTGGCACACAAAAATGATCCATTTCCGTTAGACACCACTGAATCAACTGGCATTTTACCTGATGACATTAACCAGGACCTGCTGGAAGTTCAAATTTGCAGGAATTTAAAATTTAATATAAAATCAAATATAATCATCAAAGAAAGTTGCATTAACACTAAACGCCAGTAACATCACACAACATTCCCCATGCCGATATGAGTGATTTAAACAAAGCTCCATGTCGCTATGACTTTCCTTAGTTGAGTATGCCAAATTGGTTGCCAAGGTAAACAGTCTGGTTGCTATGGAGGGTCAGTGACTTATTATAATGTTGCCTTTCTCACTATAAGACACATAAACTAACCCCCATGTCTATTTTTTACCGAAGGTGAGATAGAGTTCAGAAAATTTGGTTGCTAGGGAGCTGTCAGTGAAGCCCCTGCCCCATCCCTATGTGAGCTGTATACCTTCTCCTGGAAGTTGAAGACTGTCTCAGCCAGCCTCTGGACATATGGATCCAGCTTGTAGCTCTCCCAGACCAGTGCGACTCCCTCGCTGATCAATGCCTGCACCTCTCTCTTCAGACCGGCCACCAGCAGAGCGAGCGAGGCGCGCTCCTCCACTTTCTCGCAGGTGCGCTCATAGGTGCGCACACTCTCAATCAGGCTGATGGCAAAGGGGTACAGCTGGTTGGCCTGGTGCGCTTTGTTCACGATGGCTAACGGCACACGGAAGCTCAGCCACTTCAGGTTGCGCACTTCCTTTGACAGTGTGATTATTTCAGGCAGGAAGTTCACTTTGAGTTTGAGGACTGTGCCGGTGCGTCCTCGTGCACGAGTGCTCTCGATAGTAAAGATGCGCCCGGAGACGCCCAGGTTACGTTGTTGCACCTAAAGTGGGGACAGTTTTTTTATAACTGTATCTTATTGCCTTGCAGAATGTAGGGTACATATACATATACATTAGGGGTGTAACGGTTCACGGTATGTATTGAACCGTTTCGGTACGGCCTGTTCGGTTCGGGACACTTGCGTACCGTTTCGGTATTCAGTATTTTTATTAAATGATATAAATGTATTATCAGCGCGATATTAAGCGCAGCGGAACAATGTTCCTAGGCGAGTTTCCGCACGGACGCTATTGACTGACGAGCACGAGCGCGAGTAGGAAAATGGAATCATATCAAAAGCGAAAGAGAAGCCAGAGCTTGAAGACCCTCTCACCTCACTACGGTCTCGTGTTTGAGAACACTTTCGCTTCTCTGTTAAAAGACATAACGGGGATAGACGAGTGGATAAATTTAAAGTTGTATGCCGACATTGTTCCACGGAGATAGTTTCCGCACGGACGCTATTGAGTCACGAGCGCGAGTAGGAAAATTACATGGCAAAAACGAAGCCAGAGCTTGAAGACCCTCTCACCTCACTACGGTCTCGTGTTTGAGAACACTTTGGCTTCTCTGTTAAAATACATAACGGGGATAGACGAGTGGATAAATGTAAAGTTGTATGCCGACATTGTTCCACGGAGATCGGGCAGGCAACACACCTAACATTTTCTACTGCTGGAGATATTGTCACTGCAACCAGATCTGTGCTCTCTTCAGAAAATGTGGATAGGTAATCTATCCTAACTAGTTGCAGTATTTCATTTTTCATTTAAAAAAATGTGTTTTTCTTAATAAAGAGTGCAATTTATTTAAAATATCACCCAAATGTGTCAATTTTATTTATTTTATGCAAGAATTCTATTGTGTATTGGCAGCTTTTCAAAATAAAGATTATGTAAGTTCTTATTGTTTTGTACCGAACCGAATGAACCGAACCAAACTTTCCAAGACACTGTAATACGATTTTAGCGTACCGTTACACCCCTAATATATATATA